>CM056379.1:29296037-29751145 GCA_029718625.1 Synaphobranchus kaupii
TCCAATCCACACCTCGCTCTAAACCAATCCTTTGGGCTCATGTCTCTAAAGGCAGATTTAACATTTTTTTCATTTGACTTGACCATAATAATGCACTCACTAATTCCTAAGTAAGAGGACTTGGCTTGGAACTTAAATTGGAGCAGAGATAAAACCCTGAGATCCCCAGTACTTTACCTTTTTTGTGCCACAACCTTCGGATGGTCCAAGACGTTGCGAGTAGCATGAGGGAGAACTCTTTCAACAGAAATTGCCGTCTGCAGCTGCCGATTGGTGCCTGATATCGGCCTGATTGATTGGCCAGGCCTTGTATTGTGGACCTGTACAGCCTGCATTGGCTTCTTGCTTGTTTCTTCCAGTTTGTTTTATTGGTGTGATTGAGCTTAGTCCATTTGCACCCATGAAACGTAGGTTCCGCATTACAAAGTTTTAATTTAACTTATTTGTGCACGCCTCCATCTTTTGTTTTTCTCCTGTGGAGGCATTCTTTTTTGTGTCGCTAATTTTTCTATCATTTTGCATGTTTCTTGTTCCTGTTGACCGATTTAAAAAAAAGAAAAGAAAAAAAGAAGGCAAGCGTCTCTGGTTTTGCCTCCACACCCTTTGCACCTGTGCATTCTCGTTTTCTCTGTGCTCCAGCTGCACATGGTTGTACCCAGGTGTGAAAGTTAGCCCACATAACCTGTTTTGCAGCACATCCCCTGTGGGAGACATACCAGAACTTGAATTATTCAGTTGGCACAGGACGTTGGCTTCCCATTCTTTGTATAGCCTTTGTGTACTTTTTGGGTTTAGTAGTTATTTAAACGAACAAACGTCAAAACAATTACTTCCTAGTGTGGGACAAAAGGGCAGTGCAATTAGAATGAAATGGCACTATAGTCTTGTAGAGTTAATATAATATTATGTTGATCAAGGTGAAGATAATGATGATGGGTAATGATGACATGGCGAAACGCATACACAAAATGTAACCTCTCCAGTAGAACTCTTATCCGACCCGGGTCCACGACCCTGCTCACGACCCTGCTCACGACCCGGGATTTACGCGGGTCGGACACGGCTTGGCTTTGGTGTGAAAGGGGGCAGCATGGGATACTCTACGCAGCACAGTTATCTGACCGACCCTTGACATTGTCACGTCCTTAACTTGTGCTTCTCTACTTAAATGTATATTGCAACTGAACAACTCTGGAATTACCTTAATTTTCACTGTAGATTCACAGCTAGATTTACGCAAGAAGACAATTGCTCAGTTGTCACAGGTAAATAGGCTGTGTAATGGCGAATAGCCTGGTAAATAACGTTACTTAAAACGTTTTTTGTGACAGTTCTTACATAAAAACATTTGCAAGATTTGGCGCACATCACTGGGCTATTGATTCATACTGAGTTAAGCCAGCGTAATGGCAAACTACATTGTATCCGCTAGCCAGCTGGCTACCAAACTACCTGTATTAGCAGGAAAAATGTAACGTGTAGAAAAGTAAACTTATGGACCCGGGTCTTGTGTGAATGGCGACGACCCGGGATTTACTCTTGACAATAGTGTGGTGTGAACGGTCGAACCCGTTTTCAATGTCCCTTGTAATTCCCGGGTTTTGTGTGGAAGGGGTATTAGTCTAATGTCTCATTTGCTCGCACTAACTAGAAAGGCCTGGTGTGCTTCAGGTCTCAGTCCAACATGACAACAGCCTTCTTATATTCAGCATAAATATGGTGAATATTAGTACTCGCTATACTCTGGCGTGACACTGTCATTTTTGCATTTGGTCCTCTTTAGAAAAGGCCACGGATGGTTCCCTCCAGAGTGAAGACTGGACCTTGAATATGGAGATTTGCGACATCATCAATGAAACTGAGGATGGGTGAGTAACAGCACAGACAGGATGACTCATGCTGACGCTCTCACTAACCCCACTCATCCCTAACCACCGTGGAACATGTCATGGACACTCACACGCTCTCACTAACCCCACTCATCCCTAACCACCGTGGAACATGTCATGGACACTCACACGCTCTCACTAACCCCACTCATCCCTAACCACCGTGGGAACATGTCATGGACACTCACACGCTCTCACTAACCCCACTCATCCCTAACCACCGTGGAACATGTCATGGACACTCACACGCTCTCACTAACCCCACTCATCCCTAACCACCGTGGAACATGTCATGGACACTCACACGCTCTCACTAACCCCCACTCATCCCTAACCACCGTGGAACATGTCATGGACACTCACACGCTCTCACTAACCCCACTCATCCCTAACCACCGTGGAACATGTCATGGACACTCACACGCTCTCACTAACCCCACTCATCCCTAACCACCGTGGAACATGTCATGGACACTCACACGCTCTCACTAACCCCACTCATCCCTAACCACCGTGGAACATGTCATGGACACTCACACGCTCTCACTAACCCCACTCATCCCTAACCACCGTGGAACATGTCATGGACACTCACACGCTCTCACTAACCCCACTCATCCCTAACCACCGTGGAACATGTCATGGACACTCACACGCTCTCACTAACCCCACTCATCCCTAACCACCGTGGAACATGTCATGGACACTCACACGCTCTCACTAACCCCACTCATCCCTAACCACCGTGGAACATGTCATGGACACTCACACGCTCTCACTAACCCCACTCATCCCTAACCACCGTGGAACATGTCATGGACACTCACACGCTCTCACTAACCCCACTCATCCCTAACCACCGTGGAACATGTCATGGACACTCACACGCTCTCACTAACCCCACTCATCCCTAACCACCGTGGAACATGTCATGGACACTCACACGCTCTCACTAACCCCACTCATCCCTAACCACCGTGGAACATGTCATGGACACTCACACGCTCTCACTAACCCCACTCATCCCTAACCACCGTGGAACATGTCATGGACACTCACACGCTCTCACTAACCCCACTCATCCCTAACCACTGTGGAACATGTCATGGACACTCACACGCTCTCACTAACCCCACTCATCCCTAACCACCGTGGAACATGTCATGGACACTCACACGCTCTCACTAACCCCACTCATCCCTAACCACCGTGGAACATGTCATGGACACTCACACGCTCTCACTAACCCCACTCATCCCTAACCACCGTGGAACATGTCATGGACACTCACACGCTCTCACTAACCCCACTCATCCCTAACCACCGTGGAACATGTCATGGACACTCACACGCTCTCACTAACCCCACTCATCCCTAACCACCGTGGAACATGTCATGGACACTCACTTCGACAAAGTAAAAACTGGATAAATGTTGTGTATTATTAGCAGTCTATTTATCTTAGCACTCATATGATTAATGGCACAAATGCAAAGAAGAACTTGATGATGGTTTGGATGGACTTTGGATGGTCTTCTTCGCAACACAGCATGGTGGGTTAGACTGTACTGTATTGTGACTGAGCCTTTTTTATTGTGCCTCTTATTGTTTGGAGTTGCCTTGTTATTAACCTTTGGACTTCGTCTATGTACCGGCGCACACATGTTTATACAGGATGTGTGTTTTTGGCAAGGAATCAAAAGATTGTTTGGTTTTTACGCTTTGCTGAGATGAAGCATCGCAGGTCTTTCTTTTCAGCCTCCATATCCGGATTCTTCCGTACATTTTACATTTTAATGTTAGAAAAACACACTTCATTCTTGCATTCTGTTTTCTGCTCGACGTTATGTGTATTTTGGTAAACATACTGACTGCATTGCAAGCAGGCGTAACCATATGTATGGGCGTTTGTAGATGTTGCTATTACTGTTTTGTGTTTCTGTGTCATTCCAGGCAAACCAGATTTTCCTGAACCATTTGTTTCTCAGCAGCATTACATACAATTTGCTATTATAAGGACACATTTTCCCCAGAATCGGTGATATAGGTCCAGACTTATCTGATCCGCAGTATTCTTCTTTATGAATGTGCATTTGAACTGAGGTCCTCAGACATGTCTGTGGGAGTAAGTGACAGCAGTGAGGCATGGTGACCGCCTGCAAGTGAAGCTCTTGGAATGCCATATCCACAGAGCACCAATGTAGCCAACAGTGATTTATAGATACAGGGGCTTATAATGAGTAGCTTTCTCTGTCCACGAGCCTTTTATCAACCGTGACCAGCATAGATGGCTTTTGTTATATGTCATCAATTAACTAATGTAAATAAGGCTTTGTTGACATAGTAGATATGGCAAATTACATTTTAGTTTTGACAAGGTGCTGGCTATCTTCTAATCTGACGTCACAACCAGCACATCCTGTGTGCATGGGAAATATTCTTATTAAAGAATCTGTTATAACTAAATAGTATTTTAGAATAATTTGCAGTGCATTCTAGTAACTATTTCACACAATAGATGACCCTATCTTTATCTACTAATTAAATTCTAGAAAACCGTTAAGTTCCCTGCTTAAAACCTCAATTTTTCTTTATTTAATTAATTGGGTCTTTAAACATTCTTATTTCAATTTCCCAGGCCTGTTTTTTGTAGTTTTTATCCACCTACCAAGGACGGATTATGTTGAATAAGTTGTTTCACAAGTCATATTGAATCTATTGTTTTTCTACATTTCAAAAATATCAAATGACTATGTCAAGATAAAGATAATTTGCTTCATTCAAACCTGTGGACGGAAAGGAGAGATTGGCCCCACGTCTGCCTTCCATGTGCTGAAATGACAGGTTTACAATGTACTCTCCTGGATATGATATTTTATTGCATCATAAAAATAGTGCATTTTTTTCTCCTTTTAAATATGCCACAAACAGCCTTCCAGAGGACATGCCACACTTGCCACACAAACAAAAGACCGTTAAGTATAAATTCACTGGTGACACGGTTCCACCAGAAACACAGCTACGAGAACTGTGCGTCCGTTTGCTTCCGCTATTCAAATGAAGTCCTGATGCTATTGCAGAAGTGCGTAGGGTTTTTTGATTGTGACCTAGACCCTTTCCTCCATTGCTACAGGCCCAAAGATGCCATAAAGGCAGTGAAGAAAAGGCTGCATGGGAATAGGAATTTCAAGGAGGTGATGCTGGCACTGACGGTAAGTGTCCTGAGGAATCTTGGGAAGGGCTTTGACAAATCATTTATCCTAGGTCTTTCACCTCAGCGTGATCTCTAGCTTATACCTGCATAAACAGCGCTAAACAGGCCAAGAAAATGTCCGAGTATAGTTCCGAGAATTGCCTTCAACGAGAGTATCTTTCAAACCAAAATTAACCATCATACAAATGCCAACGCAGTCTAAAGTTTTTGGGTTCTGCTCCTCGATTTTGTTCTTCCAGGTCTTGGAGACGTGCGTGAAGAACTGTGGCCATCGTTTTCACATCCTTGTCACCAATCGGGACTTCATTGACGGTGTTCTGGTTAAGATCATCTCTCCTAAGACCAACCCTCCCACGATTGTACAAGACAAAGTGCTTGCTCTGATCCAGGTAGTGAGAAATATCAAACATTATGTTGGGTTGGGTTTTTGAAACACTTACATGGAAAGTCTTTGGTAAAACATGGTGCACATGATCATTATGTTTTTAAAAAGTGAAAAAATAAGAAAGCTACAGGGTGATAAATGAAACAGCTCAAGTGACAGTGGTTTTGTTGAGATCTCGTTGTTTGTAGTATAGTTTACATTTTGGGTTAGAATATTAATGTATGAATTTCTGAAGCCTAAAGGCAATTGAGTCGTTAATTAATTTTATTTTGGGACTGATCAGGATACATAACAGCTCTCTATGAATTAATAAAGCAATTGCTGAGTACTTTTCAGAGATCCAACAGTTTCACACCAGTTGTGCATTGCCCTGTGGAGCCACAGTCTCACTAACTATTTTTAAAGATATCCAGAATCTGCAGACTGAAAGGGCTAGTTCACTTTCTTGAGTTTTTATTATTATTTCAGTTTGGTGTGTGTTTTTGACTGACCCAGGCATTTTTGTGCAATGAAGAATATTTTAGGTACTTGCAGAAGTTTCTGAGGAGTTGCTGCCTAGCAATGATGGGTATTCTGGTTTATGGGCGGTCTAAAGCAAGAAAATACACTTCAAGTAACCGTGGAGCGACTTGTACCCCCAAAGCAACGTTGAAGGAAGAACACAGTGCATTTTTGAGTCTGTACTGTTTTTTGAATAGCCTAATGTTAATAATAATATTTTTGCCTGATGTGTGATCCTGAACTTGGTGGTTGGTATATCTGCTGTCCCAGTAATGATTCACAGTTAAGTGTTGGAAACTATGAAAGAATTGGCTGCTCAAAAGTGGATAAAGTAGTTGGACCAATTAGATGCCGTGTATGGTTGAAAATGACAAGGGAAGGGGCTGCATGTTTGCTGCCCGTAGTCTTTATGTAGCTCATGCCCCAGGTGCGCTGACTGCAGCTAAGCATATCCCTGTCTCTAATAACATCTCGGATAACCTGCGGCAGCTCAGATGTGTTGGCATCTTTCTCTGCTTCCTGCTACTGTATATCCATCTCTTGCCAGAGCTCTATAGGTGAAAACTGGAATTTACCTTCCTGTTCTGAATGTATATTACCTAAGTTGACAAGGTGTAAAGCATTAAAATAGCATCGCCCGGTAATATTTTTATTGTTATTTTTCTTTTTAAACATTAGCTCATGCAGTTTTTGTTCTGGAAGGGAATCACCTTATCGCCAATAAAACACAGAATGCTTGGTCTACAGAAAAGAGACATCTGACTTGGATAATAGACCATGTTTTCATTCTGCTTTTGGCTGCGGCAGACCTTGGGAAAGTATTCTGCCCATTCCTTGCCAGGCAGATATTGCTATGAGGGCCTGGCCCAGCACTAATCCGTTAAAAGTATGTGCTACATGCCATACCGTTGAAGTAAACTCTGAGAAAGTGGGCTGTTTATGGAAATAATGGTTTCTCTGTTGGCCATTCTGCTTTGGGGTGGGCGGTAGAGAATGCATGCGGGGAACGTGCAGTGCAGACCATTCCATGTGTGATATAGAGAACAATATAGCTTACAGACGCCCTAAATCATGCATGAGACTTCCGTTTGCCTTGGGTCCAGACTCCAGACAGCTGCTCACTGCAACTCTACACCTGGTTAAGGGCAACACAGACCCTCGAAACGGCTGTGCAGTGCATTGAAACCTACGCCGACTGTTCTGCCTCTTTAATCTGTCAACACCAACGAACTCAACGTCACTACACTGTCAATACACTAGTCATTCTCCCTAAATAAATGCATATTTCTTGACATGTTCACGTTACAAGTAAAACGACACCTAAAAAACAACACCTGTCAATCCGTAGCTTGTTCTGGAGTTTAGTATCAACAAATGATTGTCTTTAGTTAAATTTACATTTTACATTACATTTTAGGCATTTAGCTGACGCTCTTATCCAGAGCGACTTACAAAGAAAAAGGCCTAAATTCATAAATCACCAGCATTCCATGTAGCAGTTAATGATAATGTAATGGTCGGGCCATCACACACCTGTGCTATTTGTGCATTTCTCGTTTCTGTGCAAGGAAATCTTGTAAAGTAAACGTTTTTGAGCATTGTCTCTTTTATTAAGGTTGTTCTGTGAGATCTGGGTGGCTGCAGTTTAGCGCAGTCTGTTTCTCTTCAGGCCGTATTATAATAAAGTCTTGAGCGCGGCCGTGCTCTGTTTCTTGTCTCAGGCCTGGGCGGACGCTTTCAGGAGCAGTCCTGACTTGACTGGCGTGGTGCACATTTACGAGGAGCTGAAGAGGAAAGGCGTCGAGTTCCCCATGGCGGATCTGGACGTCCTGTCTCCCATCCACACACCGCAACGAGTAAGACGCTTGCGACGCTGCGCAGGCATTAATGTTGAGTGCGGGGCTTTCCGGCGCAAGCCAAGCTTTGTACTGTGACTTCACTGCATAGGAGAAGCTTCCTCCCTAATCCTCCCTCTCTTCTTCTTCTTTTAAAAGTTGTGCGCTATGCAGAACTCCCTTGAAGTGGAACCGGCCGCTCCCAAGTACACCCCCCCTTCCCAGCCCTACTCAGGCACCGCCCCGCCCGTGTCTTCCTCCGTTCCCCCGGCCTACTCTGCGCCACAGATCCCTAGCCTGCAGGCATCCGGGGCCATCAATCCCAGCTCTGATCAGGTAAGCCCAGTCTACCCCTTATACCCGAGGCTCAAGAATCGGTGTGACCTGAGCCGACACGTACCCTAAAATCCCAGCCATAATCCCATAGCTTATTTCAGCGCTCAGCTTTCGTGGAGAACGATCTCAGTCACGGGCTCACAGAGCTCCACGGTTTGTAAGCATTCCGTTCTAAGCTTTGGGCAGGAAAGGGAACATTATCGATCATTATCGGAAACACTATGTAATTAGCTTGCCGTCTACTGCCTTCTCTTTCCACCACTCTGCACATGCTTACAGATAACATCAGTTTGTCTGCAGGATGTCAGTGCTGCGTTTAAAAGAGATTCAGATAATCAAGGCTGGTTGTTTTTTAAGCTACTGTGCAATCTCATTTCATGAACAGCAGCGAATTATCAGCTGTGCTGCTTCTCCATAAAGTTAATCACATTATAGGTTCTCTCAAAGGCCTTCTGGAACAGAATGCATCGTATGTTACAGTCAGATGTTAGGTAAGGTTAGAGCTTTTAAGTTTAGCTTTTTTTTGTTCCCCCCCTAAAATCTGTGACACGGGTCGACATGCCTGAAGGCACACATGCTGGTAAATACAATGATGGAGAAGTCTGATAAAGGTGAAAATCACTACGTGACGCCTTTTTTGTTTCTGCCTACTGGTGCTAAACTTTAAATGTTTGTGCATAGATTATCCGGCTGCGCAGTGAGTTGGACATTGTGCGTGGAAACACCAAGGTGATGTCAGAGATGCTGACTGAAATGGTCCCTGGACAAGAGCACCCCTCGGACCACGAGCTTCTACAGGTCAGACTCGGCGTCCGCCATTGTGATTCCATTCAGTCCTTAATAGATGTAAGAGATTGAGGGCTTGATATACTAAGACCTTTAGCGCGCGCAAAACCGCTTAGCGCACACAAGACAAGTAACATGACCAATGATTGGTCATGGTATTTCTTTTGCGCCAATCGTTGGTTGTGTTATTAGTTTTGCTAGTGCTAAAAGGTGCACACGCTAAAGGTCTAGTAAATCAGGCCCTATGTCTTATGAGAGCTAGACACAAATGAATCTCTGTCTAGCTCTGGCCACTAGAGGGAGTGCTCATGCTGTCTGAAGCTTGTTTGTTGAATATGAATAACAGCCGACTGAAGGAATACACTTCACAAGTGTAACCCGTCCAACACAGTAGTCGGTTTTAGCATGCTTACTTTAAGCAGTCAGGCGTATAAATGAGGACCACGCTGTATGTGCTGTGAGGTAACCCTCCCATCTGTAGGAGCTGAACCGGACCTGCAGGGCCATGCAGCAGCGCATAGTGGAGCTGATCTCCCGCGTGGCCAACGAGGAGGTGACCGAGGAGCTGCTCCACGTCAACGATGACCTCAACAACATCTTCCTGCGATACGAGAGGTGACAGCAGTCTACCGCTTCACCCTGCTGCCGTGTCTGTGCCCCGGGCTAAGGAAGAGTGTTATTCTCAATATGGCCAGCAGTGGGCTAGTTTCATGGCCACTTTATTGTATCTGTTCGGCAAAACCTGCAACCGCCCAGTCTAACGTAACACATTGTACGATGACGTTGTAACGATAACATTGTAAATCAGAATTGGCATTTATTTGCAGTAGTTGTATTTTATGTTGTGTTTGTGATTGTACAGTGAAACGTTTTTCTCTCAATTTTAAAAGTGTTTGAGTCTAAAATATATTACAATTCAGTAAAAACAGGAAACGCCAAATAATAAAACAAAACTAAAAATACTTATTTTTTGTTTTATACAGTGAATGCCTGTAGGATGGAATTGTTGCTGAAGTAGCCAACTTGTGCATAAAAATGAATGTTGACTTGCATTTATTTTTAATAAAATAGCAAAATAGTTCAGGCAATCATTAAAAGAGCATTTTATAGGAGAAAGCCACTGTACATAAGGAACTGTAGAAAGGTTAACCGTAAATGATAATATTAGCACACAGATATCCTCAATGAGAGTTAGGCAGGTGTGCTTTTGAAGTGTTGAAGTGTTGTCTGGTGTGCTTTTTTTTGTCAGGTACGAGCGCTACCGCACAAGCAGAGCTGCCCAGAACACCAATAATGGGGTGAGTCACGCCATCGCCGCTCGTCCCGAAGGGAAAGGATGCCTGAATCTCAATCTACTTCCTCTCTCGCTGCGGAAGCATTTAAGTGAATGCACGAGTGCATAAATGCAGTTCTCATTTATGTTATTCCCTTTTTGTATGTTCCATTGCCACTGTAATAAGTTCTTGTGTAATGTCAGCCCGATTGATGTTACACTCAGCAGTACTGTCTGTCCTATGGCTATTTTTAATTTGTTTATTCAGTGGCCTTGTGTTTGGCTGTGGGTGCAGCTACAGTTATGTGTCATGCCAGAGCAAAATATCATCAGTGGGAACGCATGGTAATATTATTTATGTGTTTTTTCCTGTTTTTTTCTGTTATGGCTAGCTGAGGCAGGCAAGTATGAATGTTACCCTGTGTTTTTTTTTTAATTTTTACATTTTTTTTGTGGGTACAAGATGAGTCACGGGACCAAGGGAGTGTTGAGGCGTAGCTGACAGCACGTCATTTTTTCCTCCTTTGTCATTGGGGCCATACGGCATGTTCTGAACTAAAAGCACGGGAGTTAGACGGCGCTCCCTCGTCCCGCCCGAGACCCCTCCCTCTTGCCGCCCCCTCTCTGCTCTCTGCTTCACCCGCAGCTGTCAACGGCTTGTCACTACTGATTCTATCCATGTGCCATTCCTGTGATGCTGAAAATGTGTGTTCTCTGCCGACATTCACATGGGCTGCGCCACATTTTAGAGGAAATATTTGGAGTGTTTTTCAGACGGTGTGGAATCCTCATTACAGCTCGGTATGCTGGAGAGTGACGCTTCTGAAGCTCCTCCCCTAAACCACCTGCCCTAAACCACTCAGTTTTAAAGCAATCTGACTCTTCAGCATGCTCACTACAGCAAAAAAGAATTACATACAAAAGCCGTGGTCCCATGTGGCAAGCGCAAGGCTTTTAGCCGATGTGTGTGACAATAGTCTGTCAGGGAGATGGGTCTATGCTTGTGGCGAAAAAACACAATTTCAGATATACGCAGTCACATCGTAGCGTCGAGCTGTGTTTGTCCCATCAACACTCACGTACTCATTGTGACACTCAAGTTTCTTTTTTTTTTTAATGTTTATCCTGAGTTGCCTATGTACCATCAACATGTACCATTCCTCGCAAAGCCGCGTTTGTTTTGTTGACGTTTCTCATTCGGTTTCAACGTGCTGAATAGATGTGAAACTTGTCAGTGACTCACTGCTGCCATCTGTTGAGCTGTTGTGGGCAAACAACTTGGAAGTGAAATCGGTCAAAGTGAAGGTCATCCCAGGCAGCACAGTCAGTGGAGGCAGTCCATTAGAAATATGATGACGGTTCACTTTGTACCGAATCTCTCAATGTATTATTTTAATGTTGATTTAGGTTCAAATAATTCCTCCAGAAAATAGGAATTTCTGATTAAAAAGATGAAGATCACACAAAGTGCAGGAAGAGAAAATTTTAACATTCCTATCCTGATTCCCTTCATATTCCTAGTCTTGCTGTCGGATTTCACCGTCTCTAGCTTTGGAAACTACTGGGGTGTAGGACAAAGAGCACAGATAGTACGAGCCTTCTGTTCAGTTCTGTGTGCGTCTTGTATTTGGCTGGTCAGACTGAAAGTACCAGGATATAATGGAATACCTAACCCCTCACGCTTTCCTCTGCTTTCTCCAATATAACTTCTCTAGCCCAGACTCAAGTCCAGTACCAAGAACATTTATCAACACTTAGATGACAGAAACATCTTGTAGTGTAAATGTCCTTCGCTTATCAGTTACTTGTAATTTGTGGCTCTTAGCAGACATGCTTGTACAGTCTAGACTTTTCATCAGTTGTAAGCCAAATTACATTAAAAAAAAGTTTGCTCTCGTGCTTTTAGTATTTTAAATGGCTGGTAATGCCACTGAATGTTAAGAATGTTTCAAGCAAGTAAAAAGTTAATATTAGTATGCCGGGAAATGTTTTATTTTTACATTCTTCGTAGTCATTTTGACTAATGGCCGTCTTGAGCAGATCCCATAGGGACTTGTTTCCTGTGTAAGCCGTGCACGTTGGGCTATCGGAGCGAAGGGGGGATGATAAGGGATAGTGCAGCTGTAAGGGAGATGTGACTGCTTCTGCCTGTCTCTGTTGTACGGTGTTGCCCCGCAGGTCCTCAGCGAGGCCACAGAGGATAATCTCATCGACCTGGGGCCCGGGTCCCCAGCTGTGGTCAGCCCCAAGGTGAGCGCCCCTCCCCCGTCCAGCCTGCCCCCCGCAGCGGCCCCCGTGCCCTCGTCCACTCCGGCCTCCCTGTCCACGCCGGCCTCCCTGTCCACGCCGGCCTCCCTGTCCACGCCGGCCTCCCTGTCCACGCCGGCCTCCCTGTCCACGCCGGCCTCCTTGTCCACGCAGCTCGCCGGGCTCGGTGAGTCCGGCCGCGTCCTGGCCTTTTTACCCTAAACGTGAGTAAGAGAGGGAAAGCGCGGCCGGTAGCGCGTGCTCCTGTGTGCGGCGCCCGCCTGCCGTGTGACCCGGGGGGATGGAGTTTAACGTCCGAGAAGCGCCCGCTGATTCCACACGGCAGCTCCGGCGTCTCTGCTGAACGGCACACGACAGAACGTCTGAGGGAAGGCTCGGAGCGATTTAGCGCGCGCCAGTCCAAATTATACCAATGGCAAGAACACAAAGTCTGCAGTCTGATCAGATTTACTCTCCTCTGATCGTCCGCTCCGAGCCGTTTCCTACGACGCCGCTCCGGTAGATGGGCCCCGGCGAACGGAGCGGCGTGAATTAACCGAAGGCCGTCACGTGTGGGGTCTCATCACATGTGGGGTCTCGTCACGTGTGGGGTCTCGTCACGTGTGGGGTCTCGTCACGTGTGGGGTCTCGTCACGTGTGGGGTCTCATCACGTGTGGGGTCTCGTCACGTGTGGGGTCTCGTCACGTGTGGGGTCTCGTCACGTGTGGGGTCTCGTCACGTGTGGGGTCTCGTCACGTGTGGGGTCTCGTCACGTGTGGGGTCTCGTCACGTGTGGGGTCTCGTCACGTGTGGGGTCTCGTCACGTGTGGGGTCTCGTCACGTGTGGGGTCTCGTCACGTGTGGGGTCTCACCGCTCTCTCTCTCAAATCTTGCTGTGCAGACGTGGGTGCGGACAGTGTGAGCGGCACTCTCAAGTCCCTGCCCAGCTGCAAACCCCAGGATGACTTTGACATGTTCGCTCAGAACAGGACCGGCTCTCAGCCCGATCAGCGCAAAACGTAAGACCCGCCAAGGCGCCGTCTTCATATTTCACTGTGCAGCCCCGATACTGTACCGCACGTCCTGCTTGTTCTGCAGGCTTGTTCCTCCAGTGTAGCCAGCTAGCTGCTCAGTACCTTGTGAAGACCCCCTTTTTATTATTATTTTTACTGCTGTCATGTTTATTAATCACTTTGAATTTGGTAATGCACTGTATAAATGCATTATTATTAATATTAAAAAAGCTTTTACAATAGACATTAGGTTAGCAGCTTAAACTGCCTAAAATGACTGTGACTAGCTCACTTGAATGAATACGTAGGACACAGTAGCTCACTCTCATTATAATTGTTGTTTGTTTCCAGTGTGAAGCAAGAAGAGTCTCAGGCCCGTGGCGGCATAGCTTCTGCTCCGGACACCAAACAGAACACTGGAGGGGTGAGTACAACCAAAGCATGGTGGGAACTGTAGTTTTTATATTCCTGTACCCTCTCAGGATCATGTGTTGGCAGTGAGTATATGGATGGTGTGCCGTAGGAACAGCTGGCAAAGCTCATGTTGCAGCTCATACTTTCTGTTTTAGCCCTGGATCTCTTGCATGGAATGCTGTGCAGTGTGTTCTTTACTTCAGCCTGAGACACAAGGTTCCTGAGCACCAATGAACATGGGTTTTACATGCAGTGGGTTCTCCAGGTAGTCATGGATTGCAGAGAGCTGTGAGAAGTACTGTGCAGAAGATGTCATTCTGTGGGGTGACTTACATAGCTGCCATTTTACCTTGTCCAGTTGATCGGCTGAGCATTGAATTCATTGGTTAAGTGTAGTACATTGGGACAGTGGTTCTGACATGTAGGATTTCAGCATCCAACCATTTGACCCTGGCCATAGTCCTTGATCAAAACTCCATACTGCAAATGTAAAGATTTAGCCAACTTTCTGTACATTCAAGACTTTCTTTCAAGACCCTCTGTAGCAGATGGTATTTCTCTGTGTTTAAATTTAGGCCAAATCTATTTTTTTCACCTGTTCTGTTACTATGATGCTGCAAAGATTTAGACTGGGAATAAGACAGACTACTACATACTACTATATTAGTGAGGAGTATATCAGCAAATCCATATCAATACTGATGATTTGGAAGATGCCATTATTGAACCTTGTCCTGGATCTGCAGTAGTGGAAGTCCCCAGACACGGCTGGACTTTGCCTCATCACAAGATGGGTGTTTACCATGTTAGGCATTGCAGCTGCCGTGTATCAAAAGTATATAGGAAAGACCTATCGCTCAGCTTATACAAATAATCCAGGATACGATTTCACATGGCAATCAGTTGCTGAAGGTTCTAGAATTAATTTTAATAGCACACAAACAAAAGTTCAGTAAAATCCCTAATCTTTTTTTTTGAGCGTGTAAACCGAGTTAAGAATCACATAACGGTAAGTATGTTTAAAGAGTATTAAAAGGGAAGTGTGAGACACTAGCCTGGTTCGGGGTTGAATTAATACTTCAGTCTGTTCAGAATCAGACTCATAGTGGAGTTGAGTTGCGTTACACAAAATTTAAAGGCCTTCATGGAAACATAATTGAAAGAATGGCATTAGTCCCGCTTGCATATGTTGATATTTGGTAATATAAACTGAGGGGAAAGAGGAGTCATAGGGATATTAGCCTTTTGGGTGAGGCTAAAGGCCTGAAAAGGCTTGGAAAGGCCTTCTTAATGGTTTTATTTTTGTATTTTTACTTTTTATTTTTATTTGTATTGTCATCAAAAAAACAAAACTGTTTTCAGTTCCTTCTATTGGCATGAGATGTACATATCTCTTGTTTGGCTTTGTTTATTCTTATAATCACATTTATAAGCCATTTTCTGTTGTTGATTCAGCTGAGGGTAAAAGATGCTAACGCAGACTTGGAGCCAATAGACAGCTGGCTTATTACCCAAGGAATGGTGAGGATGTCACCAGCACCGCTGTCCCTCAGTGTCCCCCCCCAGTGTCCCTGTTCTGTCCCTCTGACCCATCGTGTACCTTGACTGTGACCCGCACTGCTAAAACCAGCCTGTCAAACAGTAAAAGGGAGAGCCTTGACACCCATCCTCCAGACACACACACACACACATTTGAGCCATTGTTGGAACAGAGTATCTCTTTCTTCGTTAGAGAGAATTGCACACGTAGATTTGTAGTACTGGGCAAACATAATCTCTGAAGTGAAAGTTTGGACCGTAAAATAGTGCGGAAGTATTGTTCTCAATTAAACATTTTTAAATACTATATATTTGTTATGTTTCCTTTTTTGGATGCAAACCACAGACAAATGCAACCCAAATACCAAGATGTGAGTTAGTGTAGGTGCGTTTCTAGTTACACTTGATCTGTTTTGGGATCTCCAGTGGAAATCACTGGTGTGAGGGATTTTCGTTGCCGTTTTTTCCCCCCTGTGGGTTTTCTGCGCCACATGGTTTTAACAGCCTCTTCGCTCTGGGTTTGGTTCTCTGCTCCATTGTATAGGGGGGGGGACACCTTGCTGTTTTTATTCCATTTTATTTTCTGCAGTTATATCATTGACTTTCAACCTTCATTATAATTATTTAAGTATATTTTTGCCTGTCACTTCAATTTTTATTTTTGTATAATTTAATTTAATTTAATTTTTTTGAAAATCCACCTGAGTTTGAGTTGGCTATTCATTTGAACCTCTTTCTTGCCCTGATGGCCAAAGTCATTGCCTAAATCTAGCTGACTGGCTCGTGTAATCAGTGAGTCTGCGCACGCTCCCGCAGAAACGCTAACCTTCACCATTCGCCCGGGGTCAGTCACATGCACTTATTCACACCGCCACGGTCACGTCAGCCGCGCCCAACGGCTTCCCTTTGCTCAGGCCCTTTTACTGTTCCCATTCATTTCACCCTCTCATCTCCACCACCGTATTCATCACTCACTCAAAATGAAAAGGCTTGCTTGTTCCCATGGGACAGGCTTGGGTTTTCATTATGGACCAACAGAATTAATACAGGATTATTTACGGTAAGGATTGGAGACTCTTATTGCATAGCAGAACCATAGGGGAATCAGTTCTGGCCCCACACCTATCCTGTTTGGATTTTACTGACATTGTTTCATAAATATAAACCGGAATCACATGACCTGGAAGTTTATGAGTGCAGTTTTAGTTAGTCTACAGTGTGCAAACTGCGATGCATCAAACTGCAGTGTGATGGGAGTCTTAATGCCATTCATAGTTTTTCTCCCCAGCTGGTTACAGTCTAAGCTTTATGGCATGAACTTACTGTAACTACAAAACTAAATGTTGTCCTGTACTAAGACTCTTAATTCAATATTAATTCATTAACACATTTTATACGTATGTAATAACATTTTATATGTATATATACTCTATTTTACCAGTTACTTTGTTGTTGTGAATGAATGGATGTCAGTGCTATGTCAGAGGTTTTTTTTAATGTGATATGTCAGCTATTTGACAGCACTAGATTGGATCACCAATTAATATTTTGGTAACTCATTGTGATAGGATTGAATGTAGGTCAAAAGCAGCATTTTTTCATAGTTTTATATCCAGATATTCACATTTAATTAATTGTGATGGATGTTCATTTTGTAGGTTCCTTTTTTAATACTTTCTCTGCTCAGGTAGACACCCTTAAAGAGAGTTTTTAAAAGGGCGTTTATTGGCTGAACACAGTGGCTTTTCCTCAGTTCTCATCTTTTTCACTCACGGGGCTTCAGTTTGTAAGTCCCTTTGAACCTCTACCTGTGCTAAGGTAGGCTACCTCTACACATCTCTACACTGGACTCAACTGTCAGTTTTCCCCAAGAGCCTTCACTGGACAGGGCTTAGTCTTTATGAATCATCCACCACTTACTATAGTGAGCACTTGGTGGTTTTGCCATGAGTAAGTCCAATACGGCGTTATGGGCAGTCTAGGGGTTCAACAGAATATCCAGCAGGTGAGGCTCTTTCCATGTGTGGTATATTATGTTATTCATGTTTAGATATTTTTACAGTGGTAAAAATTCAATTAAGCTGTATAAAAGACAACAATGTATTCTAGTCTAAATTCCAACTAGGTCACGGAATATGCTTTATAATGTTTGGCTTTAGATTGCTCCCAAAGGTAGATTTGTGTATTGTCTTTCTGCCCAAAAATCTAAGATGTAGATCAGTAGTTTCTTATACCAGGCACGCATCAAAGAGGAGGAATATTCAAAAGTGTCACTCCCATGTTTGTCTCATCGTGTGGACTTGATCTTCTTCGGTCCAAAATTGTACACCCAATCTGAATCAGAGGATGCATTGCCAATAATAGTCACATTTAGCATTGCATTATTATTGTTACTGCATTTCAGATCTCATATAAAGTGCTTCTTTGAAATTAGTCTGTAAGAAACATTTGGTGTATTTTGTTAAGGTACCCTTAATTATTTTATGCAGTAAAAAATGCTTAATAATAAAGTGCCATTTTGTAGTGCTATTTTCCCCTCAATCATCCCTTAATTGCAGGTAACCACAGTAAGAACCAAAGCAATTACATTAAATGCAAAAATGGTTGTCAACAAAATAAGTAATTATCACTCAAATAAATGAAATAAGCTATTATACAGTACCGTGAAAATAGGATATAAGCATGCATTTAATCTGAAATAGCAAAGCACAGTAGTGCTCTGGCATTGATCTTTCATCACAGTGACTACAAATAGTTACCGCAAGAAGTTCTAACCAATGTAAGTGTAATAATAAATGAAATTTAAAAAAATTTTTTAAAAAAAATCAAATTTATAACGTTTTAATGATGGGGCACATACAGTTATAATGACTGCTGCGAGACCTGTACTGTGCCGTCGAAATTGTGTACTCGATACTGAGACCTCCGCTTCACAGAAAGTGTTGCTTTTGAAATGCGCCAGTAATCCGACTGCTACTACGGATTCATACAAAACAAGGCTGTACCCTTCACGGTCGGTGCCCGGCCTCATTTCTCACTCATGAGCGCTGAATTTGAAGTCTTTATCTGCCCTTTATCCTACCTGCCTACCAACCGATTTAAAGAGCATTCAAACTCAGGTGTTTTCCAGCCCTTTTCCACTGCCATTATCGCTGTCGTCGCATGTCACAGAGCATTGCCCTTGCTTTCTATGCAAACATTGTTGACTGTGTTGTGTGTGCGGGGGTGCGTGTGTGCATGCGTGCGTGTGTTTTTGTGCTTTTTGCCATGTTTCATTTCTTTCATTTCATTTGATTTTCTTTTTCATTTTATCTTCCAAAAATTTTTTTTTTAATTTTTAATTTTGCCAGACTTTCTGTTGAATTTGTTCTTATTTTTGTTTGTTGTGTTTTCGGGGGATATTTCGTGGCTTTGCCGGCCCTTGGTTTGTCCGTGGCTTTGCTCCATAGATTCCCGTTGCGCAGTCCTCTGTCATGGATGACATAGAGGAGTGGCTCTGTGCTGATGTGGTGAGACTTCTTTACCTTGATTTAAGTCTTTCTATTTTCTCTTCTTTTCTTTCTAACATTTACATTTGTTTTCTAAAAACGTCATATGAGCTGATGCAACGCATTTCCTTTTCTTGACTTTGTTTTTCAACCAATGAAATAGATTTGTGCAATTCTGTGTCCCCATATGGTTACACTGAATGGTGCATCATAAGACAGGGAGCGTTTCTATTGTGGTACGACTAACAACCTTTTCTAATTGTGTAGTGAAACAGTGAGGTCATCGTTTGCCAATGTTAAAGTTGTTAGGCTTAGTCATGTCTTTTGTGTGTTTTACTGCTGACTGAGCCCTACTGGTTTGTTCATGTATTGTACCAGAGTGAACTTGGTTGAGTAGATGTCTTTGATGGTATTGGGTGGGGGGATTGGGGAAAGAGGTTGTGGGCTGACAACGTTTTTTGTAAGGGCTCATTTACAGTGCCCTCCACTATTATTGGCACCCCTGGTAAAGATGAGTTAAAAGGGTTATAACAAATTCACCGTTTGGTGAATTAGCTTAATCTCACACTGAAAATCCAACCTTTAATTCAAGTAAATTTATTATGAGAAAATAAATAATTATTTATAACAAAACCACGTGTGCCACAACATTTATATATAGAATGAAGTAATCATTTTTAATATTTGGTCGCATATCCTTGCATGCCATGACTTCCTGATGTCTGGAATCCAACAACATGAAAAGACTCTTGATATCTTATTTTCTGGTACTCTTACAAGTGATACTATGACGTCTCTGCATTTGAATGGAGCTCTATAGGAATTGGGGGGTGGGACTAGATTTAGCTGTAAATTACAGTGCAACAGTATGGAACACATGGTTGGCTAAATGGCTCTAAGTCATCAAGGGTCTGACGTATCAAACAAGCCTTAAACCATCACTCATCACTCTGCTGCCATCAACCCTTAAAGTGATCCATCCATATCTACTGCATATCTGGCAGCAGAGTGATGGTTTGAGGCTTGTTTGATACCTCAGACCCTTGATGAGTTACAGCCATTTTACCAACCATGTATTCCATACTGTTCCAGCATAATTTACAGCTAAATCTAGTCCCACCCCCCAATTCCCACAGTGATCCATTCAAATGCAGAGACGATATAGTATCGCTTGTAAGAGTACCAGAAAATAAGATATCAAGAGTCTTTTGATGTTGTTGGGTCACAGACATCAGGAAGTCATGGCATGCAAAGGATATGCGAACAAATATAAAAAATTATTACTTTATTCTATATATAAATGCAGGGGTGCCAATAATTGTGGCACACATGGTTTTGTTAAAAATAATTATTTCTTGATGAATTTCTTTTTTTCAGTGTGACATTAAGCTAATTCACCAAACGGTGAATTTTTTACAACCCTTTTTACTCATCTTTACCAGGGGTGCCAATAATAGTGGAGGGCACTGTATATTGTCGATTAGCTACACACAACCGAAGTGCTTAAAACACTTACAAATATGTGTGCATGATCCACCGATCCACCAGTGCATGAACACCCTCCATAACAACCGCAGAAGTCGTTTTTGCACCTGTTTGTCACACAATGAAGAGAGAATGACAAACGGTTACTGTAAATCAAAGAGTGATTATAAATTAGTCAATGATAAGCTGATCTCAGAAGGAAGGAAACCATGTAGGGTTTAAATAGTCATAAAGATAGTTGCGGATCAACACTTCAACATCAGTGGCAATATGCAGGAAAGATGTCATCCTTTTATCTGACTAACCTTTAGTCAGATAAGACTGACATACTAAACCCCAATTAGAATCAACTGAACCTAATTTATAATGGGCAGTTTCCTATATCCAACTTTGTTAAATCGAAATGCAGGAAAGGGGCTTAAATATGTAGTATTACTTGTTCTAGCCAAGTGCTAAGAAACTCAAAAGGAAATAATATATACTGTATATATAATATGTGGACACACGTGTACATACACACATGGGGGTACTGATTAAGTTGTAAATTCTGTTGTAAGATTAGCTTTCTTATGTGTCCATGTGAGAATGTGATCTCCTTTGGTTCGTCAGAGACATCCTATTCGCATAGCATTAAAGGGTGAATGAGCTTTGACTATATGTACTGCGCCTTAACAATCATTTTGTATGATTTTTCCCTGCTGAATAGAAGGGTGATGAAGCTGAAGAGGGGGTGACAAGCGAAGGTATGAGTACAGACTACACAGATTTCTTTGTGTTTTTTTCCCATCATAGTAATTTTAGTAATGTGTATACCTGTGTTTTACATAAAAAATATTATAATTTATTAGTGGATTACATTTTACTTGACTGAACTTCATTTGATTGAAATGTCCTTTATTTCACTCCAGAATTTGACAAGTTTCTAGAAGAAAGGGCTAAAGCTGCAGAGATGGTCCCAACCTTACCATCGCCCCCTAGTGGAGATCCCGCTCCACCTGTGAGCGTACCCGGTGGCAGTCGCAAGAAACCACAGAGATCTGAAGATGCCCTCTTTGCCTTGTAGCATTGTAGCAGAAACCTCCGTTCCCTGCAACTCAACCCCCCCCCCCCCCCCCCACACCACAGACCCAAAACTGCCCCCTGCACCACAGCTCAGCTCCAACATTGGTCAGCCATGTGCCAGTGCTATCTGTCCAACCCACCAACACTATTTTCCTGGCTCAATGCACTACATCACAGAGGCTAGCTGCCCATACTCTATACTATCTTTGTTTTTACAGTGGAAATTCATTTGGTAAAACCATTGGCTACCATTTTAATGGTTTTGCATTTCTACCCCCATTAGGCTCTAAATTGAGGTTAGACAAGTATGTGAGAAAGGGTTCCTGAATATCTTCCTACTTTACTTGTGTTTCCTCTGTCAACCCCCTTGGCGTATGCCAGGATAGCTTCTAGTGAAATCAGTCCCAGCCAGTACATAATGATAAAATGCATTAATTAGGGATGAACTGGAATATTTAGTTGATTAACTGATTATTTTTTGTTTGTTTGTTTTAAAATACTAAAGGATATTGTCCACATGAATTTGTCCAACAGCATTCTTGTTAAAATCAAACATTCTATGTATTAACCTTTATTAACTTTTGTTTGTTTTGGATTGGTCGTGTTGTTATTTCTCTAAATATTCTGCCATTTTCATGTCTTACTCTGTGAAAACTACATTTGTTTAAGAGGAGAAAAAAAAACAGTGGAGGGGTCAGTGCGCATCATTAATTGTGGCTGATTGTGTCCTCTTGTCACATGTATCTATGAGTCTACACATCTGTTGCCTGATTGGCTGGCAGCTGCATTCTAAAGGTGGCCTGTGCTACAGCACATGCTCAACTGTGCACCATTGGAAAGGGAATATAAAAATATGGGGACATCACTATGATTTTTATCATATTTTCTGAGTGTATGTGTAAATTGCTACATTGCCACTACCAAGCATGGAGTCTTTATTTTGATCAGTAGTTAACAAATGTGCAGTTCTGACAAGAAACTGCATTTAGTGCAGTCAGTATATCTATATCCAGAGGCATATTTGTGCCGTGTTCATTTTCGGTTGTTGACAAGATTTTAGATCTAAAACATTAACAGAATAATCGGGATAATAGTAGCTGGATGGCATGTTTACTTTTGTTTAAAGCAGCCTTTTTGGTTATAATTTACCATTGTAAATGTGCATCTCTCTGTGACATTTTTATGAGAGACTCAATGTATTCTAGCAGCAAAGAATGAAAATTACATTTTCTCCTGGACCTCAGGGTGGTGTTTTAAGTTTGTAATAAATTATAATGGATGTGTTAAATCAGCATAAATCTTTTTTATTTAGAATATTTTGAACAAAAACAAATACATTTTGTTTGCTGAAGAGTATTTCTGTTGAACCTGCCTTATCAGATAAGTATAGTCATAGTCTTTTCAAGTTTTTTGTTTATGATGTTCTCACAATGGTTACGTGGCCAAGCAGGAACTCCCCTATTTTTTTCTGCACGGATTAACTTTGGACTTTGGTTTGGTTACTCTCTAAAGTCTTGAAGCACAGTTCAGGAGAGCTTTCTATGATGTTGAATATTTCTGAAAAAGGTAACGGACCAAGGTTTGGCAGACATGAAAAATAAGGGAAATGAGGTGCAAGAGTCAAAACTAACAGGAACTAATTTATATTGAGTAGTTTCACAGATGTGAGTGGCTTTCTCATAAAGCGTGAATTCAGCCATTGTGAAGTCGGCATATTTATGCAATGGGTAATTTATATATATTGAATGAATACAACTGAGAGCATTTAATGCAGTTCTGTCATTCTCAATTGGGATCTGCATTTGTCCTTTATGTTATGTTGTTTCCCTTTTTTCCCATTCAAGTGAAGAACATTCATTTAATTTTCATTCTAAAACAAACATTAAATGTGAATATAAAATCACAGGCCTGAAAGAATTATAACATTTTATGTGTCAAAATGTTTGCGCAAGCTAGTTGTTCAATCCCTTCGCCGATTAGAATGTTACCAGCTGTAACACTTTACTTCATTGCTGTTTTAAGTTGGATTACATTCAGATTTAACCAACTTGGGGGCAGCGGAGAGGATAATTAAACCACTAACTGAGGTCTAAAGAAAGAACATAACGAGGATTTTATTGGTCACCCTGAATGGGCAGTGCTTCAGATATATTGAGACTTGTAATTCTAATGTTCATTGGCTAGCTTTGTTCTAGTTCATATGTAACTGCAATGGAGTCTTTCCTAATATGACTTTGACTGTAATTAGTGATCTCCCAATAACACTATGGGATTCACACTTGTAATGATGAAAACACTAATGGGAACTTACAAGGCACCAGTTGGCCTGAGAGATTTTACCTTCTACATCAGTCTCTTTAATGTCTTTCAAATGTTCTGTACAGTGTATTGCAAATGAGAATGAGCTCTGTAAGCAAATACCTTATTTGAGTTGTTATTTAAAGTGATCTATGAAAAGCCAGAAAAGGTATTCTGGTAGCTTGCAGCAGAGATGGTCATTTTTTATATCTGTAATCACCTTAGAACATTAGAAAAATATTGACAAATCTCAGAATAATTTATTTGTAATATTCATTTCAACCATCAATATTAAAATGTAATTTAGAATATTAAAACAAAATGTTTTAATAAATAAATGGGACAGTCTATTTTATCTATGGTAAATGTGTTTGAACTTGCATATAACAGTTGGTTTCTCCATTTATTGAATTTTGTTCGTAATTGTTTTTTTTTGGTTTGTTTGTTTTTTTGCTTTATTTTCCCTTTGTTTTCTGTTTTCTTTTGGAGATTACCTGATAACATATAGACTAACATACCTTTACCTCTGGGCTTTCAGAGGTGGGAATATTATAAGGCTCTAGAAGATCAAATTTCACTTTGATTAAGGGCATTGTTTCCAGGATCAAAGATCTGCGCTGGTTCTTTGGTCTTGGACCTAATATTTTATCCAAATTTTCTGCTTCTTACCAATAAATTAATGCAAGAAGGGAGTTCATTTTTTAAGACTTTTTGTCAGTAGTTATTTCCCAGCTTTATGGCAGCCTTAATGACCACACGATGAATTGACATCTCAAGCTTGAGACAAGTAGCAGTCCTTTTGCATCTGAAAGATATTTTAACAGGAATCTGTTATTGTGACACAGTATTTTTACTTACCAGTTGCATTTAGTGTGGGTGTGTGTGTTTGTGCGTGTGTGTGTGTGTGTTTGTGCGTGTGTGTGTGTGTGTGTGTGTGTGTGTGTGCGCACGCGTGTGCGTGTGCGTGTGCGACTCTGGGCGTGAATATGTGTGCATGTATGTGTAACTAATTTGGCTGAAGCAGAAATATTCTGTGTAAGTGATAAAGGAAAAAAATGTGAGCAACAGTCTTTGGATGTAGGTCACAGCAAAGGTGCCTGGTGAAATGATGACCAGAGGATGTTGAATGCTTGTGAGTTGGTTACATGGCTTTCTCTTTTACAACAATAACATTTCCCACAAGGACAGGGCTCATTAACCAGTAACTGGGAGCAACATAGTGACTGGAAATGGTGTTTGTGTGGGTTTATGTGCTAACTGCTGCTGTTAGCTTGAGCTATGCGCTGTTTGACTGTTGCATGTGTTGAACTCCCAATAAAACACTATAGCAGTGTGATCTGTACTTAATTTATTTCTGTGGTTATTTGCTAATTACCACTTTAAAGGGAATTTAAGAATATGTCCTAGGGATGTCAGAAGAAGTGTGAAAATCTGCTGGAATTTCACCAGAAAAAAATATACTTTAAATTTGCAAGATGGTTTTTAAAGGAGGGTTCTGTTCAAAATCAATAAGCAATCAGTGTCACAGTAAACAAGCCTACTTCATTATGGTCTAAGCCACATGTGTCAAACTGAAGGCCCGTGGGCCAGATATGGCCCCCCACAAATTTTGATCTGGCCCGCATATCAGTCCAGCTAATCAATTAAATCTTGCCCGTGAAATAGTGTGGACGTTTAGTCGGTGGCGATATTCATTTGCAACACAGGGTGCGCTGAACACTGCTGCGGTCACATGCAGCATATTTGGCAAAGGGAAGGTGGCCTAGGCCCAACTGAAATTGTTTTCACAAAAATTTTAAACAATAGCACTAGGCCTACAAGTAAACTTCACAATAATTTGAGCATTACAAATAAATATGCCTTGAAATAAATACGAGTGGAAATAAATACGCCATGAAATAAATAAGAGATGTAAAATAATGAATAGATATTAATTTATTTCATTGCTTATTCATTTCATTGATTAGCCTAGCCTATTTATTTAATTTAGTCACATTTGGTCTCCCATATAGCTAATCGTCCCACATTGTTTCCACATAATGTATCTAATCTACATTGTTTCAATTAAATATGCGATGATTATTATTATCATGATTGGCTATACCTGGCTTATGTTGGCTATGGCCAGCTATGCTATAGATTTTGATTAGATGGTAGGCCTACACGACATTTAAGGTGATGCACGTATATGCGGCTACAGCAGCCTAATGTGAATTCATCAGGGCCCCGTTTCCCAAAAGGGTCTTGGATAAACATCCCCTTCGGCTCTTTTTTTTCCATATTACTTTAATTGTTTTTTTGTCTTTCTCTATTTTTATTATCTGTTTTATGTAATGTCAGTAAACTGTAATAATTCTAATCATAAAATGAATAAAGCACAAACACAAAACACTCTAAGATGATCTTAACATTAAAGGGCTCTATCTTGGCGATCTTAGCACTCGGTCTAAACGCATGAAAAAGTGCATTTAGGGCGTGTCCAAGTCCACTTTTGCTAGTTAGACGGCAAGTTTTTTGAGCGCTAAGCACAGCGCAACGTGCAAATGGGCTGAACTTAGTCTCTTCATTAATTATAGGTGTGTCTTGGGCGTAACATGCAATAAACCAATCAAAATGTCATATCCCATTCCCTTTAAAAGCCTGCTTTTCCACATTGGCGGATTGCTTATATGATGACGAAACAGACATTCTTGTGCATGTGCGAGCAAGGAATAGGCTATATGGATCAATAGTATGATCAATATTATGCGGATTAACCATTCTGAATCGTTTTGATATACACAGTAATAATCTTTAACATTACGGTTTAACACCGGCCGGGTTCCCGATAATTCCCGACAGTGCTGTTATTTTAGAAAATAGGCTATATTCGGTTAAATTTTGTTAAAAGCACCTGCAACTGCTGAGAATGCAGCTACCAGAATATGGCTTCAGTCTCACCTTAGACAATGCCAAATTAGCCTGCTTGTTTAACAAATTTCGTTTGACTAGCCTATACAATGTAGAATTGTCAAACATCAATTCCATGAGGCCGTTCTCATGGAGTTCTTAAAGTTAAAGCTTCATCCGAAGTTCATTATGTGCATTGCAATATTGATTAATAACATAAATATCATTATTTTGCCTTGATGACGACACTAACACTAAAGCTGTCAGGTTGGGAACCCATAGGTTCACGCATATTGTCCCTTGTTGTCCTGCTTATGGAAATGTGACCAACCTGTTTTACTGATAGCGCAATGCTTTAAACCAAGTCATCTTTCCCAGGAAGACAGTGAAAAGTGTGATTTACAGCAGGGGAAACAGACCTGCACCTGCATAAAGTTCAAGAGCACATGCAGAGAATAGCATTAAAATTAATTGTGATAATTCTGTAATGTGCTGCAAATTTGTTTTAGTTTTTCTTAGTTCTCTTTAAAATCGTTCTGTTCAGTTATGGAATAACAGTTGAACAGTGGGTTTTAATAAGTGGAGAGTATGGAAACCTGGTCACTGTAATTTAAAAAATATGAAGGTTAATTAGAATAAGGTTCAAATTGAGTTAAAATAGTGAAATTTAAATTAATATGGTTTTTTTAACCGTAGGTTATCGAAAAAACCTTATGCACATTGAATCCCGGGGACTGTAGCCTAGGCTATTTGAAAAACAATAAATGCAATATTCACTGGAGAAGGTTTTGAACTTTTTTCAGTCAAAACCATTCTATTTACTTACAGGCTGTAGGCCTAGATGAAGACAGTTGTATTGTAATGACATCTGAAGTGCATTTTCAGAACTCAAATGTCAAATGTCTATATACATGTAACCTTACACGTAGGCTACCATCGCACATTGCCTGGATGTTGATGTGGTGGGCTGAAAGCAATATAATGAGGCATTCCCCTTTGCTGAGGGACAGGTATGTGGTCTTTGACCTATGGACCCTTTTATTATTATGCATTTCTTAATATAGCATACACAATAATAATATTTCACATTGTAATCTTGATATTTTTAGTCATGCTTGTGCGTGCCCCTGTGTGTAACAGACAGAAGGGTGTACACGCATTGTGCACACGCCTATGTAGACACACTTATATGCGCCGTTAAAATAACATGTAAACAACTGCGACATGACTTAGACCAGGTTTGTGGTGGTTTTAGCACAAGTGCTTTCTGCTGGCTCAAGATAGCAATACGCCAAAAATTATCCTGGCCACACCTCATCTTAAGACCAGCCCGCCCAGTTCACTTTCTATGGGCGCAATATCACTTGGTATTTAAACGACGTGAGTGCTAGGCGCTATAATGAACCCTGCGCCAGGTGTAAGATAGCAAAGACACTTGCGTTTGGGTTAGCGCCGGGTGTAAAATAGGGCCCTAAGATGCTTTTGGAAACTGGCCCCTGGTAGCCTACCTAAGTAGGCTAGTTTACACAATACAAAATTCATGATTTTGTATGTATTATTATTTTTTTAATCAAATGATGAAAGTGCTGATATTCAAATTATAGCCAGTAGCCTGCAGCTTTCCTTTTTGCTGAATGTTACTTTATTTGACTTAAATGTTTTCTTAAACTGCGTTTTAGGAGTAGGGGGTTGTCCAGTCTCTAATCTAGAGTGAGTGTAGTGCCATAGAAAAAGGCAACTGGGTCTGACTGGTTGAGGTGAATGTCACTCAACTATCTATGCGTCCACTGGCCTGGGCTACGTGGCTACTAACCAGCTAGCTAACAATATGGAAGGACTTCCTTCGATTTATCTGTGCTGCAGCAGCAGCATGTTTTTTTAAATGCAGACATCTGTTGCTTACACAGTCATGGGGGATAGCCGGCGTTAACTAACCCAGTAACCTAATTAGCAATTAGCTTTCTGACTAGTTAAAAGTCGTTTCGCCATGTGTTGCTGTTTCGAGCTTGCCTTTGTGAGCATGGATTACACATAACACCACAGTTACTGTAATATATTATGCTGCTTAGGTATACATGTGTGTATTATGAAATGCATAACACGCTGTGTAGCAAACATCGAAATATAGGCCTAGCAAAGCAGCCGTCAGGGATAAAGTTGCGCTGGGATGCCTAGCTCCCCTCCTGGCCTCCTCGCGCCACTTCAAAAATGTGACGTCATCAGGGTAACTTTAGATCATTCCCTCCACAGAGTTCACAAGCGGAACACCGCCTCCCATCTCAAGCAGTAGAAAATGGTAATCTGTTTTGTGTATAGGCATATACCTGCGCGTGTGTGTATATTGAGCCATATAGGTTCGACCAGAGCTTTAATCTTTCCGATACACTTTCCAGCTTACCACTGATCTAAGATAGCTGAGTTTAAAATGTAGCTAACACAAGCTACGATTTCTGAGGATTTAGATCTTACTATTTGCGTTTTTTTGTCCAACAAAAACGATCGTAAAATAAAATTCTAATATTTCCTGAAAATATTCTAAAAGTGCTGTTTATATTGTTATTTTGTTGTTATTGTTAACACGAACAACAATATCAACACCAACAATAAAAGTAGGCTATTCAGCCCAGGAAAGTGAAATTGACCGACAGTACCCTGTTACCATATGGCCGATGTTAACCCTGACCTGTTCATTCACCTTGTCTTGGACGAGACAGCACTCAGACACACTCTCGCTTAGTCTGTTTTGAGGGCAGGCCCGCATAGCAAGGCGTCTAGGAAGCTTCTCATTGGCTGTGAGCGATCACCTCATGCAAAAACACTGCTTTACAAATCCATCCCGACTGCCATGCGTTTTTGTAGATTAGGGGGAGGTGTGTAATGCCTACACCCGCATGCATTTCTTTATAGTCAGTAATTAAACTTCTTCAACTGTTAAAAATTATGAAGTAGTGGTGACAATTTTCGTGAATAACTTGTTGCTTGTCTCTTCACTAGTTCTGTGGTACCTACCTGATTCATGTTCTCTCACGTCATATGATACGTAGCTGTCAACATGGATTGCACTTTGGAAGGTAAATACACTTAATTCTGGAGATTTTTCCTCCTGCTGGAAACGTGATTTGCATCGCACACTACTTTATTTGAATAAATTGAAACTATTTGCGGTCAAGTTAATTTGTGTTAAATTTCCGTGTGTTAAAGAATCAGTGTGTGTTCAATAATTGAATGCACTAATGATTGATTATTACAGTACTGTACGAGATGTAGATACAAATGCCAGAGATGCCATGTAGTTTGGTCGTATTGATTTATTGTTTATGTTCCCTCTAAGTGCTATTTCACTTGGAAGTTTTTATTTCTCAATCTCAAACAAATTAATTAGTTGTGTGATGCCACTGTGAGTTGAAAATGTACAGCGAGTAGATGTAGGTGCTAAGACTGTGATGTAGGGCAGCTAAAAGTGGAAGTAGAACGGGATTGCTACTGCACCCCTGGTGTGTGAAAGGTATAAACCCAATTAAAGAGCCATCAGCCTGCTTTTCAACTGCACCACTGAAGGACTCAATTAATTGCTAATTCGATTACTGTCAGCGACTGGATCAAAGTGCCGCCATATTGTCTGCATAACAAGCAAAGTTGGAAAACGTACAGAAATGTCACAGCTATAAGGGACAATACTAGTTTCCTGTTGTATGTGAATTATTAGAACCAGTGGTTTACTAGCTTGTTGTAATTAACATTGAATGTACGTGGTCTTTGTCAAGCATGAGAGACATACTGTATTTAAAAAATGATAGGTCTGAATATTTCAGGCAAGTCACCTCTTATTTTTGTAGTTAGTAAAACAACTATAATGTGCTGAGGTGATTTAGTTATTTTGTTTGCAGTTTGACGTCCATTGTTGTTGGTTCTTTGTGCTAATTTGATGCTTCTTCTGTGTACAGACATGCTGCAGCTCATCAACAACCAGGACACGGAGTTTGTCAGCCTCTTTGAGCCCCCTCAGTATGTTGGGCGTGCCTCTGCGCAGGAACTCTCCGGCACCCCACATGCCATCCCTCCTCCATCTACCCCCTCTCCTTCCTCCTCATCATCATTCCAGTCCAGCAACACCCCTCACTTGGATGCTTTATTGGGAGACCCCGCCGCTCACAGTCTTCCTCCCCCTCAACTGTACCAAGCTCCTGCCTTTGCGCCGCCTCACCTCCATCAAATACTGAGTCCTGTGACGCAGCCAGTGCTCCTGCCGACTCGGGGTACTCTGGAGCCGAAACCCCGGGACGCGCCCCAGCAGAGCAATCCATCGCTACCCCCGCCCTCCGGCAGGGGTGACCTCGGGGTTCAGCTGTTCCCCCCCAGGCTGCTGTCACTTTACCTGCATCCCAGCTGCAGCAGCCTCAACCCCTGCAGCCACCAGAGCAACAACAGCAGCTACAGCCTCTTAACTACTCATACACAGGTATGATATGGTATTCATACAGTATATACCTTTTAATTTTTTTCCTTTATTTTTGTCATTTTTGTTGAAATTTAAGAATTGCCAGTTTTCGCAGTTTATTTCTGATGCTTTTCCCTTATCTGTTCCTCCAGGCGTCAATAGCACTGACAAACATCTGAATCCAATGGCCCAGTGTAATCTACACTGTGAACCTGTCTGCAGTTCTTCCAAATTACTGCACTGCCATTACTGGCCCAAAGAGACAGGGAACAACCCGTGTTGATGGAATTTGCTAACCAGTTGTTCCCTGTCTCTTTGGGCAGTAATGGCAGTGCAGTAAATATTTGGAAGAACTGCAGACAGGTTCACAGTGTAGATTACCACTGGGCCATTGGATTCAGATGTTTGTCAGTGCTATTGACGCCTGGAGGAACAGATAAGGGAAAAGCTCAGAAGCTGTCAAGCCTTTTTTTATCCGTTTCTCCACTTTTTGTCAATAGTGTGTCCCTGCACAGATAGCTGGCTTCCTCTTTAAACACTGTATCCAAGAGTTCCAAGCAGTTTCCAGGAGTTTTAAAATTGAGTCTTGACTAATCAAAACAACTCATGTGACATTTTCGCTGTGACACTGACAATTGATTGGGCTGAGAGGAAATAGTACTGAGACAATACCACTAAGAGGAGACCGCCATTCTTCATCAGCATTTGATCATGTAGGTTTCTTCGTTCTGTAATCATCAACAAGAGATGGCTATTTTCTCCGTTTTGGTATTCATATTGATGCAGTGCAGTTTTATGAGAGAAAATGGATACAGTGAGTGGCGCCAAATTTGTTCATGATGAATTTTGGTTGAATTTAAATGCCTCCATTTTTCTTTTGTTCCACGTCTGTTCATCAAGGCGGATTTGTTCCGTCCTTTCCTAGTCAGCCAGCCTCTCAACCACCCACAAATCCTCCAGTGGCCATCCAAACTCAGGTTCACAGTCAGCCAACTCAACTGCTCTCGGCCTCATCGTCAAACTCTCCCATGCAGACCATCTCTCCTCGTGTTCAACAAATCCCAGTGAGTGCATGCATGCCTTCCATCGCCCAAAGCCAAGATCGGCAATAATGTGGCAAAACATGCATTTTGTTGAATCACGTTTCAGGGAAATAATGTACAGTATGCCTTCGTGCACACATTTCTCAGCCGTATGAAGTGTTTGAAGACTGCAAATGCTACCCATAATCTCCCTGCCACTGAGTCTGATCCCTCTCTCTCTGATTGCAGGTGCTTCTTCAACCCCAGTTTATCAAGGCTAGCTCTCTCTTGTTAACTGCTCTGACGCCAGATGCAGGCACCATGGTGAATGCCTCTATACCCGCTCTGACCACCTCTAGCTCTTCTGTCCACACCACCCCTATGCAGGTACTCAACCCCTCCTGCAGTATAATTCAATTTATCTTGCCTGTCATCTTAAATACATCTACCCTACCGTGCAAAGTCTCTCAATGCTGAAATTACAGCTGTACATTAGAAATATGGGAACCTGTTCTGATTGATGTCCTTATGTCCTTTTTTTTAAACACTTTTTGCCTTTGGAATGATTTGTGAACAAACATCACACATCACACAAGGTCATTCACACATCACACAAGGTCATTGGCATACACAGGCAACCATTGAACCATTGAACAGTTTCTACCTTTTCCCTGGGAGTGTACCTCTCTCAGTCTTCACTTATCATGCAGCCTGAATGGAAACGATATGATTCATGTGAAATGTAATGTACCTTCACCTATCTTTAAAATGTATTACTGTGCTGTGGATACACTGTTTAGAAAATAGTGGGTTAATGTAAAAGCAATTTCAATTTGAATTTTAATGAAATAAGTGTGCATGAATGAGTCTAGAGGTTCCCCAATTCCAAGTCATTTTCAAACCTATCAATAGCTGATCACAGCAAACCATTTCATTAGCAATGATGTGACTTGAGTGAATTCCTGAGTCTAACTGCATTATGAGTACACCCGAGTCAATTATGACTGTTAAGTTAAGTTTTGCAGAAAGGCTCCTGTCTCTGTTTGGACGGTGTATTGACCAGCACTGTCACATGGGCCTTAGGTGCACCCTGTTTGGAGGTGCTGTCCTGAGGCGCCTTTGTGCGTTCTGTCCCCGTTCATCTCTCTCTCTATGTTCCTCAGGTCCTGATGAGTGGCAGCACCATCCTGACCGCCGTGCCGGTCATGTTGGATGCAGAGAAGCTCCCAATCGACCGTATTGCCATCAGCGGCAAGCCCTCAGGGCTGGCCAACAGGAGAGAGAAGCGCACCGCCCACAATGCCATAGAGAAACGCTACCGCTTGTCCATCAACGACAAGATCATCGAGCTCAAAGATCTTGTGGCTGGAACAGAGGCTAAGGTACACTCATCACGTTAACGGGCCATGTCGAATCAAATACGCTGTGTATGTCTCAGTGTGGAACATGTAGCCAGCATGTGCTAATGTATGGGATGCTACCATTTCCTATGCTGCTTCGTGCTTTCAGCTGAACAAGTCCTTTGTGTTGCGGAAGACAATCGACTACATCCGCTTCCTCCAGCAGTCCAATCAGAAGCTGAAGCAGGAGAACGTAGCTCTGAAAATGGCAGCCCAAAAGAACAGTGAGTTTTGCGTCACACGCACTTCTCCTGTGCATACGGTGTACATAGAAGCAGTCAGTTTCACACAGGGCTCCTCTCTTCTAGAGTCTCTGAAGGATCTGGTGGCCATGGATGTGGACAGTACAGTGTGCGACGTAAAGAACCAGCTGCTCACGCCCCCGCCGTCCAATGCAGCTTCACCGCTACTCAATAGCCCATTCTCCCAGTTCAGCAGTGACTCTGAGCCAGACAGCCCTATTGGAGAGGAGATCAAGGTGCACACATACTCGCGTGCATAGGCTACATTTGCGTACACTAGATAAAAGTGCATGTGTAGGCAGTGTAAGGCTTCATGAATCCAAAAGTAGGTGTAATTGTCATGCAGTATCAGTAATCACTGATGAGTATTGTTCTACTTTGGAAAATAAAATCTTTTGATTCGTAACACATCGTACAGAAGGTCCACCATTTATGGCCCTGGTATTCAAATCATGGTCCACGGTCCTGTGAAGACAGCCTGGCCAATCAGTAGCACTAATTGTTCAGTTAATTACCTGGGAGAAAGAAAACCAGGGCAGGATTTGGATTTGAAGTCCAGATTTGAATATTCATGCTATATGGGGTTCCTGAAGCCTCGCTCTGTCTATACACTCATCATTATAAAATAACTCTCTGGTACTGTATGGTTCTTTTATGAGAGCTTTTTTCTCCTAAGTAGTATGCTTGTACTCCACAGTGTGTCTGTACTCCACAGCACTGAATAGGTACCATACTCCCTCTTGCTCATGTTCTTTTCTCTTGGTCTCCAGCCACCGGTGAAGTCAGACGAGTCTTCCCCCAGCAGAGCGGGCATGCAGGACCGGTCCCGGGTGGTACTGTGCACCTTCACCTTCCTCTTCCTCTCTCTGAACCCCCTGGCAGCCCTGATGAACAGGGCGACGTCCGGCACAGCAGCCATGGGCACCGCAGGGCATGCTGGGGCAGGCCGCAGCGTGCTGGGTCTGCAAACCGGAGGTAGTGTCAGTATCACACCCGCATGCAGGGTTACATTATTAATCACGTTTTACATGTCCATGTTATGTTTGATGCACAGTGCAGCCTGCTTATAAGCATATTGGATGTAGGAATAAACCAGAAATAGTTATGGAAATTCATATAAGGGACATTGTTCTTATTTATATGCTGTTTAAATACTCTCCATGTAGCAATGAAACATTTGTGTTTCTGAGAATGTTTTTCTTTTGCTCAGTCAAAACAAAATATTCATAGAATGCACAATCTATTAATGACATGTAATTATTTTTCTTTTCAGCACAGTAAATTAGCTCATAAAAGCATTTTAGTTAGAAATATTTGTATGCTCCCAATATATAAGCATAACCTAATCAGTATCTTTGTAATATGTTTAGGTAAACAAGAAAAATGTGTTTATTTCAGAAATTCAGTTAGCAACATAACTTCCATTCTTACAAACCCCAATTCCTAAAAAAACTGGGACAGTATGTAAAATGCACATAAAAGCAGAAAGCAGTGATTTGTAAATTCTCTTTTACATATATTTAATTGAAAATAGTACAAAGAAAAGATATTTAATGTTTTACCTTATCAACTTTATTGATTTTTGTAAATATATGCTAATTCTGTTAAAACAACACCTGTTTGGAACATTCCACAGGTAAACAGGTGATGCTATCATGACTGGGTATAAAAGGATATCAAAAGACTCTTGATATCTTATTTTCATGTAGTGTTACAAGGGATACTATAACCCAGGGGTTCCCAACCTTTTTTGGCTCAGGACCCCAATTTTAGGTCTGAAATTTTTCGCGACCCCAGCTATTTTAAATATTGACATTTCTTTGCTATTGGATACTTTTTTAATAACGGATTTTAATGAAGAGTTGATTGACTGGTTGATAAATTGGTTTTATTTTATAGTTATTTTGAAAGCATATGAATCGGAGGCGAGCTTCACATACACCACATAAAAAACTATGAAGGATAGGCTTATTTACATTGTGGTCCTTACTTACATATGTTAGGCTACATATGACAGAACATTAATTAATGTCACAATTAATGTCATTACAATCAACATCTCCGATCACTACCGCTACCGCTACTCAAAGCACAGTTGGCACTGATCATTTCAACTCGCATGTCTAATGAGATGGTTGCGCTTGTGCGTCGCGCTGCAGCCTATCAAAGTCAGGGGGTATGGTTGAGAGTGCGCATCTCATCTCATCTGTCACGTCTAGCCTGGACCTGTACTTAGATTTCATGCAAACAAGAGCACTAAATCCGGCTTCGCACAAATAAGTGCTTGCGAAGGGAACCATAAGTTTTAAAGCACACTGTGCCACCTCTGGGTATTCTCCTCTTGCCCCAAACCAAAACTCCTCAACCGAAACACGAGAATGCAGTCCTTTTAGCGTCCGATCACATGACAGCTCAATCAGCTCTTCGACGGCGCTGGCTGGCAGATCCACAGAGCCCGCATCACTGAGGAATGGGTCGATCACCCAGTCAAACTTTGACATATCCAAACCTGGAAAGTAGGTGGTAAAGTGCTCCTCCAGGCATTTCAGATGATCAATCATTGTTTGTGCGGGGCACTGATCAGCAATGCTGTTGTCTGTCAAAAACTTGCACAGCTGTGGAAACGGCGCATAATTTCCTTTTGAAAGGTTCTCTCGCCAGAATGCTAGTTTCCCCCTGAATCCATTAATACGGTCACTCATCTGCATTATATGTTTGTTTCGCCCCTGCATGCTCATGTTCAGATCATTAAGTTTTCCAAATATGTCCGTTATATAAGCAAGGAGGCACATTTTGTTCTGGTCACATAAAAAATCAACAATTTCGGGTTTTTTTACGTCCATGAAAAAAGCCAACAGTTCATCTTTCAGTTCAAAAAATCTCTGCAGCACTCTGCCCCTTGACAACCACCGTGCCTCTGTGTGAAAGAGCAAATTATCATGCTCAGAGCCCATATCACTGCAAAGCTTTGCAAATAGGCGTGCACGCAGTGGATGTGGCTTGATGTAGTTGACCATGGTAATTACCTGCTGTAATACATCTGCGAGGGCCACGCTCAGTTCCTTTGCTGCCAGTTGCTCGCGGTGTATCATACAATGTGTCCATATAGCAGACGGGGACACATCCATGATTAGCGTGCGTAGGCCTGCCCGCCGGCCGGCCATTGACGGAGCTCCGTCTGTGCAAAATCCCACCATCCGATCCCATGGAAGTTGTCTCCTCTATAAACTTTTGCAGGACAGCAAACATGCTCTGTGCTGCCTCGTGCTCAGGAAGTTGAAGGCAGTACAAAATATCCTCATTAATTGCATTCTCGTGTAGGTAACGAACAAAAGTCAAAGCATGGGCATTTTTCCCTTCCGTGCTAACGTCCATCTGTAGAGCATAGGCGGGGGAGTTCTTAAGTCGCTCAGTAAGAGTGCTCTCTTGGTTTTTAGCTATGGTCTCAATTCTTCGCTTCACTGTATTATTAGATACCGGTATTTTCTTTAGTTTTTCTGCTTCTACTTCGCCACACATTGTTTTGACCATATCAATAGCCGCGGGTAGTATCAATGTCTCGACAATGCTGTGCGGCTTCATAGCCTTGGCTACGCGATAGCTAACTTCAAAAGATGCTCGCTGAGCTTTCTCGCTAATTGTCATGGTCTTTCTGAAGTGCACCCGCTGCCTGCTCAGCTCATCACATTTTCTTTCGAAATATGATTTTGGCTTGCCCATGTATTCTTTGTGTGTTGTTTCAAAGTGTCTTTTAAGTTTGTTTGGTTTCATACTCTCCGTAGACAGCACATTACCACACAAGAGGCATTTGGGCTTTTCTTCGTTCTTTTCGATGACGCTCGTAAATCCGTATTGAAGATAAGATTTGTCGTATTTGCGAGACCGTTTTGAAGAGAAATGATCAGTTTCATTTGTTGATGCGGATGGGGGAGCTCGATTGAGAAATCGGTCCATTTTGTTGTTCACTTGCTAGCTACAGGAAGGCTCGCTAGTAGGCCTACGTGTTGGCTACCCAGAGAACAGCGTGTAGGCCTACCACTGCGCTGAATGGCAGGTTGCATCACGTGCAGTCTTGTGAAGTTCAAGGTTCATGCAACATAATTCAAGCAATTTATTTTTTAATACGTTTTTACGTTTTCTTATTTAAATGAAACTTGTAAGAAGCGAACTTGATTTAAATTAAATTTATTTTTTAATTTAAAAAAAAACTTAAAAAATAAAAATCTGTTTCAGGCTATTTTCAGGCGACCCCATTTGCATATCAGGCGACCCCACTTGGGGTCGCGACCCCAAGGTTGGGAAACGCTGCTATAACCTTTCTGCATTTGAATGGATCTCTATGGGAATTGGGGGGTGGGACTAGATTAAGCTGTAAATTATAGTATAGTATGGAACCTATGGTTGGCTAAATGGTTATAAGTCATCAAGGGTCTGAGGTATCAAACAAGCCTCAAACCATCACTCTGCTGCCAGATATACAGTAGATATGGATGGATCACTTGAAGGGTCGTTTCTCCTGACTTATTTTACCATAGAGTTCAATAGGAAAATGAGTCAGGAGAAACAACCCTTAAAGTGATCCATCCAGCATATATTTACAAAAATCAATAAAGTTGATAAGGTAAAACATTAAATATATTTTCTTTGTACTGTTTTCAATTAAATATATTTAAAAGAGAATTTACAAATCACTGCTTTCGGCTTTTATGTGCATTTCAAATACTTTCCCAACTTCTTTGTAATTGGGGTTTGTATAAGCAATCATGTCAAAATAAGATTAGTTAATTTCAGAGTTCAGATGCATCATAGTCATTGTGGTTTGTGTGTTAGACATTCTCGTTCCGAAAATGAAGCAATCTATTTCAGGCGCACTCTTTCACTGTACAAAACTATAACTACTGTAGTTTGTTAAAAGTTGTGATAAAAACAAATACTGCTTTTTACTGATGTTAATGAAACATGCTTGTGATTTATAAATGCACTTCTTTGACTCAATTTCACATGTGCAATTCCTTAATGCACATTTTTTGCATTTAAAGTGTGAAATGGTGTGTCTCTATTGAAGCCATCCCAGGGGAGTCTGCGGGCTTGTTGAACTGGGTTGGGCCTACCCTCGTTCTCTGGTTGCTGAACGGCCTGCTGACGACAGGGGTTCTGATCCGGCTGCTAGTTTACGGGGAACCGGTGACCAGACCGTACTCTGGCTCCTCAGTCCTGTTCTGGAGGCACCGAAAGCAGGCTGACCTGGACCTGGCCAGGGTAAGACCCGTAGAGCACAGCCGCCTCCCTGAGCCGTGCCGTTATTGCGCTTTCAACTGCACTTTATGCCTGATGTTTCTGTGAGCACCGGGGGAAATGTACTGTGAGTAAACCCCTGTGGACCAGACTAGCTTAACCGTTTTTAATCATTCGAGTGCTGTAATCGCCTGCCAGTGGCATTTTAGATGTAGAGTAATGCATTGTAATGTATGCGGTCAGTTAGAGGTAAGGGAATGTGATGCGGTGACAGTGGGCCTTGTTTTTTTTTCCACACGTCCCTCTCTGTGCTGCGTCCACAGGGTGACTTTGCTCAGGCTTCTCAGAACCTGCGGACATGCCTGAAGGCCCTGGGCCGCCCCCTGCCCACCTCTCAGATGGACTTAGCCTGTGCAGGGCTGTGGGCGGGGCTCCGTCTGTGCCTGCAAAGGCTGTGGGTGGCGCGCTGGTTGGCAGGGAGGGCGGGAAGCCTTCGTTCGGACCACCCGCTGCGGAAAGACGCCCGCAAGAGCAACTGTGACGCTGCCCTCGTCTACCACCGCCTGCACCAGCTGCACATGACAGGTAGGGGGTGCCATTGAGAAAACATCAGCATTTCTGCTGACCCTCTACTTCACTACATTTCCAGCGAAAATCTGAATCCGTTCTCAAGCTAGCTGCTAAAGATCTAATGTTTCAAATAGCTCCTAGCCAGAGATATGTTATAATTAAGCAAATAAGGCTGAGTGCTAAATTTTTAATGAAGTAATTCCAGTAATGTTTCATTCCTGTAATGTTTTTGTTGGCTCTCAAAGATGTAAATTGACCTGAAGTGAACCCGCCTCTTAAAGGCTGTGCTTGTGTTTGCATGGCACCTGTGGTTGTGGGAGTGACTGGACTCTGACGTTTGTCACTCTGGCACAGGCAAGCTGGCCGGCAGCACTCTGTCAGCAGTGCACATGGCCCTGAGCGCAGTCAACCTGGCCGAATGCGCGGGGCCCTGTCTGCCCGTGGCCACGCTGGCTGAGATTTACGTGTTGGCTGCCCTGAGGGTCAAGGCCAGCCTGCCCCGAGCCCTGCACTTCACCTCTGTAAGTACTGGCCCAGCGTGTGCCTGTCTGGAGTTTCTCAACTCCCCGTCTGTCCTCGAAACCCGCTCATGCGTAGCGCTCACCGCGTTGCTATTTCTGTGTTGCGCTGTTGTTGCTGACCTCTGTCAGTATGGGCGAGCGCAGACGAGCACGCTGTCCTTGGAAACGAGTTGCGTTGAGCTGCTGCTTCTCTTCCTTCAGCAGTCCACAGATAAGCTCATAAATGGCCGTATGCTGCGTATGTAGCTTGTGCAGGTGGACTGTGGCCGTCTGACTAGTGGGGGTCACTGGTGCAGATGAGACCTGGATGTCCTGCTGACTGAATTCCCTCCCAGTCCAACCAGCACTTTGGCCAATCGTGTGCCACCGTGTGGGGCTCCAGTACTGGTATGGTCCGGATTTCATACCTGACCATAGGGTCCGTCCCCGTACTAGAACAACGCGTTAACGGGATAAGACATGGAGCAGCCTGATATTTATGCGCTTTAGTGCTTATAACCCCCTTTTAGGGTTCCAGAGCTCGGTGTGGCGGTGTGCGGTTTGTGATGTCATGCGCTTGTCTGTGTGCAGCGTGTGTTCCTGAGCAGCGCGCGGCAGGCCTCTCTCTCCTTGAGCGGCAGCGTCCCTCCCGCCATGCAGTGGCTCTGCCACCCCGTGGGCCACCGCTTCTTTGTGGACGGGGACTGGACGGTTCGCAGCTCCCCTAAAGAGAGCGTTTACAGTAAGGCAGGAAACGCAGGTTAGCTTTTCCCACCATTCCTTTCCCCACATCTCTTATTGTGCCGAAGGTGTAAACCACGACTCCAGCTTAAAAATCATCCAAAAAGCCTGGCGGCGTTGTGTATCTAGAGTGACTAGGGTGTTAGCGTCAGGCTCATCTCATGAACGCAGGGTGTTCTCACAGTAGAGGAAATGAAAGAGAGTTCAAAGAGGCACAGAAGTGATGCTTGTTTGTTGTTGGTGTTTTGTTTGCAGTCGACCCGTTGGCCCAGGTAACTCAGGCCTTCCGAGAGCACCTGCTGGAGAAGGCCCTGTACTGCGTGGCTCAGCCCCAGAGACACGAGACCCTCATCGAGGGAACCGGTGAGGGGTGAGTTTAGCCACATTCACCATCACAAAAGGACACACATTACCTTTATTCCTCAGGGCCTTTGCGAACACCTCTGCCTGCACTGCAAAAAAAACCTAATCTTAACAAGCATTTTAATCTCATATTTAGACTAGAATCTTATTTCTGTTACTTTTTTGCTAAATAAAACAAACTATCTGCCAGTGGGGTGAGATATTTTTACTCATTTCAAGATTTGCCAGTGGGGTAAGATAATTTCACTGGTCAAGTAAAAAGTAATTTAAAACAAGCTAATATTTTCCACTTTTGAGAAAAAAAAAATGCTTTTAAGTCTCATGACGGACATTTTTTGCAGTGTGGTGCTCTCTGTGACTATGTCACTCATCCTCGATTCACAGTCCAGTCATACTATACGCGCTGTCCTCTGTAGTTAATCTGATATGTGGAAAAGACTTCTTTTTGTCCTGCAGGAAATACTCAGACTGTTTGGAGTACCTCCAGCTGTTGTCAAGCTCATCTGATGCAGCTGGAGCCACAGCGAAGACCTTTGCCATTGGGACCAACATGGCCACTATCACAGGTCAGAATCACAAGTTATTGGATCTGGGCTTCACCAAAAACCGATGAATACAGAATGTGTAATCTCATTGAATGTATACAAAATGGATGCTTACTCGCCTCACTGATATATGACCCTCAGGTTGCGACCTTCACTCCAAGTGGTGGTCTTCTGTGGTGGTGGTCATGGTCAACTGGCTGCAAGGAGGCGCTGTTGCTGCTGAGAGACACTACCCAGCTGTAGAACAACTTCCCGGGAGCCTGCTAACTGCAGAGTGAGCGGGACAGACAGACACACACGCACACACTCTCTCTCTCTCACCCACTTAAACAGACAGTATCTGCGTCCATCCACACATGCACACATGTACACACGTATCTTTGGAAATGCCTTATCATTTGTCAAAAGTACACAGGAGTGATGTTCCCCTTTCTCAGAATTCCTGGAAGCTTTATTTGCACACCACAGTCATGTCAAAGTCAATGATATATCCAATGAAGATTGTTTTGAGCATCTTGTCTTTATCATACTTATGAGCAATATTCAACCTTGTTTTCGATTGCTCAGGAACCCTTTGCCCAGAGCAGCCCTGTATACATTCCGAGCGGTGCGCACCCTGCTGGTCAAACCAGAGAGTTACCAGCTGAGCCTGAGTTACCGTGACAGAGCCAGTGTCCTGGTGAAAGACTGTCTAAGCACGGTTTCACACTCCCAGAGCAGCAACATCAACAAGGTAGCCCCGTACTCACCTCAGTCATTCAGTGTCTAAGCCTGAGTTAGCTGGATAACTGCACTGAGTAAAACCCAGAACAGCTCTTTTTACTTCAGTCCATGTTCCAGATTTGGGAGGGTTCTGGGTTTTACTCGGTGCAGTTATCCAGCTAACTCAGTAATCCTGCTTTGTAGTACACCCCCCCCCCCCCCCCCGATCATCCATGCATCCATGTGCTCACTTAAAGTTGTGTTAATGTCTTTATTTCATAGGTTTGTTTGTTGTGGGTCTGCCCCACTGTCTATGTATTTTTTGTTGATGCTGGTGGCTACAACTGAAGTTCCCTTAAGGGAAAATACAAGTTATTCTATTCTATTCTATTCTATTACTCCCTGCCTTGGCCAGAGCTGTTGTGCATTGTAGTTGCATTGCATGTGTCTGTACTGAGTGCAATGTTTCTGCAGTGCAACACAGAGCTGAGCAACACTGCAGTGTGCATTACTGACTGTGTCTGTGTGCAGCAGACCTGGGTTCAAATAGTACTTGATTTGGATTCAAATACTTTTCTGTGCTCTATTGATCTGGCCTGGTGCATTTGAGCCTGCTATGAGGAGAAAATGGGCAGGGTTTACACTTTTGGGATTAGTCAAATGGAGAAAAAGTATTTGAATCCAAAACAAATACTATTTGTACCCAGGTCTGGTGTGCAGCACAATGTGTTTTGCCGGCACCTTATTCACCTTCATGTCGCATATACAAGGAACTCTATCCTGCGTGGAAGCAAACCATTGGCAAATGCCACTTTTATTTTGATTGGACTGAAAGAGCATGTTGGAATTCCATGATTACTGACGATTTATCCCAATTTATGATACTTAAAATTATTATAATTTTTAAAAAATCTTGTCTTAGTTATACAAATGTCATGTAAGAAAATTGTGTTTAATAATGAGAAGATCAAATATTATTTTCTGCTGTGTGCAGTGCAGTTTTCTCAGTTCAGTCCATTCCCCTCAGACAGTTTGTAGATCAGTTGTCTTCCCTCAGGGGGATTTGTTACCTTAAATTACCTTTTGTCCCCTTAAATTAAAAAGAACATTCTTTTATCTTCAATTATATTTGTCCCAGGCCACTGAGGGATTAAATACGTCTATATGCCCTGCTAAATATGTGGTTTGTCACAACCCCCACACACACACACAAACGCACACACACACGCACACAAGCACATGGGAGAACCGAACTGTGAATGTGTATGCGTATGTGCATGTGCGCACACGTGTATGAGGGTGTTTATCCTGTTCTTCTCCCTGTCTCAGGTGGTGCTGCTCCTGCTGTGTGACCTGCTCCTGGTCTCACGCACCACCGTGTGGCAGCAGCAGCAGCAGCAGCAGCAGCAGCAGAGCTCGGGGCCCGGTGGGGCCCTGCAAGCCTGCCCCCAGGAGCTGCGCGGCTTCCAGCAGGACCTGAGCTCCCTCAGGAAGCTCGCGCAAGGCTTCGGGCCTGCCGTGCGCAGGGTGAGAGACTAGAGAGGGCGCTACTATAGAGAGGGAATTACAGCCCTCAGCCGAGCCAGAGCCGCACCTGAAATATCAGATAAAGGCACTCGTAAACAGAGCCGTGAGGTATGAAAGAGGTGGAGCAAGAGGCCAGAATTCAGAGCACAGAAGTTCAGGACCTGTAGCAGTGTAGATGGATACTTCAGAAGTAATGAAGACGCACCGATAGGCTGCGTTTAGTGAATTAGTGAGTTACCTGGACGGTAGCTGCGCCGGCATGGTGCTGCATGTGTTCCCGGTGCGCGCCAGCCTGCTGTGCTGACTCCTCCTCCTGCCCGCAGCTGTTCCTGCACGAGGCCACGGCTCGGCTGATGGCCGGAGCCAGTCCCACCCGCACCCACCAGCTGCTGGACCGCAGCCTGAGGCGCCGCCCCTCGCCCGTCAGTAAAACAGGTGAGCCAATGGCTGCAGTGCCACCAGCACATTCATACGGGGGCGGGGAATAGCCTGTAACTTTTTGCACATATCCCTAATGAGCTGTTTACAGGTCCTGATTAAATGCAGTCAGTCTGTGTGAAGGCATATGTGTTGACATTGAGTAGATACAAAGTAAAATAATGTTTACTGTTACTTGTGGTGTGAAATAGGGGGGAAATTGAATAGAATGAAGAATGAGCGTGTGTTTCCCTGCAGACGGGTGTGAGATGAGGCTGGGGCGGCGGGAGCAGGCGGAGGCGGACACGCTGGCGTGCCGTTTCCTGCCCCCCTCCTTCCCGTCGGCGCCGGGGCAGAGCGTGGGCGTGCTCGCCGAGGCCGCCCGCACGCTGGAGAAACTGGGCGACCAGAGCAGTCTCCACGAGTGCCAGCAGATGATCGGCAAACTGGGCGGCAGCACGGCTCTCACCCCCACATAGAGCCACATGCGACAAAGCACAAAACAACCTCACACCCTACATAACCTCACACCCCCTCACACACTACACAACCTCACACCCCCTCACACCCTACATAACCTCACACCCCCTCACACACTACACAACCTCACACCCCCTCACACCCTACATAACCTCACACCCCCTCACACCCTACATAACCTCACACCCTCCCACACCCTACATAACCTCACACCCTCCCACACCCTACACAACCACACACCTTCTCACACCCTACACAACCACACACCCTCTTACACCCTACACAACCACACACTACACAACCTCACACCCCCTCACACCCTACATAACCTCACACCCTCCCACACCCTACACAACCACACACCTTCTCACACCCTACACAACCACACACCCTCTTACACCCCACACAACCACACACCCTCTTACACCCTACATTACATTACATTACAGGCATTTAGCAGACGCTCTTATCCAGAGCGACTTACACAACTTCTTATTACATTTATCCATTCATACAGCTGGATATATACTGAAGCAAGGCAGGTGAAGTACCTTGCTCAAGGGTACAACGGCAGTGTCCTACCTGGGAATCGAACCTGCAACCTTTCGGTTACAAGCCCAGTTCCTTAACCACTATACTACACTGCTGCCTACACTAACCACACGCCTTTTCACACCCTACACAACCTCACACCTTATCACACCCTACACAACCACACACCTTCTCAGACCCTACACAACCTCACACCCTCTCACACCCTACACAACCACACACCCTCTCACACCCTACGCGTCCTCACACCCTCTCCAGCCCAGCAGCACTCAGCGCAGATGAAGGTACTGGGGAAGCAAATGCTTTCACGTCTCTTGTTTTTTTTTATTTATTTTTTTTTTTTTAAATCGGCATCCATTTCTGATGGACAGGGTCATATTCCGTTTGAAGCTGTTGAGTGATGGCTTTACCGATTTTTTGCTACAATTTCCATTTATGTTGTGTATATTGCACTGAAAATACTGTGATTTATTTTTCCATTTAATCTTTTTAAGGTGCTCTGCCTCAATGGTGTTTGGCCACTGTGTGGTGCAAGTAAGCCTGTACTCAGCAGGGCTTGCTTCTCACCCCATTGATAATTGCTTTGGGCCAACTGCAAATCCAACAGCAAATATGCACCGTTTGATAAGCCCTATAGCACACTTTGATTTGGTGCACAAGCCTGTTTTCGGCCAAGGCTGACATCTGTCTGTCTGTCTGTCTGTCTGTGGGCTATGAGTCAAACGATCTGGGCAGCGCCACTATCATGTGGTTGCGGATGAGAGCTCCTTTTCTACACAGATATTTACATATTGTGTATACCTGCACTATCCTAGTTGGGCTTAATTTAACATATGCTTTATTATTACAATTTTATGTTTTCACAGTTTGCTTTTCTTTCTTGTGTAAATACTGCTGCAAATCATTTTAATATATAATTTTGCATAGAAAGTTTGAAAGATTGGTATTTTTAATTTAAATATTAATTCCCCCCTGGATCTTTTTTATGTTGTTGGATGGGTTTTGAGGTACCAGGGTTTGAAAAGGGCAGGAGGGGGTTTTCTGTGAGAGAAGGCCACCGATTGGATATCCACAGTATTTGAAATGCTTCAGTGAAACAGGTCTCAGAATTGGCATAGGTTCTGCTAATATATCACATGTTAAGTAAATAAAAATGTATTGCAAACCCTGTTTATGAGAACCAGTGTTACTATGGTTATAGCAGCACTATTTGGCAGGTTATTGCTTGTGCTCTTTGGCACATGGGCGGGGGGGGGGGTCTGAACAGTATCCTCATTGCCACACCAGCAACTGTGGTGATGAACTGTGTCTAATGTCAGCATCCACCCTCCTCCCTGCATTAATAAAATGCAGGTTTACTGGACCACATGGTCATAGCACAGCATTACATTCCATGTAAGTAGTTTTCAATGAACTGTTAAAGACAAAAGAAACCGTACAGTTTCAAATGTAGAAAATAAGTTTTATGAAAACAAAGCATAGTTACACAATTCATGGTTCTGAAGCTTGGAGAATTCCACCATGTGGAAATACCATGTTCACTGACTGATTATTCCGTTCAATAATGTTGATGCATCAGCTTTTCTCTAAACATTGTTGAGTGCACTGAGAAATTGTACTGTTATGGTGCGTTGTTTTCCGAGGGTTGGCATCACTTCAAGTTAAGCTACCAGTTTCTGACTGGAATTGTGAAAAATTTACAAAAATTTACACAAAATTTACTATTATCAGTGTTATGGTCCTTTGAATTTAACCCTGATGCTTATGTTTTACATTTACGAATGATATGTATCCATAAGACAACTACTGGAGAGTATACTTGATTCAAATAAATAGTTTTATAATTTTTCTCATTTTGCAACAGTATTTAGAATGGGAACACAAAGCACTTTACTCTATATTTGATTAACAAGTCTACTCAGAAGTATAATTTATGGTAACATAAGAAATAGTGGTCTTTGTAATTATTTTCAATTGAGCTGACTTCCTCTTGTATCATGAAAAGGTAAATAAATATGTGATTTTGTAACATGCTGTTAAGTGATGTACCATTTTTATTTTTGAGCAAACTACAGTGATCAAAGAACACCTGGCGATGCTTTGCGAAGTGTAGATCTTGCAGAGACCTGTAAGATTCACTTGGGCCTTCTAAGGATAAGATTTTCTGTTTAAACTGTTTTAACTAGGAAGGTGAACAGAAAGCTCTTCTCTTTTGCAAAGCTGACCTGTAGAATGTAGATTTGAACAGAAGGCCAGGGTTAATACTCCTGGTTTCCTTTTCATATGTTTCATGGGATCTTTAATGGAGTAATAACAGGGAGTGTGAACCTTTAAGATCTAACCAAAGCATGGTACGGTCAAGCACACAGTGCCCCCATCACTGCACAGGGCACAGCAACCTAGTTTTCCCCAGTCGGCGTCCAGCCCCATTTAGCTTCTGCTACTTAAAGCGAGGAGGTTAAAAGGTGGTATGGCTGCCTTCTATGTAATGATGCACCAATAACCACAGTGCTGTATGTAATTGGCACCTGAGGGCTTAAAGCACAACTGAACTTTGGTAGAACTTTGGGTTGTGTAGTTACCTGTCCATGATATGAGTCCAAATGGTGGCGACACATACCCTATTCTGGATTATCACCCCAGGGGAGCACAGAGCAACTAACAAAAACTATTTTGCCACCATTTGGACTCATATCATGGCCAGGTGACTAAACAACCCAAAGTTCTACCAAAGTTCAGTTGTGCTTTAACTCCCATCAACGCGTCAGTCTTTTTATGGCCAGGAATTAGTGTATTTAAGATAATACAAAATAAAATAAATAACCACTGAATGTAAGATTATCAGTGAAAAAACAAATCCCAAGTAGAAAAGTAACATTCCAAAGGTAATTTTAATCCATTCTTTTAATATCATTTTATAGGCAATTACATATTTATATAAAATAAATATCTCTAAGAAATACTATACACAAGTATTTAAGTACATCACATCTTACAATTAAACAGTGAAATACTTATGTACACCATAAAATAACTGCAGTAAGACTTGCCAACTATGTGTGATATCTGCTTTGCCTGAATGCTGACTATATTTTTTTGTTGTATCTAGATGACCAAACCATAACAATGTGAATAAGCTCCCTGTTTTCAGTTTTTTCCCTTTTACCTGGATGTCAATGACATGCCAGCATTGTTGAGGAAAGGAATCAAAATTCTATTAGTTTCACTCCTGGACAGAAATGTCTGCAATAACAATTCAAACCTTATATTTGCCTATAAATTTAAATGCAAAATAAGTGCATAAAAGGCTGATTCATGGTACAGAAATGCAGACTGAAAAAATAATATTTGTGAACTGGACATTCAACATATAAGTGGACATATTGGATGAAAGAACGATACACATAAAATCTAATACAGATTCCGATACAATTGTACAGATTCCGATACAATTTTGTCACAGATCTGGAAATTCACATTGTCTAGGAAGAGCATATTATTAAAGTACATCTAGTTGGCACTGATGCATGACATCTCGAATCGGAATACATTTGAATGTGACAACATTGAAATCTGAAATGTTTCAACATTTGACACTGAGCGGGGGACTTGTAGCTGCTGGGCGTGCATGTACTCAAGTAAGAACAAATGAGGCTTAAAACAGAATGACACATTTGTATAAAAAATAAAAAAAACTTATGAACCTTTAGTTACAGACTACTCTTAGCTTTGAGCTACGTTTCTCTTTTGTATCAATGATTAAAGATCATAATTTTTTATTTTAACCTTATCTTCCACTCAGGAAAGCAAATTGACATGGGTAGTGTCTCCAGAAATTAAAAACCAGTGGGGGAGAAAGAGACGAGGAACTGCAGAGAATGCTGTACAGTTAACTTGATCCAGTGTCTGTATTGCTGCTGTGGTGCTACGGGAGAGCTCCTTCTGGGCGTTTCACTGTGGAGTGTTAAGCTGTAATCCATATTTGCTTGTCAGCAGAGGGACGCACTGCATGTCCTTTGATGCACTGCATAGGAGAGCTTCACAAGGCTGGCTGGAAAGAAAGCAAAACAAACGGAACAATCCAGATATGCATTAGGGAGAGGCTGCTGGTAACGCAAACACTGGCAAGCGCAAAGACACACAGAGTTCAGCACAAACACACAGACTATAACAAAGATACACTCCCCCGTGCAAACACAGACGGGCACAAAAACAGCGGACACGCCGAAAGATACACATACTACAGACGGCCGCACACAAGGGAAAGTCTCAGTACATTGCATACACGTGTTTGGAGTACTATACGCAGGGCACGTACCCTGAGTGAGACTGGGGCTACTTTAGTCTGCGCTGTCTTATTCAGGGTATTTTTTTCCCCCATGGATGCTTTCTCCAGCACAGGAGGTCCAAAACTGTCCAATCACCTCTCAGCAAATTAGTCACCACCCAGCTTTTTCTCTGAATGAAAGCCAAACTTAGAAAACAGTCTCTGGCCCAACACAAAGCTGACCTTCTAACATATACAATATGTAAGCCGTCCTGTGCTGGGTTTATATAAAAATATGCTTGCATGCACACAGCGAAAAGAAGCATTTTCTTCCCTGCATTATTTGCGGATGTGGGTGGTATCCCCTCCCTCTTTTATTACGGCAGTGGAGTGGCATTGCAGAGACCGAACTCTTGAGATACCCGAGTTAGTGAATCACTTTGATGTGCTCTCTGCCTGCTCTGAGATCTCATTACGTGGGAGGCAGAGAGGGGAGGCTGTATTGATCAGCAGCCAAGTTCTCTTCTCTGTCAGTCTGCAGAGGATAGGCTGTTGTTTTTCACACAGAGCTGCTTGCTATTCTGCGCTGAATGTCAGCCCATGCTCCGGCATTGACCTTCCCTGATTTTGCTCCTCACTGCAGTGCTAGTGACAGGCCATGAGGTGGCGCATAGTGCTGTCGCAGAACCAGAAAGCATGACAGCAAAATCAACATTTCTGTCCTTTCAGAAATGCTGGGAGGATCAGGAAGCAACTGCAGAGAAACATCCTTTTTTATGTTGTGTATCATATCTTTTTCTTCCAGTGATATCCTTCAAAATGTGCTACTTACATGAACCTTTGTAATTATGCCTTTTGTGCCTACATAATATAATGTATGCAATGTTCTGTGGCTTCTGTTGAGACCACATTATTGCGCTAGACCTGTGTGGTCAGGTTCCGAGAAAAAATTTCGGAACTGCAGTGCTTGGAACAGAAAATGTCTAATTAGTAACACTAATATCGTAATCGTAAATAATCGATGGGCGGAGCTAGTAAGAGAAGGAAGGCTGGCTACTGAGATGTAGTACCTAGAGATCCTGTTAAACAAGTACAGCGCTCTACCTTTTTCAATGCAGCAGATTCCTTTCATTTCTGTCTTAAAGGGTAGAATCATAATAAATAAGAGCAATGGGAAGACTTTTAGTGAGTCTATGAATTCAAGCTGCAAACACAGGATGAATGGTTTCCTTTGTTTTTATTAAGAAAAAAAAGTTACCTTATGCTCTGTACATTTCAATGAAAGGCTTTCCTCTAGTAGCAAACAACCTGTAAGGACATGATAAAGGGTAAGAACCAGAAGGGAAGGGGGTAGACTTTGCAATCATTTGTGCACTCTCCTTGATTCATATTGTCCTTAATTGAATGAGCCTGTCCTTTGACAAACTAAACAGCCTATGTCAGGTTCAATGTAGAATGTTCGTGAAGGAATGTAAAGGTGAATCTGTGCCATAAATATCCTTGCACAAATAGTTTTGATCCTCCCAGAGATAGACAGACAGAGTGAGACAGTGAGACAGAGAGAGATAAAGTGTGTGTGTGTGTGTGTGTGTGTGTGTGTGTGTGTGTGTGTGTGTGTGTGTGTGTGTGTGTGTGTGTGTGTGTGTGTGTGTGTGTGTGTGTGTGTGTGTGTGTGTGTGTGTGTGTGTGTGTGTGTGTGTGTGTGTGTGTCTGTCTGTCTGTCTGTCTGTCTGTCTGCACGTCTTATTTCAACCAGTAAGTGCTTGCACACACTTTTTCTACACAGGCTCTTACCAGTCTCTTTGGCACAGACATAGTGGAATTTCTGATGGCAGCCTTTGCTGCAGCAGCTGACTGATGCACCCACATCCTGGCACTTTGAACACCTCTGTGTGTGGAGAGTAAACAAGCTTAGAATGTTGCAAAAGTTGTAGAGGTTTATGATGAAACACACCAGGTTCTCATATGAATATGTCTGCAGCAGAGGTCACAGCAACAAGTATTAATGGATCGGTGTGAGTTTGACCTATTAATTTAACAGCAAAAATATCATCAAATAAAGAGTATTTTTTACTTATTTCGAAGACGTGCAATACTCACATGTTTGTGGCTTTCTATATAATCAACATTATTGATCACTATTGCAGCATTACTCTATAATGGCCTGGCACTGTGTTGAAAGGAGAGTCTGAGATATTTACCATCTGAGCAGCAGCATTCATGGCTTCCTCCAGTCCATACAGCTTGCCAGCAACCAGGAAAACTCCACTGGTCCAAACAGCACAAGCTTCGTGAACCCAGTTTTCCTTAGCCTCAACTCCTAGGTCAAGCTTCTGAAGAACAGTTCCACTGTCATCCTGCAACCTTAAATGAGCTGCCTCCTGCTCCCCGACTCTCCTCTCATAGCTCTGAAACTGCTGCAGCTTTTTGTACCGCTCCAGAAATTTAGGCCGAATTGTGACACTCTCCCCTGACACCTTCTCTGCTTTCTTGGGTCGCCCGGGGCGGCCAGTGCTACTGCTCCCCCCGCTTAGGCTTTTTAAACCTTCCCTCTTCGGTGTGCTGGCCTGCACCGCACTGCAGTTCGCTGTCACTCCCTCGTCCCTAGACTCCAGTTTGTACTTAAAAGACAGAGCCTTCCGTGGTATGCTGTCCTCAGGGTAATATGGCCCACACAAGTCTCCAAGCTCTCTGTAATTGGCTGGTTTTCCACACAGGCAACAAGTAAGACACCTGTCAATCAGGTTTTTGTTCACCAAGGGCCCCTGCAGCATGACAGAGGAGCTTGGTATCACCTTAGAAACAATGACTGGGTTCTGTATTTTGGGAAATCTTTCATCCCTCGGTTGGAGAAGCAGTTCTTCCTCAGGCCTGTTGATGATGGCACAAAAAGAAGCAAATTCTTCTGAACTATCAATGTACACAAATGGACTGAACGGTTTATTTTCATTTTTGGGGGGTTTGTACGTGACATATTTTAAGCAAATCTCTGGCTGCTGCTGCCCCTCCACCACTGGATTGGTTTTCAGTCTGTGTCGAGTCTTAAGTCTCCGCCCATTTTTTGTAGGCTTGACTTTGTGTAAATGTATTGTATTTCTCCTGGTGGGCCCCGTTTTTTGGATTATTGTTTTGTTTTTGATGCCCTGTTTACCCAGAGCTTTAGCCTGCCTCTTTTTTGTGGGGTTCATTGCGCGTCTTTCCTTCTTACACAAACTCATATGTGTGGGGGTCTGCGGGAGGCCTATCTGCTCCCCGGCTGGACATGCAGAGGTAGGGGTTGGTATCTGCTGCTCTGCAATGCCAGTGCTCTCTAAGGGCGTGAGACCCTTCCTCCTTTTCCTACTCTGCTTTAAATGCATTTCATGGTTGTTCTTGATTGCCCTTTGTTTAGCTAGTCGTGGAGTATTGATGACTAGACCCTCAGTCCCTGACACTAACTCTGGTTGATCTCCACTATCTGTGGGCAGCCCATTTCTCTGTTTTATAACTGAAGCTTTGGCGACTGTTGAGTCTTGTGTTCCCACCATGCTCTGTGTGATTTCCTGCTGCTCTGGCCTCAGCTCTCCCGGCTCTACCATTTTTACTTGTTCCAAACTTTGTGGTGTGGTTTTTGTCGTCAAATTCCCTTGTACATTTTCAACTTGAGGATGTGCAATGTGCTTTTTTGACCCTGGTGATGTAATTTTTTGAACCATTGCTTCGTATTTTAGGCCTCTGCCTTTTCTCGGGGGCAGATACTTTGTTTTGGCTGGATACTGAGGAGATATACAAGGAACGTCATTTATACTGGCAGGGGAAGGATCTTTAGCAAGGAAACTTCTCATAGGTATATTAAAATTCTCTCCTTGCATTAGTCTCCTCTTGGGACCTTTGACTCCCATCAACTTAGTTTTCAAAGGGGGCTGTATAATCTCTGGTTTGCCGCCTTTCACCCCTTTCTGCTTTTTCACAGATACTGGGGAATGGCAGCTGGATTTCCTCTTAATTGAGGGTATACTTTTGTCTGATTTGCTAAGCAGTGTTCTGTACACACCCTTCCGATGGACGGAAGCAAGGTTTTGTTTGGAACTCACGCAATCCTGTTCTTTCAGAAATGCTGTCCTTTGTCTTTTCATTTCCTTCAATGCTTTGGGTAATATGCACATTGTCTTTCTCTCCTTTGCCTTTTCTTTCGGTGGGTTGTCCTGCGTTTGTTTTCTCGATCTCAGGACCATGGGCCTTTGAGCTCTGACACAGGGAGATAAGCACAAGGTGGTTTCCTGGTTTTCATCTTGCTGTCTGTTTTCACTCAAGCCCCTCCTTCCCTTCCTATGACCTATAACCACAGGCTTCGGGCCTCTCTGCTTGCTCCATTTGATTTTAGAAATCAGGCCCTGGGGATCACCTTGAGAGTCTTTGACAACACCTCCTTTGGAGGGTTTTTGGCCTCGCCTTTTCAAATGGAGACAAGTTTTAGGAGTAGCCATTGCAGTGAAAGAGCGAGTACACATCCTCGATGGGAAGTTTTCTGTCAAAAGAGTAGGTGTCTGACTGGAAATGTCTTTGTGAGCTGCCATCGCCTGTTCTACAAAATCCATGGCTTTACTGGGCGGCAAACCCATTTCCAGAGGAGGTGCTGGAACACTGTCCCCCTCTACACTGGAGAGTCTTCTGATTCGAACGCTTGTGTGCATCATCATTCCAGGCTGGCGTCTCCTGCCCCTCACATGTTTTTTATTGAACCCCCTATGGTTCGCAGAGGTTGCTATTGGCTCAGATTTGGTTAAAGGCGTCACTGCACTGGGGCAGCTCATTCCAGGATCAATTTCTTCATCACCTTTTTTGGGGGAAGGTGGAGTATCAGCCCAGGAAGGTGCTGAATGCATCATTGACTTGCCTGGTAGCTGAGGAGATTCTGGCTCCAGCACCGCAGCCTCGCACCGATCGATGTGGTCCCTTGCCTGGGACAGAGGTGTTGCTTCCTCATTAAACACTGAGAAGACTGTCTTCACAGAATTAGTCAGAGGTGCAATGTCGCAAATGACTGACCTCTTTTCTGAGCTTGTGAAATCTGCGTCTTGCACCTCCGTATCCGCATTAGCTGGGGACTTGATTCCCTGCTCCTGGCCTGGGCTGAGAAATTCTCCTGATTCCAGTGACCATGTTATATTATTAATCACCTCCTCAGAAGATTGCAAACTCTCCTCTTTACTCACTTCAGCAGCCTGACTGGAAAGGACAGAGTGCTGCTCCTCAAGTGCTTGCAGCCTCTCTTTTGTAGCAGCTGAAAGCCTGTCTTCAAAAAGCTCACTATTAGAGCTCACACGTGGAAGCTCTGAGTTGTCCTCTTTCATGGTTAAATATTCATCCCCCCAAACAAATGGCACTCTTTTCCCCGTAGCATCCGAATCAGGAGGAAACTCAGATTTGTACATTTCAGGTTGTTCATCAGGGCCCGTGTCTCTCCTGAAACTGATATCTGAGGAATTGCAAAGCCTTTCAGAAATATCCCCATCAGCTGGACTATAATCCTGTACCAAATCTTGATAAATTTTTTCGTCCTTGTCATTGGGGTAATTGTTGTCACTCAGGGCATTACTGATCTTATGTAGAACAGACAGGCACTTCCCTTCCCCCGCCCATTCCTCCTCCTGCTTACATACAGTGACATCAGCCTGCTTCTCACACTCAGTGAAGAGCTGCTCTTTCACCTCCTCCCTCTCCTTCTCCTCTAGTTTCTCTGACCAGGCTGACTCCTCAAAGTTCTCCTTAGCTGAGTCCCCCAGGCACTCCCTGCCTGCTGTAGAGTTTTGCTCTTGGTTTAGAGAGCCGGGAACATCAATGCTGATGGGGGACCTTTCCGTACTTAATTCCTTCAGTATGGTGTTCAAGTTGTCGCCCACAGCTTGTGCAGTCCTGTGTGAGGCCGCTGACTTAGAGGACATGTCATTGGGTGAGGTCATTACACAGGAGGGGACCACATCCAGAGTAAGCTGTGGGTTTGTGGTGGCCTGTGCTGGGCTTGTGTTCTGCCCATAGTAGTAGTAACTCCTCTCCTGTTGGTCTTCAGAGTTGTTGGAGCATCTCCCCTCTTCTAGCCCAGTTTGGATGGTCTGGGGGGTGCTGAAAGCTTCAGGCACAGGGGCAGTATGCTGAGTGTCTAAACATGAACTATCCTCAAGTGTGTGAAGCTGGCCCTTAAACTCCTCCCCTTGTTTAGGATTGGTACGCTTGCCCTTCTTGTTAGCTATAAGTGCTTCAGAGAGCAGCAGCTGCTGGACGTTGTTGGAAATGTTTTCCACCTGAGATGTTAGGACATTGAGACTCCACAAGCTGGGATTGGACAATAGCTTCTCAGAGAACTTATCCTTTAGTGAACCTGCATAGCTGGTTGTCTGGTGGTTGATGCTGGGGGATGTGTGTGACTGCTGTGGCATATGCAAGCCTTGCTCTTGTATAGTGGACGAAGAAGAAGCTCCTGAGGTGATGGGAGGCTGACTGTACAGGAAGGTCTCAGAATTGACCATTAAAGGGGAAGAAGTGGGGTTGTAAGAAGGTGACCTCCCCACCGACCTTGCAGGTGAGTGGCTAGCATTGGGGCTACAGTTCTGGTAGTACTGCTCTGGGGACCTCACAGAGATATCTGACAGGCAGTAATTCTGCTGTGGCTGGCTAAAATGCTGATATTTTGAAAGGCTGTCCTGTGTGCTGGGAATCCCCTGCAGAGGGGACTGTTGTTCATAGCCAGTTCTGGATGGAGGCTGCTGGTAGGCATAGTTGTTCTGAGACCTGTAGCTACTCTGCTTGAGGCTGTTATTGTTTCCTGGCTGCCTGCTATACTGTGAATTTGGGGGCATGGGATAGCCCTTGTAACAATGTGGTGTGGTGTTGCATTTTTCTATGTAAGAAGGCGTAGAGGTTGTGAGAGACTGAGTGTGTTGAGGGAAATGGAGGTGCCCATGGGTGTAGGTCATAGCAGATGGGGTTGTGTCTTGAGGGAGTTTTTGTTGGTGATGGCTGGTGTACACTGGAGTGGAAGGCTGACTGGCATGGGGACACTGGTTTTGTGAAATGGCCAGCATATTCTGTGGTAGAAACTGAGATCTGCTACCCCCTGCCCTGCCTGTTGATTCCAGCCTGCCAAGCATGTTCTGCTCATACTGGGATACGTGAGAAGAATCCTCCCATTTCTGTTGAAGATGGCCGTCATTTATGTACTGGGTGGAGTAGGCAGTGTTAAGATGGCTGTTGTATCCACCCTGTAAGTGCTGGCTTGGGTTTTTGCCTCCTTTGTACTGTTTCTCAGACAAGGCAGAGTTGCTGCCGTAGCCAGGGTAGGCTTGCTGGCCGTAGCAATCCTTAGCTCCCGCGCCTGCTGCTGCTGCTGTTGCCACTGTGAGAGAGTGCGCCTCATAGCCCTGTCTGTTCTGGCTGTGATGATGTCTGTAATTCTCAAGGCGTGATAATTCATAGGGCTCCTGCTGGTGGCAGTGCTGGTTACCACGGAAACCACTCCTTTCTCTGAAAGACTGCATGACTTTGACTTGGCCACTCTAAAAAAAGAGGAAACAAAACAGAGAGTGTACTTAGTGATAAACTTCCCTGCTTATATTTGTCTTTTCATCTCATCCATTTTACTTTAATGCTTTCTCTTCCAGCAAGTGAATGAAACCACTTCATGTTCTGTGACTCTCTTTGTCTTTGGAAGGGTCAAACAGAGTTATAGGAAGTGCCTTTAGTTCAGAATTTCTCATTTTTATGCTTAAAAAATATAGAACCTTGAAAAGTAAATAAATATTTTTTTAAGATAACCAAAAATCAAAAAAGAAAATTTCTTAAATGTACACATTTGTACTCATTACACATTAAACAATACATACGTAACATCACATTCTTTTTTTGAAATTTATACTGCAATAGCACTGTTACATACATGGAAATAAGTTCAAGTTAATCATTAATGTGTGCTACAATCCAGGATTGAAATCAACTTTGACATGCTGAACAGACCACAAAAAGAGAATCAACAACACCAGCAGGACAAACCTCTGACTGAGATTTAAAGGCCACTTTTCATTGATGAGATTTGAAGTGACATGTATTTAAATGCTATTACCAACTGCTTTTCATCCTGGAATATATATATATATATATATATATATATATATATATATATATATATATATATATATATATATATATATATATATATATATACAATAATAACTAATGTAAAAAATCAAAGAGAAAGTTGCACAATGATTCATGTTTTAATATAATCCTAATACAATAATTCAGTACAAAGTTGTACTAAGCAATCAACCTTTTAGCATTACTTACATGTAATTCTGAGCTCAGCTAATATGCACCCCTCCGTCCTTTTGTTTCCAGATTATTTTATCACTTATTTCCTCTGGGTGAGTAGGAAGCACTATACAGAGGATTTAGGTTAGTGCGAGTGTTACATTTTTACTTGCCCTTACACTTTGTATTAATATTTTATGCTCAATTTATATCTTTGCACTCTAATGATAAGCATGTGACTTGGTTCCATTCATAACGGAATATGATCCATGTTAAAGTTACAACCTGAAATGTTCCGGCTCTCCAGCGACAGCATATGCAAGAAGCAAAGATGTCTTTACTAACTGTTGAACGTGTTCAGCCACCACAATAGCCTTTATCCCATAGGCCCTTTTCACCTTATCCATTCCACCTCTAGATGGTCCTTGATGGTATCCTATAATTAGATGTTTCAAAAAAGCTCAGAGGAAATGCTAAGATCACATGGTTTCCATATCACTGCTTAATGACTTTTTTTATAGCGTCGTCTTGATAGTAAACACCTTGAAAACGGCTACAATAGGAAAGGAGCCAATTACAATAGACTTCATTTTGAATGAGCTAAATAGCTAAGCGGCTTGCTTTTTGTGGAGCCGCACCCTTTTCAGGTGCCTACACGCACTCAGGATCTTTCCGGAAATCTGGGAAACCGACCTTCGCGCCTGTCTGAAGCATCCAGCAGGAATACTCAGCTATTTTGCGCCTATAAGCGAATAGCCGAGGGATTGAGGATTTCAGGCCTGAGCTGATGTGCATATATTATAACAGGCATACAAAGAGGGCCTGGTCTAGTCGCCAGGCCGGGGTGTGTGGCTGAATAATAAAGTGCCTGTGCGCATGGACACGGAGAGGTGGGGACGGAATCTGATTGTTCCGCTGCACGGCGGATAATCCGGCACGCACCGACTGTAGCTGCCCTGTCTTGATCTCATCATCTCCCTGGCAGCCGCAGACAGGATCTCTTCCATCCTACGCTTGCCTGGCTGATTGAAGCAGCAGTCTCGCCGGAATGGCAAGTGCTCCTCCCCCTGTTTACATCGAAGCCTCTCTCCTTTATTATGCATGCAGAAGCAGTTGGGTGGGAATACGGGGCACCCCTGGAGAAGATTCAAATATGGCCCAACACGCTGCTCAAAGACTGTTATGCCCTCGTTTTGTTCTGCATATTTATGACCTTGGAATATGCTAATACATTTTTTTAAATGTATCATAAGACCATACTCTAAATGGATTTCCCTAATTTGTCCTCTCTCCGTCGACAACAGCATTATAAAATAAATATATCAGGACTCTAAGGCAACAATATAGCTGGGATCCGTTAAATTTTGTGAAATGAAAAACCTATACATGTATTTGCTGTTTCATTCTAATGTTATAATCTTTGGAATGGGATAAAAAAAAAAAAAACTTTTGCTGAGCTCAAATGCAATAGTGGCTTCACTTAATCGCTTTATTTTCCAGCGGCGATACAAGGTCATTGCACAGAAAATGTTTTAGTAGCCCACCTCATACTATACTATTTAGATGGCCTTTGGTAATAAACTGTTGATTACATTCATTGGAGAGTACTGGTTTATGGAAGGTACATTCCCAAAGACAGCCCACAATAATAAGCAATATAATATAAAATGGACGCACATTTTCCCAAGAAGATTACTGAGGAAAACCTGTCCTATATTACTAAATGGCACGTATGTTTTTATTATGTCATGAGACAACTCAACCAACATAATTAGAAATGACAACTGTCAGAATCCCAGTGTTTTTTTTTTGTGACATACTTGTCAGAGGGCAATTTTTAAACCAAGCACAGTCAACATTAATGTTTCTTGTTGAATAAGCAGAAATATAGCCTTTAGTCACTAACCCAAATCACAGTTTAGTGAACATCAGGAAGATGGTTGAACTATTTGGGTTTTCTCTACCCCTTATGACTATTTAAATCAACCACATCTGAGCCACATCCAGTTGAAACTGCATAATTTTATGTTTGCTCAGGAGCTACCTTTCCCCAAGGTGTATATTTAAGCATATTTAATGATTTAATTCAAGTACCTTGCCTGAGGAAACAACAGGCATCATCCCATACAATGAAAGACCTTGTAATGCTGAGGTCACACCTTTGAAAAATTTTATGACAACTATGTGTTTTCTATTACTTTTAAGCTTGTTTTATTGATGTTTATTGATATTCTTATCGCATCATAGTTATCAAACTTAAAGGGATAGTTAGGAATTTTGGACATAATGTCTCAATTACGACTTACCCATGATGTAGTTGATTGATGGAAACCATTTTCAGCTAATTCCATGCTGTCCCTTTCTTTTGGACATACACACATAGCTAATGCTAGCGCAACTCTATGGTAACCGGTAGCATCCACTACCAAACGCACTTAAACACTCCACAGTGCACCCAAAGCAAATAAAATACGACGACAGTCTATCTGGGTTATTTTGAGTGTTTATATCATCATTTTTGAAGTCAAACTATCGTTGAATCCTTTACTTTGTGCTGACCTATATTCTCTGTGGAAGTACGGCGGCGGAGCAATACTTTACGTTACCTACGAATGTAGTGCCGGCACTGGTCGACTACAACAACAAAGAAGAGCAACAAGTTGCAATGGCCACGTTCGCTCCGCCGCCGTACTTTAGTGTTTAAGTGCGTTTGGTAGTGGATGCTACCGGTTACCATAGAGTTGCGCTAGCATTAGCAACGTGTGTATGTCCAAAAGAAGGGACAGCATGGAATTAGCTGAAAAGGGTTTCCATCAATCAACTACATCATGGGTAAGTCGTAATTGAGACATTATGTCCAAAATTCCAAACTATCCCTTTACGTTATCATACTACATAAGCAAATATTTTGCCTACTTGCCTATTTCCAGTTCAAATCTAGGTCAATGTCTGATATTTGTGCTAACACATACCAGGCATAATATGGGTGTGTTTTCTTTCATGACCAACAGTTTGCAGAAAATTTGAACATAATTTAAACAATCTAAGTAATTTACTTGGATAATATCTATCGGACTGTGATTGTGATTGCAGTTCAACTTTAGGGTCAGTTTTGTTGTGAACCTATACCCCTTTTCACCATTCATTTTATTGTTTTATTACATCTTTCCTTGCTCAAGCACTTTACAATCTAATTACCACTACATCCAAGGCACCTTTACCTGTTTAAACAACCATGCGAAAAACAAACAACAAAAAACCTGTGGTATTTTTTGCTTGTGGATGCTGGAGTGTTAAAATATTGATAGATACTGTGTCTGCATATTGCATCTCTCACAACTGGCAAATTAGGTATAGACAAAACATATCAATAACCACCTAGTATCTCAGACTTTATGGTAAGCTAGGAGGAGGCTAGAGTCAGAGGGTCATTACATTTTTCAAACCCGCACACAGTTTGAATACTACAAGACTCCAAATAAGCTCTTCAGCTTGTTTTACTTGCTCCAGTTTGGTTTGGATGTCCCAATAGAATCACCTCATCCAACACGCACGTGCCCACACACATACACACGCAGACACACGCATGCACTCACGCAAACAGGCACACACACATATGCTGAGTGAGAGAGAGAGAAAGTGGGGGAAAAGAGAGAGAGGGGGGGTGGACAGAATGAGGGGGTGGGTCTGACTTGAATGGTCTGAACTGAAGCATGACATTTCGATCCGCAGTGCGATGCAGACCGGCAGGCAGGCACCCAAGGGTATAGGGAAGAAGCTCTATCTAGAACAATAGAAAGTCCTCACACTCCTAAGTGGAGCCTGTGCCAGCGTTCTATCTGCTGAAATGGAACTGATAGGGCGCATTACTGCAGGAAAACGGCTGGGGGAGGTCGATCTATTAAATATGTTACAACCTATTCCCCCCCCTCTCACTGTGGTAAAGTTGTAGGATATAGAAATGTATCTGCCTTTACTGTTTGGTCTGCTTTGTGAAAGACATACAATTATAGTAATAGTTGCCCCAGATTGTAATTTAAGGCTGTGTGGATGAATGCTTCACCTATTTTATACGTATTTGATTCTTACAGGACGTGGATCCTGGGCCTACAGAGCTCCACCCACACCCTTACACCTTCCTCCCATAAACCACACCGTGCTGGTTAGCTGCATTGCATATAACAGCTTGTGACAAGCGTACAGAGCAACCTGTAATTAGAGTGCACACTGACTGCTTGGAGGCACTGCAATGGGCACAGTAGACAACAGGCTCTTCGGTAGCTGTAAACAACTGCAGCTTCCACAGCTTGCCCCACGCTCATCTACGCTCTGTGTATCCTTTACCATCTATTGCTCACCTCATTCTGAAAATAAATAAACACAACAGATTTCATCTGACGAATAGTCTGATCTTGATGACAGTAATGACAGCCCAGAAGGAAAAGGTTTTCTCCTAATTGGCCAACATCAGCACGACGAAGTACGCACAATATGCTTCGGATGGAACATTACGATATGAAGCGAGAAGTCGAAGAAGATGCCAAATAACGTGTCATTCATTTATTTATATGGCCTATGTTTCTGATTTGATACGAATTATGATACCGGCTGGCAATAATTTATACTTTCCGGTCATTATTGCTTGAAAACACAAATCGCCTAATTTCACCAGCATGGCATAGCAACATAAAGATTGCATGTGCCAGCTGGCATTACAGATGCCTTCACTCCACTATTTACCACAAAACACAAGCAAACGTACTGTGATAACATCCAATGCGGTGTCAGTATGGTAATGGCCAACAAGAACCAGGAAATGCTCTAGATTCAGATTCAGACTCTCAATGTCCGCCCTTACACCGTCACAGTCTTTGAGGCACGTTCCCGATAAGTGCGCGAGGGCTCAGGGCTGTCCCACTGTAACAGCCGCGAGGGCTCTGTCGTGGACTTTTCCAGCCCTTTATGTGGACTTTCTGCAAGTTTGCAATCTTGCAGACTTTGCTGAGGGAATTACTCACAGTTCATAGCATTTGTGGTGATAAAAACGGAAACGCAGCCGGAAGCTCCTCAAAAATTGTAAACAAATGACACACTTGGTGGGCAGAGTTATTTCAGCGAGTACAAACCTAAAATTAAAAGTCCTGAAGCGGCGATTGTCATAAACATCGTGCATGCGAGACAGGCATTGTCAAGGCAACATATAACATCCCATTCCTCTTATTTGTACCATTTCAAGCCCTTGCACTCTCATGCACTCACGCTGGGCACGCATGTGACGTCACCCAAAGTCTGTGTGGGCTCAGTCCTCAGGGTGGACATTGAGATTGGGCCCGACTCTCCAGGCCAGGTACTGCTCCTGCAACACTGTCTATATTCCCCAAACTAGGGTCGATGAGACGATGTAGAAGTCAGAGGGAAGGGTATCTGTGCAGTGGAATGTTTGTATGCAGCTAAAAATTACACGTTTAGTCCCCTTCCTAGACTGGTATTTTTTAGTGTGCTAATTGACGATGTGAAGTCAGAGGGAAGGTTATCTGTGCAGTGGAATGTTTGTATGCAGCTAAAAATGACACGTTTAGTCCCCTTCCTAGACTGGTATTTTTAGTGTGCTAATTGTCATTTGAAATGGGAGAATGGAGCTTTAAATGATTTAAATGATTAAAGCCGTTTTTGTTGACGTGGAGATGCTGAATAGAGTGGGAGAGCCGCTGTGCTTCTCTGTGGAGAGCTGGGCTCAGTCTCCTCCTCATCCGTGCAGAAAAAAAGCCCTGGGCAATCTGCGGCTCACACGGCTGCTTTCAATGAAACGCAGTGTGCAGAAGGCCGCCGCTTCGCATTCTGGAAGTGTCCCTGGGCCACTTCTGATTCCTCCTGTCTGTGCGCATGTACATTACCGCGACGAGCTGGGCTTCAGGTTTTTAAGGTCTGATAGATTCTGTATGTATGTTTGAAATTATACGGAACGGCTCTGCCGGTCATTTAGTCGTTGCAGTTTATTACGTTGCAAGGCACGCCTTGTGAAATGTGACAAATAAAATATTGATACCCTGGATAAACGTGTAACAGAAATGTCCAGCCATTATTTATCTCGGGCATATAGTGTTTCAGAATATATCCTGACATATGAAACAACATTAATATTTTAGTAACCTTGGCTCCAGCTTTTCCAATTTCCATTGGATGAGGTATACCGTATACCATATAGAACAAGAGACAAACACAAAGGCAAATGACGAGTGAAAAGACGAGACGAGGCTCTGCAATAAGAACAACACGGTCCATCAATTGACCGGGTTGATGAAAAAGCGTTTTCCTGAGGTAGAAAGGAAAAGACGTGCAATGAAAGTATAAAAACGTATCATGTGCCATGCAATCATCTTATAGTGCTTATATTCCGGGAATCTGTCTCCATGTGAGAGGCGGGTTATCAAGGATCGGAGTGCTCGCATACGCGTCGGACAGATCCCCCCCTCGAGACTGTGCGTTTCTTTATAACCCTGCTGCGTACTCCAGGGCAGAGCTGCGAAATGAAAGGCTGCGCCGGAGCGCAGGAGGGCCTCGGCGCCGAACAGCAGCGCTGCTGACGCGGGTTTGGGAAGAGGAGGTGGAATAACGCTGGCAGAGTTCGAGCCTTTCAGTCCCACGCTCCGGCGGAGCAGAGGGGAATTCAGCCTTTGATCCGGGTTCCTTCGCTGCCGCGTCCCTGCTTGATTCCGCCGTCGTTACATTGTTGTATTCCCCCCCCCCTCTAATTTATCTCCGGATTACAGTCGCGCGGTTTATTTTTATCCGGAGGAGAAAGCGATAGTGGATCCGCTGAAGTTACACTGGTTGCGAGAGACTTAGCGGAGGAAGACGTGCGCGTTTGTTAGAGCTCGTACAAGGTCGCGGTGACGTTACTGCCTGAAATGCTATATGCCTCGCCGCTTTATTTTTGCCATACCATTTATTCCAGACCGGTTTGCGCTTGATCCTGTTCTGTGCCACCTCAACCTGTCTAATTGATGATGCAGGGCGGTCGCAGTGCCACTCTTTCTTTCTCTCCTCTCTCTCTCTCTCTCTTTCTCAGTCACACTCCCTCATTCCTTTCCTCATTATTATTCTTCTACCAGCATCCCATCCTCCTGGTTTTTTTTTTTTCTGTCTGGGTCACAGATTAACCTTTCACCCCCTTGCCTCTCTGCCCCAATGATAATGACATGGCGACCCTGTAGCGTGTGCCGCTGATGCATTCAGTCCCTTGTAGATTGTGTGCGACTGCAGGTTAGCAGAATTTACCTCGGTTCCACTCCCATTTCCTACATCAGCTCCGCTGTCTGTCAAACAGGTAAGCGCGGTGATCTCCCCATGGTTTCACTTCTGTGAGACATCATTAAACCTGACCGCACGTCTGTTCAAAGGGGTGTTATTTAGAGTTCTGATATTACTGTCACCTCTCTGGACCTCCACTGATAGCACTATCTCGGATATGCTTTTCACATCCGTAACATTTCAGGGACACTGTTTTAAGATTGTATTTTGCATAGTCCTAATTCTTCAGTTTTACACACATTCATTTACATTTTATCATCAGCATTGCATTTACTTTCTCTGCATTGCCCGTGTCACCTGACTGAAATGTGCACTTAAGTTGTGCCTTGGCCATTGTCAAGTTTAACAACAATAGTAATTAAAATGTCATGGTAGAGACAGCCCCACAACTGACGGTAATTACATTTTGCCATTCAAAAGGAGAAAACAAAGGGTACAATAAATTTAGGGGACATAGAAGTGGAGATAGAATAAATAGAAAATCAAATGGACAATGAAAGGGGCATCTTTATCCCCACAGTTGTGATTTTACCCTTTACCGAGGCATCTTTAGTTTGACACCGCGTGCTGGTGATGCCCTTGATATCCTGGGCTACCTATTTTGCACTTTGCCTTTAGAACAATGATACAGTTAACGGCAAAAAAGACTAATATATTTCTGGAATAACTGCCACTGAGAGTAATTAGACAAGCTGATTTTAAAGGGACTCTCTGGCAGTGGCACGGGAATTGCATAATGAGAATGGCGCTTGTGAGCTTCCTCCCAGGCTTCTAAGCCAGATAAAATGTGCTTGCACACGGGGAGGTGATACACAGCTATTTACAGTGTGAAAGGGGGAGTCATTAAGGCTGGTGCTATCGATATGCTCCTGAAATATAAAAGCAATGAGCCCGAATGCCTGCATGTAATGCTGCAGGCATAATTTTATATTTTTTGGTTGTATGCAATATAGCAGCTAAACTACATCTCAGGATCTTCACACCTCTAACATCCAGCAAGCACACTGCATAATGCCGTATACCAGGTTCACATGTTTAATGGGGAAATTGGTTGAAAAGTACTTCCATTGAAACGATGAGCTTGTCGGAGCGCGTTGTCAACGCGCAAAATTGCTGGACCGTAGAGGTGATATTGTATGACACCGGAGCTTGCCCTTTGCAATTTAATGAGCCTGCTACATATAGATGATATACATGAGATTTAAAGCTCCCCTCATTTTATGATTATGGAAAATAAGGGGTCTGCACAAAAAAAAAAAGAAGTGTTGAAAATTAAATCACTAGCAGTGGTCATATTGAATATGATATGAATGGCTTTCCTGAAAAAACATTTCTGCCTATAGATGGGAGTTATACACATTCATACAAGAGTGTATCTGTAAAAAGTGTGTGAGCCATTACAGACATGAAATACAGAGAATACATTTCTCACTTGCTCGTTACCTATTCTTATGAACAAAGGCATATCGCATGCACCTTCCTTAATGCTGCACGCACTGTACACAACACGCACACTGTAAGCGTTTCTCCGGCTGTGAATTTTGCCCCCTCCCGAGGTCCTTACGTGTGATGAATGCATACGGGAAAGAAAAAAAACGTTGTAACGCGGAATAACACGGCTCAAACGCGCGCGTATTTCAGGGGTTGAAATTGTTCTGCTGGAAAGAGGTTGTGCAGATCGGAGCTTTCAGGAGATGTGTAAAAAATGGGGGCGCTGTCCTATTCTGCCTCCCTGCGTTCCTTTGTGTCATTATACTGCGCGCAGTCTGGCTGGGGAAGTCAGTGTGGACAGGGAGAGACGAGTGTCAATGTGTCTGTGGAGCATAGCCAAAGCCAGCAAATGATGGGGGGCGGCTGGTAGCTTGTGTTCATTGTTGATGAAAAGTGGAATTGAATCCCACTCCCACTCTCTCTGATATTAGGCACATCCTGGCTAAATGGCACACCATTATTATATTAGACTAAGGACTAAATGGCTCTAGTTTCTCTAATTAAACTTTAATCTCCAGTATGGCGCAAATTACCTGCGACGTAATTGACCGGAGCCGCAGTTAAAAGGCTCAGATGCAGGACCGGGCCGCAGAAGCAGCCTGAAGGTCATGTTCTCCAGCAGGAACATTTCTTTTCTCCAACTGACACCGATGCCCCAGAAAAGGGACCGTGCGGAACTATTTCCTGTCCTGTGTTTCTCTTACACCTGTGTGAAATCCTCACCGTGGACGTCTGGGCACATCATCGATTACTTACCCATTCCCCTTCTCCGTCTTGTCTGGAGCTGACTGTACCGACAGACTCCGGATCAGTATTAGTGTTTCACTGCAGCCTCTCTCCTGTGTGTGGGAGTGAATACCGTGTCTCTGGTGCTTCATGTGTCTATGTGGAGAGGGAAAGGGTGTGTCATTTCGTGATGTAAACCAGTGCTGTGCACCCCAGACTCCTCTATCCGTTTGTTGATCGATGACTAAACACCCCCTAATGGCACAAGGTAATGATTAAAGGTTTTTTTTCTTTCATTTACTGTGTACAGAAACTAATGGAAGCTATTAACAAGGTATTTATAGCAAAACAGTTTCTGGAGCAGAATCTTTCATTATTTCACTGAGAATATTTGTATCAGTGTGCCATCGGCTATAACCTTTCTAAAATTTATAATATGAAAAATATATTTTGCCTTGACTTTCTACAAAATTCTTTATCAGAATTTTGCACTGCACCATATTGCCCAACTCCTGAAAGGATTAGAAATCCCTCCTAATGAACACGGCACATAAAGGAACAATGCGTTGGCCCAGCTCTTCGAATTATTTCTGCTTCGTCGGTTTCGGTCCGAGCGCACATCAATGGCTCGGGCGTGGAAAGTCGAGCGCGCGCTCCGTTCACAGCGCCCCGCGCACTGGAACGACCGAACTGGTCTGAATGCCGTGCAGAGCGGGCCTGTCTCTGGAGCCTTAAAACAAATTATGCCGTCGCACCACCAAATCCCCGAGCAGAAGGCGCAAACAGCCGCGCGGAGAGAGCTTAGCGCGGCACAGGAAGTGCGGGGTACTGGGAGGGAGCGGCGCTCATTATTCCTGGCGGTGTCACAGAGAGCCCAGCGCAGACAGCAGCGGGAGTAATGAAAGCGGGCGGCGGCTGGCGCTCAGATGAATGACATTGTTCGCCGACGAGGTGAGCCTCAACTGCTTATCGCCGATCCGCAATAGGATTTCCATTCAGCCCCGAATCAGGTGCGCACCAGCCAGCCTCATGAATAACTTATTGGAACCTGGGGGGCATGGTAGCCCTCCCCCCCCCTCCTCCCTTCCACCACCCCCCCCCCCCCCTTTCCTGGGACCATTTGCACAGGCTGCCTGATTTGCATATATATGAGTGGAAAATTAAAAAAAAGGATTTGTTTTAAGGAGGTACGATGGTGTCTGTTGATAAAAGAGTGGAGCCTTTTTTTCAGCTTGTATCATTTACACAGATTCTCTCTCTCCCGTTCGCCCTCTCTTGCCGACTCTCTCTTTCTCATCCACTCCCTCGAGCCAGAGCCTTGCGAGCGCTGGTGCTCTCCGGCTACTCCGGCCTGTTCTCCCTTCATGCAGACAAAGTGGTGACAGTCTGAGCGTGTGCACAGCGCTGACGCGCTCCACCTCCTCCACAGCCGGGCCCCGCTGCCGCTACGGCTGCGCTACGCCGCAATCTCTCAGTTCAAACACATCGATTCGCTCTGAAGCCTCTTATCCCCCCTGCCAGGTCAGGCACAACACCTCGAGGAAGGACGGTTCCCCTCCCCCGCTTCTGTATGCACGCACACACGCACACACACACACACACACACACACACACTACAGTTCATACGCTGCACAGAATCCCTTTACTACTGCGTTTCAGGATGTAAAACAATGCTTTTTTCTGCTGCAAATGGCCTCCCTCAAATTTATTGCATGAAATAAGTCACAGTGCAGTACTAACTGTGAATCCACATCAGTCTCGTTTGCATGCCTTTGTTTGACCTTCCTCTCAGTCTCATTCGTGCACCATATTTGGAATAGGAAGCCACAGACTCACGCCCACACATGCATTCACACACCTACATAAACACACACACACACACACACTCCCTCCTACCTCCTCTCTCTTCCCTGACTGCTGGCTGGCAGCGTGGGGTTAGGCGAGCATGAGGCGTCCAGAGGAGAGCTCCATCAGTCATGCGGGAGTGCCGCGAGTGCTGTGCCTGTCGGAGGCTGCGTCCTCCGCAACTCATTGATTCCTTCTCACCTCCAGCCAGCATTTATTAGCGGCCGCATTAGAGGCAAATCATTCCTCATCTGCTCTGGCACCGCTCGCGCAATTAGTGTTCTAAGTCTGCAGGGACGAGATGGGCAGCGCGCATTACTGATGCGCTCCACGCTCGGTGGCGTTGGAGGTCCAGCGCAGGCCCACAGCATGTCTCGCATCCGGGGGGCCGCCGATGGGATATTCTCAGTTTCCTCAGCGCTACCGCCTTAATATTTTCACGCACATTTCATTCAACGGAGCGGGCTTCTTTTCACTTGCGACTTGTTTTACAGCAATAAAGTGTAGTGCATTTCAAATTGTACCCTCAGACATGCATCGCGGAAATGTTAGATTACTCGTAAATAACTGTTGTGGGCTAAAACTCGAAGGTATGCGCGGTACACACACAAACATATTAGTGCCAGCGAGTGGCGCTTCTTAAAGTGCCGAGGACTAAGTGACACAGATGGAAAGATGTGAGCTTTATTTTGTTCTTGAGGTGCACATTAGCGCTTCAGGCGGGTTGTGCGAGACGGAGGAGAGGGTGACAATACAGCCAGCTTATTATTAATGCGGCAGAGAGCTTGTGAAATAGGGCACCAATAAAGGAGAAGACTGCAGAGAACGGGCCTTCTGGCTCCTGGGGGACAACTGGCCACGAAGCGGGGCTTATTTTTAGGAGGTGACTCTAGTGCAAACCTCTCAGTGGTTCTTTGATAATTTTCCCCATTATTTTTCCTGTTGTTCCATGCCTCTACCTCGAAATACATATTTTTTGCTCTACGTAAATAAGACCACTCAATGCACTGTTATCTCTACCTAAACGACATTTGTCATCTTAAATGTAAAATACAATGTAATGATCTTTATACTAGATATAAAGAAAGCATGCCATGTGATCATTGCATTGCAATAAAGCGATATCTCTGAATATCTTATAAAATGATTTCAGATACACAAATATATACTAAATATTATTATATACTTTGCTAAAACAAGGATAAGTCTGAAAAAGACTGATGAAGCTTTATAACTCGGAAGACATTATATTACATTAGCTTGCATTACAATCAGTTAGCAGATGCTCTTATACGGCGTGGCTTCCAAAAGTGCAACATCAGTGTTAGACGCAGAAATACAAAAGTGAACAACATCAGTGTTAGGCGCAGAAATACAAAAGTGCGATACCATCAAGAAGGCACAATTTATAATAAATAAGTGTAAAGTTAACTAAACAAACCAACAATTACCATTGTAAACTAAAGTAAATACTACAGCAAACCAATCTTTACACAGCTATATCTATAATATTATCCCAAAAGGAAATCCAAGAATAAAGAAAGACGATAGGTATCAAGGGGGAGGGGGGAGGCCTGGTGTAGTCTGAAGTGGAGGGTTTTCAGTTTGTGTCAGAGGATGGGCAGGGTTTCTGCTTTCCTGACCGCAGCGGGAAGCTCATTCCATCACCGCGTGGCCAGAACAGACAAGAGGCTTGTCCTGGAAGATAGCAGAATGGTTAGGGTCTGATGGGGGGTCTGATGTAGGGTCTGATGGTCTGAAGATATGAAGGAGACTGAAGATTAAAGATATGATGGAGCTGTCCCTTTAATTACCCAATAGGTTAGCACCAAGGTTTTGAATTTAATGTAGGTCTAGGGAGGGAGATGAGCAGGGGTGTAATGTGTTTGAGCTTGGGGAACGTACTGGATATGCTGCAGAGGGCTGATGGCAGAGGTAGGGAGACCAGAAAAGAGGGACTTGCAGCAGTCCAGACAGGAGATGACCAGCACCTGGACTAAGAGCAGGGTTGAGTAGGTGGTGAGGAAGCCCTGACATATACCAGCATGATATTCTCGGAGAGAGACATTTTCTTGTTTGACACCACTCCAAGATTCCTAGCAGATGAGTAAGTTGACACTGTGGAGCTGTCCAGGGTGAATGAAAGAGGAGAGGAAGTATAGCATCGTTAGTAGTTCTGCTTCAGGTGATTATTTGCCATCCACCTTGAGACGTCTTGTAGGCCAGTTGAGATGCACCCTGAGACCAGTGTATCAAAGGTGGGGAAAGGAAAGAAAAAGGTTGTTGTGTTTCATCAGTCTAGCTTGATGAGACAGGCCATGGGAGGAGATGAGAGAACCAAGAGAGTTAGAATAGACAGAAGAGAGGTGAGGGCCAAGGACCTGGGGGACACCTGTTCAGAGGTTATGATGATCTGAACCCCCCCTCACTCAAATGCAACCTGGAAGGAGCGACTATTGAGGTAAGAAGCAAGCCAGTTGAGTGTTCTGCAGCAGATAGTATTTGTAGAACATGAGGCTGTGGTCCTCTAGTTAGTGACGCATGATTCACCGCGCACCGTGCTCTTCAATTTTTTAGGCTTTCTCGGCATGAATACAGTTTTTACAAGGCTGACATTCAGACGGCGTCTCTCTGAGGCTGCGGAAACCATGACTGTGACGTCGGATCAATAACGTTCCTGCCAGCAGGGATCTCACATCTGTTTGGGCGCGCAGATGCCTCTTAGAGCGACTCGAGCGTACTCACTGGCCACAGATAAACAAGTGCGCTTGCATCTCCGGGGAGGTTACCATGGCTACCAGAGCTCATTTAAGCAGTCTGTCCTAGAGGCAATACAATAACAGGTTTCAAGGCCAAAAATGTCACTTTTTTTGGAAAGGAGAAAATGTCTTTTATTGATAAAGTGGTGTGACTTTACACATGCTAAGACATGTGCAGACATGCCTTTGTGAGAGTAATTGCATTTATCTCTAAAGGAACGATCACAAGAATAATCTCACAAAAAATGCACACAATCTTGCAAGAAATGATGTGGACAAAGGTGCAACATGCCTATTTTCATGCCTAGTCTTTGCATGGTGGAGCGAAGTAGGAGTAGGCTAGTTTCTTTGTCTTTTGCTTGGAAAAATGTCAGAGGTTTTAATGAGCAGCCTCTCCCTCAAGTAAGGAAAAGCTCTCAGCATGATACCCTGACTGACTATCTAATGGGGAGATGGATGGACATCCGAGCACCTAGAATACAGCATTATATCAAAAAGGAAAAGCTAATAAACAAAGGCTATAGTGTATGCAGTGATGGCTGCAATTTCCTTATCATTTCATTTTTCCTCATCTATGTCATCTCTGTGGGTACGTGTGCGGCGCATAAATAGGGGGGGGGGGGGGGGGGGCTGACAGACGGACGGTGGGCAGAGGATGACAAAGGAGACAAATAATTATCCTATGAACCAGGAACAACTGCCTCTCTGGCCGTCATACAAGAGCACTGGCAATAACCCACTAAGTCATCCTTAACAGCAAATTTGAAATGCGCCCCGAAGACATGCAGGAACAATCTAGCCCAATGACATATTGCAGGGACACTACTTTCATTAACCCTACAGTACCCTGAAATAGCAATGATTGGCATACGTTGACTGTGTGTTGCATACTGTATATCAATGTATGTGTGTGCCTATGCACGTTTATATTGGTGTGTGCATCTGGGGATACATAAGCGCAGCACTGAGAATTCATCTTCATAAGAGATGGCTGTTGCAGGGATCTTCGATTTAAACCTTTGGAGTTCATTAGTACCTGTCATTTTCCGGGTTTCTATTTCACTGTCAACACCGTCTGTGGCAACGGATTCTTTTAAAATGGAAATAGGTACCGCTTGCACAGTCATGCGTGCGCTCACGCGTTCACAAAGAGACATCTCACTCCATCTCACCCTGCCAGTTATGCTCTGAAAATTCAACCAGGAGGGATTGCGCAGACTTCCTAGCTGGTGCGGCACAGACGCAGCTCCGCTGTTGATGTCACATTTGGAGCATTTGTTCTGCGTGTAAATACCTCTGCGGAGACATTCTGGGAGGCCAATATATTTCAGTAATTAACTTTCCATTGGAAAAAGAAGGAGGCAAGGGGCAGACGTTGTTTTTTTTCATCTTTCTCATTCTAGGAAGGGCGATTGCTTCTCCTGTTTCTTAAGTGACAATCGCTTTATTACCATAAAAAGCATTCATAGAACATGAATGCGACTCATACTGAACAGTAGAGGAATGTTACTGTTAAAGGACAATAGAGACCACCATCTCCACGAATACCTGCCAACCCCTCCTCATTAAAGAAAACAGCATAAAAACATATGCTGTTCACACATATGTCATAACAGTGAACTACTTTGAATTTTAAAAAGACATTCACTCTCTCATTATGACTGAAACCTTCAGATATTACTCGGTGGCCATTCTCATAAGTTAATTGGTACATTCCTTTCTACAAACTGTCAGAACCAAAATGAGTCATACCCCTCTCATGCACATAACCCGGGGGTTAACACAGGATATTGAACACGGTTTTCAGCCCACGTTTGACCCATTCAGACCCCGCCATGATCACCGGTAAGTACCGGGTCCTCACACAAGATTCGGGTCGCGTTTCCTCGTCATTAAAAGCAGATGCAATAACCTTGCTTGAAGTCCATTTTGTCCTGCTAATACAGCTAGTTTGATAGCCAGCTGGCTAGCAAATAAAATGTAGTTTGCCATACGCTTTTATGTAAAACTGTCACAAAATGTTTTAAGTATTATTATATTCACCGTTAAGCCTACGTATGTACATGTGACAATTGAGCAATCCTTTTGGTAAATTTGGACCAGTTAAACACGTGACAAGACTGAGGGTCAGTCAGCTGACCGTGCTGCGTAGAGTAACCTGTGTCCCCCCCTTTCATGCCAAAGCCGAGCCGTGTGGAACCCACATAAAACCCAGGTCGTCACCACGGGCGCGGACCTGGATAACGCGGGTTGGCCCATTCACACCACCGTCAAACACAGGTTTTACCCGGGTTGTTGCTTCGGTGTGAAAGGGGTATTACTGATCTGCCTGATAGTAATGCTGATGGTTCTTTAAGAGCCTTGGTCTTTGCTGTAGTGATAAAAGGAAGTACTGTCTTACAGCAGTGAACAAAAGGAGACTTCTTACTGCCTATCTGTCCCATATGAACAGGAAATTGGGCTGAACTTAATTGAATCTCTCCAGAATACTTGCATTCATATGTATGCTATACTATACTATGCTATGCTATAGTATACTATACATGCTACATTTACATTCACACACACACAGGCACACAAACTAGACACAGCGTGTGGAGGAACTGAGTTGTGGCATAGGGGTGTGAAGGTGCTGTATGGGTTGTCACTTCAGTTGAGATACTGCTCTGACCTCATTAGCACATCTCCATATTCAAGCCTGGCAGTGTCAATGAGAAACTGCAAAAAAAAAAGAAAAAAGCCAGCCATTTAATCAATGAAGTGGCGGGGTGGGAGGGGGGGGGGGGGGTTGGGGGTTGGGCGATGCAAGGATTGGGGGGTGGATGTATTAGATCACACAGTATAAAATAAGAAGATGATGTAATACATGCTGCTATTTCACTTGTGGGATGTGTTCTTTTTTTTGCCTTGAGATCTTTGCTTTCTTATCCATATCTTATCCATCGTTTCGAACGAGGGTGATTGCGTTAAAATAGATAAAGGGGAATGAAGTCAACGCCTCTGGAGATTTCTTTGGTGGTAAATGTCATGTTTGAAGACCTATCTACCCACCCAAGCTGCAGCCATGCCCACACACCCCGCAACACAGGATGACAAATTGGCAACAGGCAGCTGCCACCACAGGCCTGAGAAATAATCAGTTCTTCCATCACACATTTCATCTCACCTGCTCTGTCCCTGTCCTTTTCAAGCATGTGCGCTATAAAGCCATTCTGTTCATTTTTGTCAGGTTTTTATGTATGTGCGTGTGGGGATGGGGGGGGGGGGGGGGGGGGATTTTTAAATATATCTACACAAATCTGCATGAACAAATACCGTCTCTTGTCCCCTAGCATTTTGAAAACTTGAAATGACAGCATTTTTGATATGCCGGTTTGGCCGCACGAAGGAGAAATCCCAATCCCAATCCCCATTGGATCGGTCACGGTGGTTTTCACGGAGAGAGGGGGGGAAAGATAACGCGATGGGAAATGTGATTACCGTGGTGCGAGGAATCGGCCGCAGGACGGCCATCGCGCCACATCCCTTTGACGTGGCGGGGAACGGGAACGGTAGACCCCCAACAGCATTACTGTGACTGGTGACAATAGGATAGGGAGGCACAGTGGTTGAGGACAGTGGGCATGGTTGGTGGGGGGATGTTCTATCCCGTCTGTGTGAATCAGTGATGGGGAAAGTGGGGGGGGGGGGGGGGAGCAGCAACGGCCAAGAGACACAGCTGGCTGCAGGCGCTGAAGGACAGACAGAAACAAACACAGGGAGAGGCTTCTCTCGCACGCACAGTGCGCATAGCTCAGATATACCTCAGCTATCCTATTAGATGCATGTCAACAAATTATCTATAAGCAAATAAGTGATTAGCAATAATTTCATTTAATGCTATAATTACACTGCAAAAGGCCAAGTCTAAAAAATGGCATTTAGTTCACGAGTACGATTATAAATAAATGTCCGCATCTCCAAAACGACGGTATTTACCACACTGTGGGGTTTGTGGTTAATTAACTGTGCGGAGAAATAACAGACACTTTCCGGATCGTCAGTCAATTTCGCTAAACCTATATCCTTCCTCCACTCCTCCGTGTGTCATAGAAAGAAAAAAAACCTGGCAGCACTTCAGCAGTTAACCTTGGAGGCTAACATATACATGTGGCTAGCATAAATTATTATGCAGCGAGAGAGAGAGAGAGGGGGGGGGGGGTTGAGAGGGAGAGTGAGAGAGAGAGAGAGAGAGAGAGAGAGAGAAAGAGAAGGGGGAGTGTTGAGAGAGAGAGAGAGAGAGAGAGAAAGAGGGCGGGGGGGTGTTGAGAGAGTGAGAGAGAGAGGGCGACAGGCTGTCCATGCGTACAGACGGGATGAGCTGTGTGATCTCCAGGAGGGGTGAGAAGGCGGAGAGCGTGCTGTTTCTCTGCAGTGGCAAATGGTGCACTCACATCGAGCTTGCACATCCACCCCACACTGCACTTTCACTCAGCCCAAACCACATCCATTTTTCCATTACACACAGAAAGGGAGAGCGGAGAGATAGCCTTGCACTTATCTTTAAGTGTATCTCTCTCTCTCTCTCTTTCTCTCTCACACACACACACACACACACACACACTACATACATGCACACAAAACCATGCCTCCTGCACCATGTTTGGTGTCCGTGTGCTTCATATGATGTTGCTTTACCCCTCCTCTATTTGTTACAGGTGTCAGTAACTAGGCTACATTTGCATAAGGGCAGCTTTGGCTGAAGTCCAGTTATCAAATGATGTCAGAGCAAACTGCACACAGCTCCCAGTGTCCGTTCAGCAGCTTAGGACGAGCTTCAGCATGCAACAATATCCTCTCGACATCCAGAAGACATTGTGATTATACTTAAACTACTGGCCCTTTGTTGATGTGGTATACGCGGGCTATCTTCATTGGGAGCATACATCCACACAACTCGACAATGTTGCTGCTGCAGTTCCTATAGCTGCGTATTAATATTTAATCTTTGCATGGTTCCTAAGAGAGGTGCTTTTATTTTTTTTCTGTTTCCACACCATGGGAGCTGTTGGGGGTGTGAGGCTAATGCACTGATGCCTGAGACCTCCTGGCCCCCCCCGATTATTGGAAATTCATTCATCGCCACTCTAAATATCACTTCAATCACACCTCCCAGTACCAACGTGAGCAGACAGCGAAGTGCTTCCTGCTTTCCACAATAAACCCCCCCTCCCACCTCTTTCTCACCTTCACTTGTTCCTATAACCTAACCTGTAAAACAGACCACCTCTTTCTCTTTATCCCACCCATTACTTTCCCTCACTCTCTCCAACTCCTTCTCCCCCCACATTAGCTGTCTCTGTGAGCTTGTGTGTATGAGCACGTGTATGTGCGCCTGTATGTGCGTGTGTGAGCATGTGTGTGCCTGTGTGTTTGCACCTGTGAACCCGTGTGTGTGCACCTCTGTGTGAGCCTGTATGTGCGTGTGTGAGCATGTGTGTGTTTGTGCGCCTGTGTGTGTGAGCGTGCCTGTGTGTGAGTATGTGCGTGTGTGAGCATGTGTGCGTTTGTGTGCCTGTGTGTGAGCCTGTATGTGCGTGCGTCAGCATGTGTGCGTTTGTGTGCCTGTGTGTGAGCGCGTGCCTGTGTGTGAGCCTGTGTGTATGTGTGCCTGTGAACCTGTCTGTCTGTGAGCGTGAGCATGTGTGTGTGTGTGTGTGTGTGTGTGTGTGTGTGTGTGTGTGTGTGTGTGTGTGTGTGTGTGTGTGTGCGCGCGCCTACGTGTGTGCTCTCTGAGGGCATCTTTGGTTGGCTCGCTGCAGAGATGACCTGCATAGTAAAGGAGGTTGAAGCACTGCTTCAGTGGACGTAACAGTTATAAGTACAATTAGAGGACAGCACTGGGGGAGCGCTTTGAGAAGAAAACGTGTAATAATAGGAGTGATCAATGTATGAAATCAGAATGCACTGGTTTACAGTAACATGCTGTCTTTAACATGAAATCATTGTAATTCCGTTTCAGCAAATGAAATCAGATTTCAATTTGGTACTAAAATTCTACAGATTGGAATACCGGTACCCAGAGTAATCTTGTTGGCTTTGATGTTTAACCCCAAACCCTCATTCGACATGCTCCGGTTGCAATAAAGCGCCTATCTAAAACTGGGACTGATTTCAGCGCCGAGTGCCAGTTTCAGAGGAGATAAGAAGTGGACACGCTGTGATTCTCTGCTGCCTGGGCTACGCTGTTTTGAGCTTGAGCTGCATCAACCGGCACCTAATTATTATTCCACAACTGCAACGTGGCTCTTTCTGCTCTGTGAGTATCCCACAGGCAGACAGATGCCTTTGCTCTAATGATTGTCATCATCCTCCACTTCGCCCACTTTCTGTTCCACAGTAATCAATATTGAGATAGCGGTTGGAAGTATTTTGAGATGAGGCAAATTCACCGCGTTCAGCATTGTGCCGTGTGGAAGGAAAAAACCTGAGGCAAGCTGTTTTTATATTAAAAAAAAGAAAACAGTAGGACAGTCCGCCCTCCTTTTGTATTTTTTTGCCCTATTCAGACGGGTAGGAAGCAGAGAGGGTAGCGCATACGGAAGGGACCACAGCTGAGAAAGCGCCATGGCGGGGGACCAAACCCCCGCCCGCGCGGGGGAACTCACATATGGCTTGCTAGCCGGCTGCCCTACGGACCGCGGTACACGTCTCGCCCGCGCCAAGCTTTTTGAAAGGGGCGGCTGTAGCCTACACCACCCACCCTCTCATTACAGCGCTTCACACTAGTTTCCTTTGTAAAATAGTAGTTTCATATCCAGTACACGGTACGAGTCCTCCTGCCGTTAGTCAAACTCAGAAATGAGAACAGAACGTAAAAGTGACATCTTTGCGGAAGCGGAAATGTACGGGGTCACGGCTGAAACGGGCTGATAAATCCAGAGCGGCCGGCGAGCTGTCGGGCGTCTCACTCGGCGGGCCAAGCGGCCCGGCAGCCGGAGCGGCGGCGGTGTGTCCGCCCGCCTGGGCTCCCGCGTGTCTGCGGCACTGCCCCGCTGATGGATGAGCGGTGTCACGCGCGCACCGTCTCCATCCCTTCGCCTCTTACCCCGCTCACCGTCTGAGCGCTCGCGCAACCGTCGCCTGTGACAGCGGGACGTGCTCGCCGTCCGCTCGCCGCGTCTCCGCTTCACACATTCAAAAAATGATTCCTTCCCTATAATAGCCCGAGGCTCTCTGTCATCTCGCCCTGCCTCGGCTGTCGGAATGCCTTTGCCCACTAAGAGCGGAGGAGCACTTCACGGGATTTGCGACTTGGGTTGCCATGACAGACAATTTGCTGCGGGACCTCTTTTGTCTTAACGCTGGATTTTCTCAAACATAAGAAAAGGCCTCTCCAGCCTTTTTTTATATCTCATCTGGGTGAAATAATAAAACGCGGACAGCGTCATTTCAAAGCATAGATTCACACGGCCAAGGACATCACATGACCACATCCCTCATGTGAAACATCCCCAAATGTCCCTGTGCTCCAGCCCCGATTACTATATAAATGGAATGGCCAGTCCACCGGAGGCAAAGGAATATGAAATGACCTCACGGTGATGAGCATGTCTGACTGAACAACAGAGGAGATGGGAAGTCAAAGTCACGTAGAGATGATAAGCAGAATGTTCCCAAGGCTTGATTAACCATCCAGAAACAATTCATTCAGCAAACAACCCATATTTTAATTCCATTTCACCTCTAAGCTTGTCGTACTGAAGCATTTGTAATTAGAACCTCACACAGCTTTCGCTGTTGCATTGTTAAAGAGTTCACAGGATAGACATATAAGGTGTTCAATAAGTAACAACACTCGTCGTCGCGTAACGGGCACAAGGCAAGCTAAGGTAATCACAGTCTGAACCACAGCTCTGACACCTTCATACAGATCTAATCAATTATCCTCCATAACAACAATAGTTTCACTAATAGGCTTGTGAACCGAAAGCCTCGTGGAAATAATTCTCACTTCCTCGCACGCTAGCTTAATCATAGCTTATCATTCCGGAAGCATGCAGAGCCTATGACGGCACAATATTCCCAGAGAGCTGGAGGTGCGGAGCGCTTTGTGGCCTACTTTGTTTCGTATCGCGTTCTGTCAGCCCGAGACGCTTCCATCACTTCTGGTGGTGCGCCTCCCCCCAACAGGAACCCTCATTTGGCATCCCCTGGGGTGGAGGCTTTGATGCAACACATCACAGAAGGACCCCTCTCGCGCTCACACCAAACCTGACACGTCAGTGGACCACTCCGTATCGGCTCGGCGCAGCTGGCTCTGTTGAACATTGGCAGACCGCTCGTGTTTGGTGCACCGGCACTTTCTTGTGTTTTTCATCTACTTGGGCATGAACGTAGACATGTGCACGCACTCACGGCATCATTTTCAGCAAGGGCTGATTGCATGACACTGAGAATTTTGAGGCAGGGGGCGCGGTTTGTGTCTGCAGGTTATGGGGTTTTGAATTTCTCAGCATTCCGTACTGTATTATACAGGTTAAAATATGCTCAAAGATGCTGAGCAAAGAGCTCTCTTAAACAGAGTGTGAGATTTATTTCTGGCAGTCGAATGTTTGATCATTTAAAAACAAAAACGAAGTCACAGCTTTCTTCTTCCATTTCCTTTTGTTATTTTTACAATGTTATTTAATTTCCACGAGTATTGAATGCATATGAAAACTTTCTGGAGGATATTTCTGACTTTAAGGATATGAATATGTCTAAGAAAAGCTGTTTTACAGTGTGTTTAGGTAAAGGCTATACTGTACCGATATATATCTATGTATATAGGTAAACTCATGGAACCTGTGGCCAATTAACATTCTCTAGGATTATGCTGCTTTATTTTATGTTTAGTGTAGCCAAGAAAACTACAGTATAATTTAAGTTTGTGATAAGTGCTGCACGTATTTTTGATTATCCAAAACTGCGACTGCTCACTGCTGTTTTTCACCACATCTTCCCCACTGTGAAATTCCTATTCTACCGTCTGAAGTATTTATGACATAATACAATTTCACCAATTCAGTGTGATGGTCATACAGAAGGAAATGGCAAACTGATCATTTCCACATTTGAAATGGCTTGTTTATTGTAACATTGTAGTTAATTCAATGCACAAATGTGTATGTGACATTAAATTAAATGTTAAAGCGCTGTGATAGTCTTACATATACAATTCTAACATGCCTTTAAACATTGAGTCCATTGTTATGGGATGTATGCAGTGTTTCCCACAGGAGCAATTGCAAACAGTTTTAACAGTAGGAATGCATCTTATGTTCCCAGGGGAGGTTTGTGGCCTTGTTTATAATGGTTGTTATGAGAGCATGGGTGTTTATGGGACTGGCTTTGCTTAAGTTATGTCCTCAAGCAAAAATGCCTTTCTATACATTTTTCGATGTCACTGTTTATTGATATTCATTAGAGGTAAGTTACAGTGAGGGAAATGAAGCTTCAGCAACCCCAAAATAGGTGGAGTCAACATGTCTGCCTTTCACTGGCTCTGTCTTTTGTTTTCGAGTATTTTGAGTAGTACATCTTAGCTCCGCCCACTATGGGGTTCATGAGGCCTTACTTTCCCCTCACTGGGCCTAATATACTGTGATGCTAACAGAAATATTTAAAATGCTTTTTGAACATATGGTATACAGTATTTCATACATGTAAAAATAAGAAGAGCATATAGCTCTTATCTAATGCTTAGAATTTCCTCAAAAGAAGAAGAATGTTGTCAGTATTAAATGCTCTCTGCAATGGTAAATGACAGTAATAATGAAATACTGCTATTTAGAATTTCATAAATATGTATCCTAATAGAGTTTAAAACGGATCTGTGGCCAAGTTCAAAATGATGTACAGCAAATACTATGGTTTTGTGTGAAAACTATTATAAAAGGAGCAATAACAGAAGACTGCAGCAGGAGCTCCTCATTAGAGCCACACTAGAGGACAAGACGGGCTCTGTTGTGACCCAGCGGGCTCGTAAATATCACAAGGGGAAGATCAGAATTTAACTGCAGATTCACTTAGAGGAGCCAATAATATGCACACTGCTGGACTCCTGCCAGGTAATCTTAATGAACACAGATATATTATTGCCCCCACCATCCCGTCACCCTGCCCGCAACACAAGTATGCACACACGCATACTCACACACGTGAGCACACGCACACACATGGACAGGAGTAACCTCTTGCAGAAAGAGTATGTTAAGAGATGTGGTTTTAAAAAAAAAAGATCTTGTTGCTAATTCAGCAGGAAATAGTGAGGTTAGATTTTTGTTTTTGCTTATTTGGGAAACTGAAGGTAATTTGTTTCTTAAAAGCATTGAATCAGCATAGCACATCAAACCTCTCATGCCCATAGATCTGAATTATTGCCAGAATTCATACAACTAAGCTACCTCACATATGCCTTTTGAACTGCTATCTTCCCATTTCAGCTTCCCTGGCTCCTTTGATTTGTAGTACGACTATGTCTGTAGTGGACACAAGCCCTTATATATTCACAGCAACATGCCTATATTTCTGATGATACACATATTTTTCCCTCCTGTATTTACTCCAGAACACTATTTGTATAACCTTTGATGGGACCCGTGGTTGAGGAGCTGCCTAAGGTCTGACAGCGCCGAGAGGCGAGGGAAGGAGACTGCTGAATGTTTAATAGACCAGACAAGTCTCTCTGAGTCTCCTGACAAACCTGCTGCTACCCAGGGATTTGTCAGTTCAATTAAGATTGACCAGGCCTGCTAAGCATTGTTAGCAGGTGTGCTGCAGCTGGAGATAAATAAATGACCGAGAGGCCTTGCCCCGACCCCCCCCCCGTTCTCCTATGCACTCTCCAACCCTTGTATTGTATATCAGCTTTGCATTGTTCCTGATTGTCTGAAAAATGTCCAAGCATCCAGCGAGCTGGGGCATGGAGACATCTGACCCACTCTGCTTTCTAATTCACGTCTCATGCCTGGATTTTTACCAGTGCTTTCAAAAGGCAGCCTGACAGGTCCTGCCTGCATCGTGCACTTATCATCAGTTCTGTGAAATAAACTCGAGTGCTCTCTACTTGCACCTGACACAGGAGGTCATCCTGAAAATAACGGCCGCCGTTCGGAACGGCAGAGTTAACCTGAGCCAGTATCCAGCAGTGAAGTAGGGGCTGTGCGCTGTTTAGAGTTCTGGAGTGAGTATTCCAGGAACTGTGCTGCGCTGTCTCTGATTGGATGTGTGTGTGTGTGTGTGTGTGTGTGTGAGGGAGAAAGAGACAGAGGGAGAGAGATGGAGAGAAAGAGTCTGAGCAGTCAAGAGATAGCATGCATTTGTTTTGCTTTTTCCAGAGTAGAAAAATGCAAAGCAAAGGTGCTTCAACAAAATTCAAACAAAATCACAATATACGCCAGTTACTATTATTCTCCTCCCGCCAATTAAATGTCACTGCGGACATAAAGCAACCCCCCCCCCCCCCTTGTCTCTTTCTCTCTCACTCTAAATGGATTCTTGCTGGGAGGGAGGGTGTCCAGAGCATCAATTTCAGTCAAGTATGACACTGCAATCTCAGTGCAGCATTTAATAGGTTTAAGCTGCCTTAGTGTCCTAGTCCCTGTTTTATAGGCATCCATGAATTCCTGACTCTGTACAATCGGTCAGATCCTTTGAAAATGCAGCAGTAGTTGTTACTATAAAAAGAGCAGTAGTTGTATCTTAGATTTCTACTCTAATGAACACCACAGAAAATAAACAAACATTAACCAATGATCTCACATCTTACAACATTGCATTATGTCCACGTATAAAAACACAACAGCTACATAACGTGGCTAAAGTTCAGTCTCTGTATTTTTGAGGTAAATGGGGTAAGCGGGGCTTTTTTGTCATGCAAAACCAGGGACGCTACGAGAACTATAGGGTAAATGCTGTTCTCCTGCTGTTCTTGTTATGAAAGCATAGTTTGTCCAAAATTGGGAATTCCTCTGAAAGGAGTAATTAGCCGAACCTTGAAGAAAAAAAAAAAAAAATACACATTGCATGCACGTCAAACCCCGGGCTGTCCCAAACACATCAGTTGCAGTGACTAAATCATCTCGCGCGTTACGTTACGTGACATAACAATCACAAATGACAGCAACTAATGCGCACAGACACACGGACGCAGCTCTCATTTTTGCCGTCCCCGTGACCCCGTGGCTATAAGGTAAGGGCAGTGTGACTCATGAAACACAGCGCATGAAGAGAATGAGATAACAGTACCTGCAGTATTGTTCAGCCTCGGTCCTCTACCCAGCCGAGCAGGACTGGAGCCTCCTGCAAGGTGAAAATGGCACCAATATTCCGTGTCAGCGGCCGCCTCGCTCTCTCTCTAACTCGCCTTCCTCCTTCCATTCACTGCCATGTTCACCAAGGGGGAGGGGGGGGGGGGGGCTCGGGGGGATACAAAAGCAATTAGAAGGCAGCCTTATAGCTTCCAGACGGAATGTATAATGGAATTAGCTAAGGGGGCTGCTTTTGCTGGCGTATCTTGCAGGCGGTGCGCGAGCGGGGGACTGAGCAAGTGACTGTTTGTGTGCGTGCGTGCATGTGTGTGTGCGCGCGCGAGTGTGTGTATGTGTGTCGGGGTGGGGTGGGGGGGGGGGAGTGAGTGTGACTGCATGATGCTCTGGGGAGGGGGGGGGGGGGGGCAGGAAAGAGGAGGGTCGAGCTGGGGGACCAGCTGCTCCAGCAGTGTCAACTGCGAGAGGAAAAAAAAAGGAGGATGCCTGCTTCTGTACACTTCTGACTGGTTAGCTCTCTCTCCTTTCTGTCTGAGTGGGTGGCAAGGAAGGGGGAGAGAGAAAGAGAGAGAGAGAGAGAGAGAGATATATAAATTGTGTGTATGAAACGGAGAGATAGAAGCTTTGAGTATACAAGAGAGAAAGAGAGTCATGGTGTGCATATGCTTGTGTGTGCTGCTTGCATGACTGTGCCATGAATGGAGATAAGACCCCTGCCCCCTTAGCTTGATCTCTCAAAAATCCTCCCTCCCCAATCTTTTAAAAACACTGATGGTTGATCGGCGGCCCAGACAAATTGGGACAGTAGGCTACAGAGCATGAAGCCCCTTGCCTGCACCACTTTGTTTCTTTTTCATCCACAGTGGGTGAAAGCACTGCCTATCAGAGCTCAGTTTCCCCAACAGCAAAGAATACACTTGCGGAAGATATATTCACATCACAACACGGGGCTGCAAGGCACATGCTAATTGGCCAATGTTAGGAGTACACTGGTATAAATAAATATTTGCAAATGTACTAAAATAATTAGTCCTCTCCTAAATTATTAGGCCACGTTTTGCAGGGAATCATACATACAGTATATTAGCTATATATGCTTAACATGTTGAATTAATGATAGTAATTTTACATTGCCTTGAAATTTCATCAAATTTCTTAAAGTATGAACATGTCGCTGCACAAAGATATGTAAGTCATGGTTTTGACTCGTCTGGCACATTAGCAGTGAATAATGACACTTAAAAAAAGGTAACAGTTCTGTCTGTCATAGTTTATTTTTATTATTTATTTGATCCATGACATTGCCAATGTCTTTAATGCAAAACTCAGCATGAGGCTATAGGCTACATTAGAGCCTACATTGCTTCTGAGCTTTGAGAACTAGGCTAAGAAGGAACTTCTACATAGCTGGAGCAAGCGTGTGGTCTCCTGGGACACAGCCGTTGGTGCCTTTCATCTGCGTGTTCTCTGCAGTTGTGCCAGCTTGAATAGGATTAAGCATCTTTAGGCGGAGTGATGTAAACTCTTCGTTAATTTAGGGCTAGCTGAACAGCAGCGCCAGCTCATTAGTCTTATGCGCGCGGCTCCGGTAAGTCCCTTTTGTCTTAATTGGAACCATTAAAATCATACTATTAAGTGAGCGACTCCAAGTCGTATGAAGACTCTTTTGCATTCGAAAAATAAACGACTATTTTTTCCAAAGAAAGGTAGATCACGTCCTGGAAGTAGCCTAACTGCAGTGCACGACAGCCAGAAAAAGTATTAAGAGCAGAGGCTTCTTAGGCTTTCTAACTGGCCTAACTTCTTAAAGTGGGGCGTAGGCCTATACTTTAATATTATCCGGATCAAAACTGCAACAAAGGATCCTGGAATATTCCGAAAATAATTAACTTGCTCTATGCGGTGCTGTGGAGGCGGTGAAATACCATAGTGAAAACCCTATTTGCATTTCTACAAATGCAAAGTCCGGAATATTTCAATCCGCATTGTGCCGTGCCGCTATCTGACACTAAACCCAAAGGCAAGCGCCTTCCCAGCTAACAAAATTAGGTCCCCGGGACGTCCCCAGAACGTCTCGAAATGTCATCAGGACTTCGCATTGACGTCTTTTTGTAGGTTTTTTTATTTTTTATTTTTAACGTTACGTGGACGTCACAGAGAACGTTCCCGGGACGTTCTAGTAACGTCCGCCAGACATTCATTACATGACGTTATATTGTAACCAGTAACAGACGTTGCAGGAACGTCCCTGAATGTCCCATGAATGTTATGAGCACGTCATATCATAACCGGATAGGGACGTTGCTTGAACTTCCCCCGAAAAAAATCGAATTAAATGTCATATTGTAACCCAACAGTGACCTTCCTATGACTTTAATAACGTTCTAGTAATGTTTTAGGACATCCCTAGGGAACGTCTCATCATAACTTTGAGGGGGCTAAAATGGGACGTCCAGGGGACGTCCACTGTTTACTGGGTTGTAGCCTATAGACGATCACTATTCAACAACAAGTAACCTTAATTATTTCCCACTCGTTTCATGCACTTACAGTAGGTACTTGCTACTTAGGTTGCTCTGTTCTTCCTAGGCTACCAAGTGTTTCCCGGTGGAGTGCTTTTCTCTTTTTCTTGGCTGCATGTTGATTTGCCGACGTCACGTAGCCTACGGTAGGCTACCGCAATTGCGTGTTTTCTCGCTTCGCTTCACTATCCTTCTTTCCTCCGTGAGAAAAACTGCGTCTGATTGAATTTCATTTATAATATAATGTATGCCTAAACATATGACATCGTGAACAGCTCGCTATGGCTACGTGTGAGCTTCTGTTGCGATCAGCATTCAGCACAAAGCCGTTTCCATTTAATGTCTGCAAAGGCTATACGTGCAGGGGAAGAAATTGGATCCAAGCCATGATAAATGAAATGAAAGCCTTTCCGTTGTCAGTAAAACGTTTGCAGCATTTGATTACGGTTTCCCGCACATGGAGAGAGTTGTAGGCTAATGTTAAGGCATTGCCTCAATGAGCAGGAGACTTAGGCTACATAGTATTAAAGGTTGTATCTGTAACGGAAACGTCATTGATAACAATAGATTAACCCGTATTGTTTTCTGATTATTGAGTTTATCCAGAGACACCTAGCCTAATGGTCCTCATCAAGTAGGGGTTCCAAAGGCATGATTAATCATTCTAATGAGATGGGTGGCCTTCCAGTGGTCTCACCATACAGGGGGAGAAGATGATTAGCATTTTGACAGACACATAGGCTATACACTCTTTGTGATTGATGGGCAGAAAGGAGTAGTGTCAGAGCCAGCCCTAGGGTTTCGTGGCCCTAAACAAGAATGCTGTTGTGGCCCAAAAGTGCTCCAACATAAATCACACCCACCACTTAAAGTTGAGTTGTGTTGGCCAGGGATGGTTATGGCCTAAATGACTGCATAGAGTGTTTATGACAGCGCCGGCACTGAGTGTGTGTGTGTGTGTGTGTGTGTGTGTGTGTGTGCATACGTGTGTGTGTGTGTGTGTGTGTGTGTGTGTGTGTGTGTGTGTGTGCATACGTGCGTGTGTTGTGTGTGTGAGAGAGAGAGAGATTGGGTTTGTGGAGACTATTAAATAGCAGGGGCTTGGCCCATTTTCATCTGGCCTGATCAAATTCTCGTTATAGCCCCTTAAGTAAATTTCAGTGAAGTTACAGATGCCATGCCTCCCACTTAAGCTGTAAATGCACAGTTTGGAGAACGGCACTGGATTGCCAATGCCATAATATTTAGAATAGTCCAGTAGCCTATACTCTACAATACTTATGAACATATTTATAACCAAATAACTAGTGTAATAACCCAATAAATATACACGATAAACAAAAGTGTAATAACGAAACACCATGCATTAATGAATCAGCTATATACTGTAAACACAGCTTCCCTGTACTTACACTCCTATTTTCTATGGTTTAATATGCACTTTTTTGGAGCTCACATTGTGTCAGCTACCAGGTTCAGTTAGTACCAGGGGTGGTTAAGACCAAATATGTGCATTCTGGGTTATGAAAATACAGGAGGTCCCACAGAAACTTCACAGTAAGACCAGTGCTGGCCAGTTTAAACAGTCAATGAAATGAAGAACTGATGCTGCATGACCAAAAAAGGGCACATACAAGCCCTAAATAATCCTTCACATGCTGTTACAGACTTGTAACACAAGTACAGACCGTTATATTTATGAATAGGCCCAAATTACTTTTGAGCGCAATTAATTGTGATTGATTACAAGGAGGTGAAAGAACAGAATACTGTGTATTGTCTACAAGCCCATATTCCTGCTGTTTCAGTGTAATTTATAATGAATATATAATGGAACTACTATAGCAGAAAATGTGCATTTACCATTTCCAAAGTGGACCTACAGCATGACAACAAGAAACCAAATAACAAGCCAGTTCAGTCAGCTAGCTCATATTGAAGTTTAGCACTCCATCTAGTGGCACAATTTTATAACGCAAATGCTTGGCATGCAACTGCGTACCAGGCCAGTCCATCTAAATGTGCATTCACTCAAGTGATATGCTCGGTCAATGCTGTTTGCTCTGAGGTGTGTTTTTCAAAGTGGTCTGGAGCCATATTAGCAATAACTGTTATCCATAATCAATGCACACTTTAATTCTTAAGGCTGCTCTCACTTTCTTTAAATTATTCTTCACTTGTAAAAACATGCTCATCATATCAATGCAACCTTTTCGGCTGAAAAAAATAGGATTTTCTTTTTTGCTCTTGTCCCTCCAAATGGTTGTTGTTATGTTATTCATTTTAATGCTTAATGCTGAGTTGAAAACAACAAATAAATACTGCCGTTCGCTTGTGGCAAGCTCATGTTAATTTGCAATGGAATGAATTATGTTCCCAGGCATCCTGCTGGGCTTCAGTTACTGCGGGATTGGAACTTGGACTCGTGCTATGGACATTGCCACATATTTATTGAGACTCGTGTGGATTGGAAGCCACATCTTGCATTGAATAAACCAATGAACATTGGGACATTCTGTTTTGTGGTGATGTCACAACCGGGGATACGTTTGCATTCCGCTCACAATCTCCCCCTTGTGGCTACTCTGGGTTTCTACTTGACAGTCAAGCACGGCATCCTCACAATGGTGCTAGACTGAGTGACCTCTTGTATCAGGGCTCAGGGTGTCCTTCTGTTACTCGTCATAGTTTATGGTAGCTTTAATTTTTTTTAGTATTTAGGAGTAAATGTGTTTTCCCCATGTAGTATTATATTTTATTTTTAAAGGCTGAGTTTACTGCATGCATTTTGATTGTGCTTCACAATCCGTCGATGGAGGTGCAAGACATTTTGTGGATGACGAAAGACCTCAGGGAAACTCTGTTCTACATGGTGCTGGTTTCCACAAACAAACTGGCCTACAATTGAGGAGGAATTAAGCAGGCTCAATTAGCACTCAAATAGCTGGAATGGAGGGGAAAAGACCCATATGGCCCAAAGGTAATCAAATCAATGCCACTGTTCTTTCCCATCAATGCATCCTTCCAGCTTAGAAATTGCTCAACTGGCTGATTTCACAGCATATCATGGCATTTAACCACTAGATGCACAACCTCGTGAACATACAAGGTTTCCACAAGTGGAGTCATCAGTGATCCCAGTCAGTATAGATGCGTTTCTCCTTTAAAATGTATGACATTTTTCCCAGTCTTTTAATCCAATCCAATGCATGTTGGTGTTTAAAATTTCAATGATATATTTGTCACATTTTAACACATTTCAGCATGAATATCACAATGTAATTTCAGGAAAATATAGAACTTTATTTATTAAAATAGTCAAAATCATGCATTCCTTAATATTTAAAACATACTGTATATCTTAGTTAAAAATAATCTTTTGTAATTGTAAATTCTTTTTAAAATCCACAGTAAATCAATACCATCATATATTTGAGATAATTATCAAGAAGTGTTAAACCAGGACCAATATAAAACCGTTAGTGTAAAATGACAGTTGTAATCCAACACTTGATGTCCTGTCGCTAAGCTTTATCCATTCATAAATCAGTCCATAAATCAGTCTATGATGTAATAGACACCAAAATGTGAAATAGAGACTTACATTTTTTTTTTTTTTTTTGGAAACTTCAAACACTTCTAACAGGACTATGTGTACTACACCACTATCTACATCTCTGCCTAATACCTGCCTACCCTGAAACCCAGCTACTTGCAGGTAACTGCCAAAATAAAGGAAACACTTGAATAAAAGAGGCATATGAAGTATATTGCAGGCAGGTGCTTCCACAAAGGTGTGCTTCCTGAGTTAATTAAGCAGTTAACATCCCAACATTCTCATAGTTGTGTATACAAATGCTGGGCAGGCCAAGATGCTCACTATTGTGGCTACCATAGTTAGAAGAAGTGATCTTAGAGGCTTTGAAAGCAGGGTGGTTGTTGATGTGGTGGTTGTTGGGGCATGTTTGGCAGGAGCTTTTCTGATGAAGATGCAGAACTTACCAATGTTTAATGAGTAGCTGTGGCTAAGGCGATGTTAGCATTGAAGACTGAGGGCAAGACAACTAGGCACAACCTGATTGAAAGCACATGGTCCTTGACTGATGTCTGTCTATTGTTTTGAGATTCAAAGTAAAAATATGAGCAACTCTGAATCCGTTTATTACAAATATCAAGGTATGAGCTGTCAGTTTCATCAAGAACAGTCTGTCGAATGTCACAGACAAGGATACTAAGGTTGGGGTTTCCTTTATTTAGCCAGTTACCGCTATCTGTCTCAGCAAGTAGCATCATTACCTAATATTTTATCTGCCTATTTGTATGATCATCTACCTGTTACATAATGACATTTTTACTGTGTATTTTATATACAAGTTTGTATTTACTTTGTAAGGAGCAGCAACATCCATATCAACAGATTGCATCTAGCTATCTCCAATAGCGACAGTAGTTGGCTAACAAAACTATCAATTTAGTTATTAACTTGCTATTCAAGCCAAACAATGTGTGTGCCATTGTACTGTAGGTTATACATACTATCAGATGTGATCATATTTTGAATGGGGAACAAACTTCACAGAAGCAGAAGTCTTTCGCAATGGAACCATTTTAATTATGTGCATAAATAATGCACAATAACATGAGAGTCAAGGGTTCCAATGGAATTGACCCCAGGGAAAATGAATTAGGCCTCAAATAAATTCCAAAATTGTGAGTGTCCCGATTAACATTGTTGTGAAATACATGACATTTCAGGTGGTGAAATGCATTTGAGATGTAAAGTCAAGTCGGAAAGTCTGCACACCCCTTTCACCTTCTCCACGTTTTATTACGTTACAGACATATTCTACAATAGATTGAGTTCATTTTTTGTCTCAAAATTCTACACAAAATAGCCCATAATCACAAAGTGAAAACAGGTTTTTAGACATTTGTGCTAATTTATTAAAAATCAAAATGTAAAATATCATATGTACACAAGTGCGCACACCCTTTGATATGACACCCAAAAGTGAGCTGAGGTGCATTTTGTTTCCACTGATACTGCTTGAGATGTTTCTACAACTTAATTGGAGTCCACCTGTGATAAATTCAATTGATTGGACATGATTGGGGATTGCCAACACCTGCCTATATAAGGTCCCACAGTTGACAGTGCATGTCAGAGCAAACTCCAAGCCATGGGATCAAAGGAATTATCTGCAGACCTCAGAAACAGGATTGTGTCAAGGCATAGATCTGGAGAAGGGTACGGAAAAATCTCTGCAGCTTTACAGGTCCCAAAGAGCACAGTGGCCACCATCATTTGTAAATGGAAGAAGTTTGGAACCACCAAGAATCTTCCTAGACCTGGCCGCCCGGCCAAACTGAGCAATCGGGGAAGACGGGCCTTGGCCAGGGAGGTGAGCAGGAACCCGAGGGTCACTCTGACAGAGCTCCAGCGTATCCTTGTGGAGATGGGAGAACCTTTCAGAAGATCAACCATCCAGGCAGCACTCCACCAATCAGGCCTTTATGGTAGAGTGGCCAGACGGAAGCCCCTCCTTAGTAAAAGGCACATCACAGCCCGCTTGGAGTTTTCCAAAAGGCACCTAGAGGACTCTCAAACCATGAGAATCAAGATTCTCTGGTCTGATGAAACCAAAATTGAACTTTTTGGCCTGAATACCAAGCGTCACGTCTGGAGGAAACCAGGCACCGCTCATCACCTGGCTAATACCATCCCTACAGTGAAGCATGGCGGTGGCAGCATCATGATGTGGGGATGTTTTTCAGCAGCGGGAACGGGGCGACTAGTCCTGATAGAGGGAAAGATGAATGCGGCTAAGTACACCGAGATCCTTGAAGAAAACCTGCTCCAGAGCGCTCTGGACCTCAGACTGGGGCGAAGGTTTACCTTCCAACATGACAACGACCCGAAGCACACAGCCAAGAGAACAAAGGAGTGGCTTCGGAGAAAGTCTGTGCATGTCCTTGAGTGGCCCAGCCAGAGCCCAGACCTGAATCCAATTGAACATCTGTGGAAAGAGCTGAAAATGGCTGTGTACCGACGCTCCCCATCCAACCTGACAGAGCTTTCAAGGATATGCCAAGAGGAATGGGCAAAAATGTCCAGAAACAAGTGTGCCAAGCTCGTAGCTTCTTTCCCAAGACGCCTTGAAGCTGTAATCGCTGCCAAGGGTGCAGCAACCAAGTATTAGGCTAAGGGTGTGTACAGATATGTAACCCCTAAATAACCTATTTTTGTCAGTAAAATAAAATTGCATATTTTCTAAAAACCTGTTTTCACTTCGTCATTATTGGCTATTGTGTGTAGATGTTTGAGGCAAAAAATTAACTCAATCTATTGTAGTATAAGTCCGTAATAAAATGTGGAGAAGGTGAAAGGGGTGTGCAGACTTTCCGGCTTGACTGTATGTAATAACATAGATCGGGGGGTCAAAAATGACCCCCATTGTGGATTTTAGGATTAATATCACAAAAAGGACTTTGCATCACACACAGGTAAGGGCTGTGCTTGGCCACACGTTCATTGCATGTGGATGTTATATTCTACAGTTTTATCTGCAGAAATAGTGTTGAATAAATACAAAAATAATCATTGTCAAATTGTAGGCAATAGTAGTTTAATAATGTTGGTGTCTAAGTCTTTAAGTCTTTGTTAAGCTCTCACAGAAAGACAATCTATAACATGTTGTCTGCATGCATGTATTGCTTTGGCAAATACATGAAAATGTCGTCATAAAATTGACGCAAAATGTTGACATAAAATGATATCTTCTGTTAATTAAATTTTGAACAATGGTTACACATCATTTTTTCGATGTAGAAACTGAAAATCTAAAAGGACACGAGGAATATTAAGCATTAATGAAAAGTGATAGAGACACAAGTCTAGTAATCTAATACTAGTAGTACCAATAATCTCATATGTGGCATAAACTAGTGTTTCTTGATGGAATAACATTCCTTTCCATTCAAGTTGTCAGTTACAATAGTTTCTAATAATACTAAGTCCTTAACAACTCCCTAAAATAGTTAATTGGTTCAAAGACCAAATGCCTACATGAGGTCCCTCCTTTTTATTGCAACATTGTATTGAACACAAACAGCGTTGTGTGTCCGTGTGTGTGTGTGTGTGTGTGTGTTTGTGTGCGGTTCATTTAAAACTTCATTGTCCTTCCAAAATGACGAAAAATCAGGTTCCAGTTTTTGCCTCAGATTTATGGCAGTGCTATGCCCTCTGTATTATTTTTATTTATTGCCATACCCCCTGTATCCCCCCCTCCCCACTCTTCCCCCTGCCTGCCTCTTGCCTTTCATCTCTCTGTCTTATGGTCATCAGTCCACTCTGTTTTGTTGCCCCGAGTCAGTTTTTAAAAACGTTTCAAGTCTTCTTGTTCCGCTTATTCATTTAACAGCTACAAGTAAAAAAGCCACTGTGGTCGTATCCGCATATAAATACAAACATAGAATAACCCCATGTCTGCCACGGCGGTGGCATTGAATGATGGCTACTTTCGAGGGTCACACAGCCCCAGACTGGCCTGCATGTAATATGGCACGTTCAGAATGTGGTGCGTGCTGCATAAGCCCAGCTAAATGCCATGACTCTGAGGCACTGAGAGACGCACGGCAGACGTGGAACCTTTGCATTAATTTACCCCCTAGTCATTGCCAATAATTTTCTTCATTAGCTTGAAGCTCTTTCCAGATATCAATACCCACTGTACTGTGTTCCTCCTGAAAGCTAATGGTGATGTTAATCAGGAACTGTAAAATTAGACAAGCTTTCTAATTGGTAAACACACGCACTGTATTTTAAACAAAATGTAAATAAGTCATCCGGATATATTGTTGTCACAGCAAGCATTTATGGAGCAAAATCAAATTACGACATAAATATATAAACATTTTAATTTAAATGACCTATTTGTGTTTATGATTTAGGTGCTATTGACGTTGCACATCACTGACTTCCCAATTTCCACATGCAATTCTGCGTATTTTTGCCCTGAGCTTCTAATTCCAACCGAGAGCTGCCGTCCTCACCTTAGAATGAAATGAGCTTTATAGAGAATTACAAAGTGTACAGTTTACCCCTGAAACTAAATTTGTCCCCAGATTGGAAATCCCTATAAATAACCATCGAAGTATATGCATTATATATTAGAAATGTTTTTGAGAAGAAAGTATTGTGCATGACGGTGGAAAATTGTCATTTTTACAGGTAAGACAATTTTAAGAAGCATTGGAGGAATGTTGAGTGTTTATTATGCTGTTCTACAAGTCTGTCTGTTTTCTTTTTGGTATCTCTTTTTCAAGATCCAGCCTTAAAGCACTTTATGCTAAGTTAATTTACCTAAATATATCCACAGCACACCGTACTACATCAACAACTTTGTTAATGGAAACTTGCTGATCCATAACAGTTTGAGTGGTGGATGTTGGCTTGGGGGCAATGCAGTATTAATGTTAGTATCAGTGATCGATCAGAGGATTTGCAAGAAGGCATAAGGTGTTTAATTATAATTGCATCAGGAGTGGTGTTGTAATGGCACCAGGATTTGAATAAGGTCACATCTCCGTCTCACCTTGCAAGTGTTACGCTATATTAAATGCCACTCATGTTAAGTGCATTGAAACCTTCCTGATGTAGTCACAGCATAATATAAAGGTTAAATTGAAAAACGTCCCTCCACCAGCAGAAAGACCTGTGATGATTGATATCCCTTGTAAGGAAAATAAATGTTAACAGACCCCCATTCTTAACTCCTACCTTTATGAATAAAATCTATTTAAATGGACTATTAGGATTAAATTTGGAATGTTACAATTTCCCTTGAATTGAAAAGGTCAAGTGAAAGGATTACCAGGTGCTAAGAAAGGTTGGAAAGGACTGGTCTGGCAATGCTTTAATTGCCTCAGATCCAAAGGAAAGAAAATATTGAAAACTACATGTAGGTATGTATGTATATAATAGATAATAGACTATAATATTCCCATATGTATTGCCATTGTGTATGTTATAAACACAAATAGTTATATAAAATACGATTATGTAAAATGAAATATATTCAATATTATTGTATTATTGTTTTATTACACCGTTCTTTAGGTGTCAATTTCACAAGTTGAAAGATATGCAAAGGCACTGTATATATGTGTTCGTAATATTCTGTGTGCGCTTACAAGGACAGTGTTATTTTTATTATTAAATTGCAAATATGTAAAATGACAGTGAGAGACTGGCTGCCGTAATGTCTTTGTGTAAATGTTCAAGACTTTATTAGTTTTATTGTTCATACACATCACAACAGAAGTCAGATTTTGTTTCCACATTGTCCATTTTACATGTTTTGATAATTATTTTCACCATAATTCAGAGCTAGATGATTAACATTGATTCTCCATCACTGAAACTGCTTGTGAATTCATAATATACACCCATGAGGCTAAATGCTGAGCTTTAAATATCTGTACACCATGCGGGTTCCACAATGGGTGGGATGTATGGGGGCTATGGTGATGGTAGCTTCGTCTCAATCATTGCAAAAGCCCTTCCACTTCCTGGGAGCTCATTAAATAACATTGTCCATTCCCACGTCAAAGGCCATCTACCAGCATACCGATTTTTTCCCCTTCTCTAGACTGTCAGTTGGACTTTTTTTTTTTTCTCTTGAAGATCAAAACAATGCTCCATCTCATCACTGAAGTAGCCACTCTACGGAATCCTTGCGATCTGTTTTTGCAGTTTAGGAAAGAGTTGCATATCAAAAAGGGAAACTCACCAGCTGAACGGAATACGTGGGTAGCTGCAGGATATATTTGTGGCAGACCATGTGTCATAATTATTATTCTTTCCGTACAAGACTCTTACACACTTTCTTTTTAGAACCTACAAACTACATAAATAGAATTTTGAAAGCAGATAGGCCTAATATTGATTTAAAATTATCACTGTCCTGAAGTGTCAGGTCTACCTCGGCCAGAACAGTGACACACAACAGTCCGGATTGATACATTGCATGAAGGAGATAAACATGCAATAATTTCCAACCACATCTGTCCTGAGCGGAGAGAGAAGTATGAACTTGGAGCTGACATCTCCCTTTTAATAAGAGCCGCACAACCGAGTCCCTGATCCCTTCATCTACACAACCAGCCTCAGCTAAAAATATACAATTTTACAGTCAAGATTCATATGCATAAACCTCCTGGCCACTAAAAGGCAGCGAGCAGAAATATGCTTTTGTGAGTAGATTTAAAACTTGCTTTACGAACATGGTCGTGAAAGTCCATACTATACTTCTCTATTGTTTCTTTCAGGAACACTATGTTCCCCGTGGAAATTGAATCTTTAGGATGAACAGAATGAGTTGGCTCCAGCCGTATGTTCCCCCTTTAAAAAAAAAAAATAGGGCCACCCAAACAGCAGTTAGGGGTCACATTGTCCAGAAGTGCAGATTGAGGTGCTGGGGCTCCAGAAGGTGAACGGAAGCTCCCGGTGCACTACAGAGAGGGGGCCGGAAGCCAGGGAGGGGGTCTGGGGTAGAGAGGATGTAGTCGATGCTGAACTTGATCTCGGAATCGGGTTTCCCCAGGGACGGGTTGAGCTGGGCCTGTCTGTGGCTGGGGTCGCTCGGGTAGAAGGGGTCGGCGGCTCCGTGCTGGCCGTCCACTTGTAGGAACGGCTCGGCGGGCTCCCGAAAGCCCATCTTGACGTTGCGTCTGCGCCGGCGACGCCGAAAGTTGCCGTTCTCGAAGAGATCCAGCATGGATTCACAACCCGTGGCAAACGTCCAGTAGTTTCCTTTTCCCTTCTCATTGCCCTCCGTCCTGGGAACCTGCAGAGATAGAGAAACGAGTGAAAGAGAAAATACCTGTCCTTTCTGATTCATTCCACAACTCACTTCTTTGTGCATATAGGACTGTCATTATATTGTATGCTGGACAGATGTGTACAGTATTATTAAGCTGTATTATCCATTTTCACAAGTGCCACAAATTTTAATTAAAAAAAACTGGTCTGCTGACAGTTCATACAACTGGGCTTGGAGCCACCGTAAATGAAACCTGCAAACTAGCCAGTCTAGCATGACGCAAGATTTGCTATAAACTCCGGTGACATGATTTAACAAATCTGGATGTGGAGAGAAGACAGGAGCAGATTTAGTTAGTGTGCATCTGTGCACAGCTTTGCCAACCATGTCTGTGTCTGTGAAATCACACAATGAAGAAAAACAGGGGCAGGTGGTTCCAGCTCTCTTAGAATAATGAAATGAACAAATGTTTACAACTTTTAATATGGAGCCAGAACTATAACCTCAACATAAGAGCACCACATGAGATGTGGAACCAGTTCCCCCTACATCACTAATAAGGACATTTTCTGTGGTTGGGGCATCTTGCCGCATAGTTAATCTTTGCAAGAGTATGTAGCTCAAAGAAAACCGAGTACATTTTTCCATCTGCCGCTATATATGATTAAAAACTCTAGTCGAGCTTGCTGCTCGTTGTGTGAGTGAGGGGACTTTTATGTAGATGTCTGCTTTTTACAACGAGCCAAAAACCCCTAGTCGATACTAAAATCGTTAAACGATCAATTAAATTCCTACAATTTTAAAATGACCGTGGTCAATTGGAAATTATAAATCACCCGAAGTAGCTACTGTAGGCTACAGTAGCCTATTGACATCTTAACCGTGTTATATTAATACAGGGGAAATGAAAGTGAAATCAAAATGAACACATTATCACCTTACATACGCCTATATCAACAATTGTGAAACATTGATTAACCACGTTGCCCTCACCTTTATGAAACAGCTGTTGAGGGACAGGTTATGTCGAATAGAGTTCTGCCAAGCTCTCTGGTTAGATCTGTAGTAAGGAAACCTCTTCATGATGAACTCATATATGCCTGATAAAGTGACTCTGTTCTCTGGGCTCTGCTGAATGGCCATTGCAATAAGTGCGATGTAGCTGTAAGAAACAGAAAGAATCTGATTGGAGATATAAAGTATACAATACAATAAGAAATAACGTTGCACCAAAATGGTAGACTAGAAAATGTCCTGTAAAGCAATGTGTGAACTAAAATATATGTAAAGAATGTGTGTAATTGAGTTAAAAAGGAAATGATAGCCTAGTTTTAAGCTACCATAATTATGTTCACTTAACTGTACTTGATATCAAAAACGGTTTAAAATGACACTGCACAGTGGACCATTGCGTATAGTAAAATGTAGATATTCCTTTTATTTTCATATATTTAAAAAATACAATACTGAACTATTTATAAAAGATTCTTATTGATATTATTATTATGCTTATTATTAATGATAAATTGTACTTTGCAATTTGTTGTATTAAAATATGTTCATTATAGGTTACACGTCCCATGACTCCTAAAAAGAAGAACAAAAATACAAAAAGGCTTTCTACAAACATAAGCGTATACGCCAAAGATATATAGCCTATACCGGCTTACTTCACCTCAAAAATAATGAAAAACACTGAAAAACATGCTAATGCATCTGAAATATTGTATGTTTGCATATACTTTTATATTTATTTGATATACATAAAGGCATAATACACATATGGTATGTGCGCAAAACAGCATCTAAAACAACAACAACAACAACAATAATAATAATAATAATAATATAATAATAATAATAATAGATCTACCTGTAAGCAGGTCGGCACATTTTCTTCTCTTCCTCAGTACTACAAGTGGGATATCCATCTCCGTCATAATTGAAACAGTTATAAGGATACTGCGAATTATCAAACATTATTGGACTATGTCACTTGCACGGTGACAGTATTGATATTGCCATATATAATTATGATATAATGCCTTGCCTCGTCGTCACATAGGCTACTTGTGCCGCCAATAGTTGTTTCCTTGAAATGAGTTGTTGTGTCTACCTCTGTGCTGTTCACTATTAAGTCTACCTCTCCTACCAAATGACGGTTTCTTTTTGGAACAACCCGCTTCCCTCCACGGTTGTCGGTCCCTTGGTAGTTAAGGGCTGATAACAGAGTAAATTGGTTAGCTCCCACAGCTTGCATGAACCTCTGAACCCGGGGCGTCATCAACTAGTAGCTATTAGGTCTCATTCTTTGAATCTGGGTGGTCCAAAATAGGGAGAGTATCACATATTCTTTATTTTCTCTCGTTTTCTTTTTATAGCCCCATATAGGCTACCTAACAATAAGCAAACAAGTGATACAAGATTAACAAACACGTTCTTCATGTCCGTTTCCACTCTTTGACTTGATTGGGTTTTTTGCTCTTAATGTTTTGCTTAGCTAGACTACACTGCAGCGAGATGTTTTTGTTTTTTTTGGTGTCGTTTCCTCGAATTACAGAAGTTGCATCCAACAATGCGAGTTCTACAGATCTAATCTATAATGCTGTGTAATGGGCATAAATTGTGTTTCCGTGACTAAAAGGGGGAGACGTGTGTTCAAAGGACTCGAATCAGAGCATTTGTGGGACTACTGTCAGGCAGTGGAGACCGAGGAAAATAGCCTTCGGCGCGAGGCCTCCGTGTGTGGGCTTTGATCTGGGAGATAGATGAATGTAGTAGCCCAGTGTGTGCTGGCATCGACGCGACTAGAGCAATTTAAGAAAAACTTTGACGTTTTTTTCTAATTTTCCTCTAAATGGAGTAAACCAATACTATCCACTTCGAATTCCTTATGAATGTAGTAATTGGTTGCTACAGTTATGTGATGTTCAAGTGAACTTCTGGATAGTTGCACAATATGTATAGCTTGCCTCATCTTAAAACCGTCAATTTGTCGTTTTTAGCCTTTGTTATCAAATAGCAAAGGTTAGAAATGAAACATTGATTGCCAATATTGTTTCAATTTTTTATTGGCCTAAAGGCTTCCAAATGAACAACCGCAGTGAACAGGGTCTAACATGCAACATGCTTAAAATGTAGCCTATACAAGAGGTTCACAGAGACAAAACAGCATGAGGGCAAGAGTCCCATGAGAACAGTTTACTTTAGGGGTGTTTTGGTACAAATCTGTGGCAGTGATAAAGATAAGGGTGACCTGTGGTGGGTTCACCTATAGAGCAGGAGCCAAAGGAAGTGCACAGAAAGACACTGCACTTAATACACTGCAGTCATATGCAAAATAATGTAGAATAATAATAAGTATAATAAAAAATAAATAATAAGTGGATATTGGAATTGGATATATTATTTGAATGTAAGAGAACTCCAAGACATTTGCTTTAACTGTTTTCACCTATTTCAAACTATTTTTGATAGTTCCCATGACTGCTGGACATATTCATTATATTATAACATCTTTGTTTACTGATAAAGTAGTTCAGGTAGACGTTAGGGTTATTAACTAACAGTTTTATCTACAAACAAAGATGTTAAAAACATTAAATATGATGAGGTTGTTTTTTCTTAGAGTACAGTTCTTGATCGCATCACCTGCTAAATGTACAGAAGGCCATTTGTCAATATGGTACATGGAATGTTCAGGAATCACCAAAAAGTAATATATCAAACTGTTTTTGTGAAGAACAAAAGTTATACTTACATTTGTCAGTCCAAGTTAAGTATAAATGTTGAGTGAATACAGGCCAGTATCTGAATGCTTAATATGAATCCAAAGTCTGAAGCATTAATGGGGCTGTTCTGTCTAAATGTTGTGTTTGTTTAATAACTATTTTAAAAATACCAGAATATAACTGGGTATTATATGTAAAAAAGTATAGTTAGCGTAGAACCAAACTCACAAACACCACAGGCCTGAAGCATCATGGCTGGTCATCTCTGCCATGTCTGTTCTTTGGAAGTTATATGAGACATTACATCAATCAGTGATGTAATGTCTCATATATGTACTGTATATTATGTTACATAGAGTTTGACTAGGGCCTGTTTGAGCTTATTGGTCTGTCCAGGCCATAATGTCAAGAAATTAACTAGGGTGTGCATGTATTATGTTAATAAACCTTATTGCTGTTTACGCAATTGTGACTGTACAACCTGTAATGCATATGAAGTTCATGTTGAGGTATCCTTCAGAGCCCCAGCAGAAAATGAGTATGCATAAAGTGATGGATAACTTTAAGGGTTGTTTCTCCTGACTTTTCCCCCCATAGAGTTCTATAGGAAAATGAGTCCGGAGAAATAACCCTTGCAGTGATCCATCCACATCTACTCCATATCTGGCAACAGAGTGATGGTTTGGGGCTCGTTTGATAGCTCAGACCCTTGATAACTTACAGTCATTTAGCCAGCCATGTGTTCCATACTGTACCAGTGTAATTTACAGCTGAATCTAGTCTCACCCCCCAATTTCCATAGAGATCCATTCAAATGCAGAGAGGTTATAGTATCGCTTGTAACAGTACCTGAAAATAAGATATCGACAGTTTTTTGATGTTGATGGTCACAGACTTCAGGAAGTAACAGCATGTAAAGGATATGCGACCAAATATTAAATATGATACTTTAAAAATACGTTAAAGCAAAAGGTATGAATACTTATGTAAATGAGAAATTTAAATTTTTTTATTTTTAATAAATTTGCAAAAATCTCAAAAAAACTTTTTTCACATTGTCATTATGGGGTGTTGTGTGTAGAATTTTGAGGGAAAAAATGAATTTAATCAATTTTGGAATAAGGCTGTAACAGAACAAAATGTGGAAAAAGTGAAGCGCTGTGAATACTTTCCGGATGCACTGTATACTGATGCCTTTATTTTCCCACAATGGGGTGGCTGTGGCCATGACTGGAGTACAGGCAGTTGGCAACTGCTATGCTAATGACCAAAATCAGAAGTTCTAAATGACAAAATATAGTAATAGCACATGGATTCAGATGTATTAATGTCTGGCCATTTGTAAACAAGTGCTTTTTAAAATTAAACGTATTTAAGATATAGTCACTGATGTGCACTTCACTTGTACCTTAATATAATTTTTTACTTAAGGCTAATCAATGGTACTTAAAACACTCATGGTTTTTGAGATATTATACATCCACTGCTTTAAATTTGCCCAAGAGAATAAAAAAACAAAACAATCAATGTGCTCAAATTGAAGAGTGTTTTTCCAAACCATATTTTTCAAGGTGGGGTATATTTTTTTCTGATAAATTAATAAGTTTGATATTTGCAGCTTTACTTTTACACTATTATTCTTAGGGATTTAAGTATACAATGTGATTTTTCATGCAAAAAACCCCACCAATTTTCTCAAAATTGGTAAAAGTGAGTTCTGATGAATCCTAACTTTTCTGACAGAAAAGAAAAAAACAGTCAAGAAAATTTGTGGGATTTCAACCAGTATTTTTGTTAAGAAAATTAGTATTGTTGGCTGCGGAAATAATGAAGATAATTTATTTATACCAGTGTAGATATGCACACCTTTTTCACAGACTGGCTTTGTAACATTCTGATAAAGTAGAAAGTGTGTCAGGCTATTTTAAGTATGGGGATACCTTAACACTAAGGGCAGAACATTATGTCTGCTGGAAAAAGTACTGCTAAAAGTGTGCAATCAGATAATGGTCTCGCAGGAGCTCTTGTGCATTCCCATGACAACGTTTCCTCTGCTCCACTGTCTGGGGCGACTTTGATTACAGCACTTTGCTTTGTGGTCCCTGTCTCTTCAGATGCTTGTCAGAACTGTGTTTCCTTCATTCATGAAGCGATTTCTGCGGCTGTATTTATAAAGCAGGGCTGTTTCCCGGGGGCTACAGAGTGTATGTGAAGGTTATCAAAACATACTTATCCAACTGTACTGTTTTGGTAAACAACTGCACAGGGGAAACCTGCAGTCAGAACTTATAGTTTGTAGATGCAAGTGCAGCTTGTAGATGGAAAATAACGTTACTCCATAATGTCAGCTTTGAATGTTTAATTGAGTGCTATTGTTAAACATTCTTATGTTTTTACTCATCTAGTATGAGACTGTATCATAGTATCCGTGTATAAATCTTATAAGTATAACTGACACTCGACTACTTAAGAAAATCTAACAAATGATCTCCTTTTTACCACTACATTCGGTGCATGTAATTTAAAAAATGAAGTAACAAGAAATTGCTATAGCCATTTGGTTTGTGAGTGTTTAACCTGTGTTTTCTCTATTTGTCTATTTGTGTGAATCGGTTTCATATTACTTTTGTTGGATGTACTTTTATAGTAATAAAATAGCAAATGACCTGTTGTACTACAATATATCTTTTGGTGGTGCCGTACGTAATGTACAGTTAGCAATACAAATGAGGGCCTATTCAGAAAAATAGCCTGAGTGCCCAACTGCAATTGATGCCTTTCCCACATCGTACTTATTTTAGGGGTGATTTATGTTTTTTTCTGATTTATATGCACTGCAGTATGTCCTGTCTGTCATATAAACTGAAATTTCAATTACTACTACATGGTTTTTTCATATTATATTATAATATATATCTGTTTAATTATGTATAGTATTGTATAGAAAGGATAATCAAAATTTCAAAGTGTAAAATTATCGTTCTTCAATGATCAGTACATTTTACTCTTTGTGTCAAGTTAGATCACACAAATTGCAAGTCACCTGGATATAGAAGTGTTCTGAAATATTGTTGTTTTCCTATATGTTTCTGCCACCTTGTGGCTAAATGTAATATTGCATCACAGTATTTGTATTGAAGCAGAACCCTTTTGTAGAATGCATTTGTTGTTTTATATGCATTCGTATATACATTCAGTGAAACGAGCAGAACGAAATTACACGTAAATCATATTGGCAGTTGTGTTCGTATTTTGGCATTCATGAAGGTATGTATCTCAGATTTGTTTGTACATACAAACAAAATTTACACCTGCTCAGGACCACATGTAGGCCTACTGCATCCATAAATTCAAAATGCCACTAAATGTAGCTTCTGAATATCAATTAGAATAGGCCTGTGAATTTATTTTTATTTTCAGTTAAATTCACAAGACTAAATGTAGCCTTTGAATTGTCGTAATTATTATGTAAACATAATAATTACGACTGTAAAAAGAAAGCACTTTAGATTAAGCCTATTAATCAATTGTAGGCTATGAATTTATTTAATTAGACCCTTAACTTAATTAATGCTCCCAGTAGGCTACTATTCTTCTGAATCAATTCAATTAAACTGTTACAGTTGAAGTCGAAAATTTACATACACCTTAGCCAAATCCATTTAAACTCAGTTTTTCACAATTCCTAACATTTAATCCTAGTAAACATTCCCTGTCTTAGGTCAGTTAGGATCACGACTTTATTTTAAGAATGTGAAATCATGCACAAAGTAGATGTCCTAACTGACTTGCCAACACTATAGTTTGCTAACATGAAATCTGTGGAGTGGTTAAAAATGAGTTTTAATGACTTCAACCTAAGTGTATGTAAACTTCCGACTTCAACTGTATATGACATTAAATATGCTAATTAAAACACACATTTAACCATTGAAAGAAATTTGCTATAAAATGACTTACAGGTCTGTATAGCCAGCATTGCAATGGCTGATATTGTGCTGTTGGAGTTGGCTCCTTAGGAGAGAGCGCTGGCTTATTGGTAGCCTATACGTTAAATTGCTGTTTACTGTGTCAGAGTATAGATTTCTAACTACCTCTTTCCATCACTAGGGGATCGTGGATTTGAAACCACCTCTTGTACACACAGAACACCAACAAAATTACTAAATTAGTAATTTTATTTATTTCCAGGCTGCGAGAAAGACAGAAGCCTAGAGCTTGGCAGATGGAGGCAATGCGCTTGTCCGATGCAGATAGGCTTGAACTTTAACAGTTAGTATGATGGAAGAGCATTTCCTGCATGTTATATCCTGCCAGGTCTTTTTACTTTACTATGTAGGCTACTTTACTAGGCTATTTACTTTATGATACCGGAACGGACAATACTAATTTATTGTTTATTTTTTCCCTTGATTGAACACCTACTAATAAAAATTCAATTTCAGTGTCGGAATAATTCTTTATTTTGTTCTTTCTGGGCCATTTTGACTTCGTATGGACCTTTAAATTGAAGTAATAACCTCCATACAATGCAATTCATGCGTGTGGATGTATGCTAATAAGAAAACAACGTGAACGTGCTTGTCATTTAGAATGAATCAGTATGCATGAACATATGCACAGAATACGAACAAATCTGCCTTTCCCGCAGGGTTTGATGAATCCGGCTTAAATATTTCGTACTAACGTGTTTCGTACATAAATGTACGCGCATATTTAGGAACGTTTTGCTGCTGAACGTTTAAATAGAACCTCGTGCCTGCTGTAAATCCTGACCCTTTTCCTCCAATTGATGTTGGAAGCTGGCCTTTAACATTAAAGTGCATCACTTAATGCCTATAAAATACCTGTCCCATTTTAGTCTTTTAGTTTACTTTTTCAGAATTTAAAGTATAATAACATTCTGATTTGTCTTTAACATTAACTGGCAAATTCAAGCCAGTGTAAGCCAGGCTTTGTTTCTTCCTCATCTTTTAAAAAAAATATTTGATCCACAAACTCAAACTCAAAAAATGTCATGCAAGAAATAGCACTTAATACTTAAAAAGTGCAAAGGACATAATAATTTCATTACACGGGCCTCCTTTTATCCTGTAGGAATCACAATATGAGAGTCTGAGCAGAAAATAAAGACACTCAGAACCATGAGCCATGTGCATGAATGTGGAAGTCATAAGAGTGTGTGTAGTTTTCAGGTGTTATGAAATACAGCTCTCCCCGTGTGATGTGCGATAGTGGCAGTTTGGCTCAGAAGTCAGAGGCAGGAGAGGCAATCCTGTTTCCAGCCCTGATGGCAGTTGGAAGAGGCATTGCATCTCCAGAGGAGATGAACTGAATGAAAATGAGCAGTGATTGCTGTGACTGACAAATGTCCAGAGATGTAAGATGTATCAAAAGATTATTCCCTAGCAACATGTTTAAAGTGCCAAAAAGCAGCTGCAAACAGATACTGCAAACAGCCTGACAACAGTGAACAGCTTCCATATAAGCCCTTGATTCTTTCATTTTTCAATTATTCAGCCTAATTGAGTCTTACGGATGTCCAAAGAACCATTGTTCATTGTGGCAGTATTCCTACAGGAACAGGAATAATTTATCCTGTCCTCAGCAAATAACAGGTTTGCACGTGTCCTGGAAAACCTGGAATTTTTTGATGAAGTCATAGAAAATGAGAAACTTACCAAAATGTCCTGGGAATCAATTAATTGTCCTGGAAAATATTTTTAGTGCAATGTCAAAAAGCTAACAACAAACAACATTTTCCAGGACTCCCTAAGTGTGGAACTAACAGGTGCAGGAATTATTTCATTCCAGCAGCTATTGCGTTTATGAACAATGCTTGTGAATGTGCTGGTAACAGTAACCATGGTGACGCATGTAGTGACGAGTCACTAAACATGTTGCGGTATTTATGTATTTATGTATTTGTTTTTTCTAGTATAGGGTTTGGGTTAGGTCAATGAGGCTGGGTCCTTCTTGCTGAGTGCTGGTCATGTGTCTTGTATCATGTTTTAATGTCTACTGACTGTAAATCAAATTGCCCCTCAGGGTCATTAAATATTTACTCTACTCTGCCCTACTTTCAAGGTTAAAGTGTGCAACCACAATCTGTGCACTGTAAATGTAAATACATATAGGAGTACATATAACCATATAAATATACAATTTCACTTCTCATCTGGTTTAGGTTTACCTAAAATTCAATCAACTTATGTCCTTACATTTGACGTACAAATAAATGCACATGCACATTGTGACTGCACTCCTTGCCACTGAATTTGGTACACAGAAAAATGTTCAGTGTTAAATCAAGTCTTACAGTGTACATATGGGGCCAGATTCAGAGATGGCCAACTTAAGTCATGCGCTAAAGTGCCTCTCATGCTTGGATCTAGCGCCAGCTGATTTATGCCGTATTCTAACTTGTGTTGCGCAGGTCCTTATCTCAAAATGTGGGTGGTACAGGGCATGATATTCTAATTACTTGTTTCCTGTGTTAGGTTTCTGTATTCTGCCTGTTAGTTTGTTTCATTTATGTTTCTGAGTTGTACCATGTTTATTTATTCTGATTATTTTGTGCTTTCACTGTTCCATGTTTGGTATTACTGTCACTCCCTGTCGTCGTCACACTATTCGGGAGCCTTTGGTGATTTCGGGTTTCGCTGTATATCCACTCTCGTTTACTTCCTTCTTCACTAATTACTTTTGTTTATAATACTAATCTACTAATCATTAATAACTGCTTAGAATTAGGTTTCTTACTAATACACTAACGACTAACTTGTAAATAATACTATCAGCTTCCCTTATCGTTTCATTGTGCTCACCTGTGAGCAATCTCCCCTCCCTGTGTCTGCACACCTGATTCCCATTATGTCTGTCTCTCCCTGTGTATTTAACCCCTGTTATTTTAGTCTGTCTTCGCGAGTTCCTCACTAGATTTTTTGCTTCTGTCTTATTGTCTAAGTATATTCCGAGTTGTCTGTTAGTTGCTGAGTATTTGTTTCTGAGTTTTTTGTATCCCTTGTCCATTACCCGTGGTTGTTTTAAGTCTGTTTTGTTTTCTTTTTGTTCTTCTGCCTCCCCGGTTTTTGACCCCTGCCTGTGTTCTCGCGACCCTGCTTTGGATCCTGCTTTGGATCCTGCTTTTGTACCTTTGCTGTGCCTTCCGGTTACGACCCCTGCCTATCCCTTGACCACTCTTTGGACTGTTTTGTTGCATTGCCTGTCTACCCGGTTTTTCGACCCTGCCTGTTTCACCACGGATTGCTGCCTTGCTCTTTATTAAACTTTGGTTTTTTCATACTCCTGCCTGCGTTTGGGTCCTTCCCCCACTGACACCTAACATCTTGTACCTGCCCCCCGGGTTGCCAGGTATCTACTAAAAAAATGTTTATGGGGTTATGCGTTTTCAACGTGTCAGTGACAGGGCCTTTAATAAACAAATTTGCCTTTTGCAAAATCCTGATTTGCGCATCGTAGTTGTTCTTGGGTGACGGGGTATAGGCATGCAGTGAACGTATTAATACATCGCAGTGATAAAATGATCATAGCTTTTATTGATGATTGGGATATACCTGTCACACAATCAAAAGAAATAATTGCTGGACAGTGGTTGCACACAATATTATTAGGTAAACAACTACATTGTTGGATTTACTGAAAAAAATATTTAAAATGTTAATCTTTTTTAACAATTTACCTAATAGTCATGTAGCCTACGGTGGTTGAACACAATGGCCTATATGCAACGTATTCAACTTAATAATTTTGGAGAAGCTGTGCTGACACAAATCGTCTCTCCATCAAAGCAAATATGATCCAATATATCAATAAATCCATCTAATACAGTGCATCCGGAAAGTATTCACAGCGCTTCACTTTTTTCCACATTTTGTTCTGTTACAGCCTTATTCCAAAATTGATTAAATTCATTTTTTCCCTCAAAATTCTACACACAACACCCCATAATGACAATGTGAAAAAAGTTTTTTTGAGATTTTTGCAAATTTATTAAAAATAAAAAACTAAAAATTTCTCATTTACATAAGTATTCATACCCTTTGCTTTAACGTATTTTTAAAGTATCATATTTGGTCGCATATCCTTTACATGCTGTTACTTCCTGAAGTCTGTGACCATCAACATCAAAAAACTGTCGATGTCTTATTTTCAGGTACTGTTACAAGCGATACTATAACCTCTCTGCATTTGAATGGATCTCTATGGAAATTGGGGGGTGAGACTAGATTCAGCTGTAAATTACACTGGTACAGTATGGAACACATGGCTGGCTAAATGGCTGTAAGTTATCAAGGGTCTGAGCTATCAAACGAGCCCCAAACCATCACTCTGTTGCCAGATATGGAGTAGATGTGGATGTGGACTTTTTTCCCCATAGAGTTCTATAGGAAAATGAGTCCGGAGAAATAACCCTTGCAGTGATCCATCCACATCTACTCCATATCTGGCAACAGAGTGATGGTTTGGGGCTCGTTTGATAGCTCAGACCCTTGATAACTTACAGCCATTCAGCCAGCCATGTGTTCCATACTGTACCAGTGTAATTTACAGCTGAATCTAGTCTCACCCCCCAATTTCCATAGAGATCCATTCAAATGCAGAGAGGTTATAGTATCGCTTGTAACAGTACCTGAAAATAAGATATCGACAGTTTTTTGATGTTGATGGTCACAGACTTCAGGAAGTAACAGCATGTAAAGGATATGTGACCAAATATGAAATATGATACTTTAAAAATACGTTAAAGCAAAGGGTATGAATACTTATGTAAATGAGAAATTTTATTTTTTTATTTTTAATAAATTTGCAAAAATCTAAAAAAAACTTTTTTCACATTGTCATTATGGGGTGTTGTGTGTAGAATTTTGAGGGAAAAAATGAATTTAATCAATTTTGGAATAAGGCTGTAACAGAACAAAATGTGGAAAAAGTGAAGCGCTGTGAATACTTTCCGGATGCACTGTATGTGTCTGGTATGATATAGCCTACCAGACGGTCAATCAGTCTATTTTTACATATTTTTCTTTTTGACAGCTCTCTGATAATTGCAAGTTAGCTATGCAAAGGAAAATATCACCAATATTATATTAAAATAACATGCACTCATTCTAATATACATTTATGCGAAAGATGTATTTTTCATAAAAATCTATTGGCGGCGCTAGACATAAACTACCGTTTTTTCCGAACAAAGTTGCGCGGGAAAAATATGATTAAGTGAAAACTCTGAATACGCGTCCTTTTCATCAAATCTCCACCCCGCGCGCGTAATGCCGCGTATCTATTGGAGAGACGCTTAAAACAGCGGATAAGTCAAATGTCTGAATCATAAACAGTTTAAGTTATGCGGAATTTCGGGAGTTGCGCGTGCTTGTATCAACTCTGAATATGAGCCACGGTCCTTATTGGACTCATATGTACTCTGCTAAATGAGTACTCTGTTGAATTAGCACTGGACATTGTTACTGTGTAGCCTACTAGCTAAACTCACCAATCTGTAATGAAAAAAAAAAAAACCTGTGTCAGAGTTATTGTGGAAACTTCAATTAAACCCAAGCCATTTTCTTCTGAGCATTGATTACTGAAAATGTAATAAAGTTATCTGCTGAATTGTGATCACCCTCATTCTTATATTTGCACCCCTCACCCCGAACACACAACAATTTTTGCCATTTTGTTTTATTGCACTTTTAACATGTTGCAAACAAATTCCACAGAAACAATGCATAAAAGAAAAAGAAGCCTATTGCTGCAGAAATACAGCTTCTCATGTTGTCAAAGTATTTATAGTTATTTACATTGGATTATGAAAACTGACAGAGAGATATTAAGTAGTCTCTTGGCCACCATTACCAGGAGAGGATGGACTAAATCCCATGCCCTCATTACCTTTGTCTTTTTTCAATCCAGGTAAAAAAGACCATTTTAAAATGTTCTGTTTTGATAGTGAACCCAAACATTCAAGTATTTCTATCATATAATTGCACAGGCACTGGGTTTACTCATATTCATTCTCTGATGTAATTTAAATATTTACTCTAGCATTGCACTCTGCTGTCTGACAGTAAATACATTTACACCCTATCTTTCCGACAATACGAGATCAACATCCGGACATATAACAAAAAAAGGAACATTAATGCAGGAAAACAAAAAAACAAAAAAACAAATAAAAAACAATGAACAAGTTACCTCTGTAATCTAAAATTTTTTTGATTCAGACTTCAATAAATAATATAATTTCAAAAACAAAAGCTAAAATATGACACACAAGCACGTTATGAGAATGCGTACCTTGAAATGGTTTCTTCTGAAATGGATCTGACCGTGTATTACGTTCAAGAAGGACGGAACATATCAGTGTATGTATCGATCGTTATGCATTCGTAAACAATGGTTGGTAAACACACATACATGGAGCCATTGCATGGATCTGGTGCCTGACATCTTAGATGAAAATAAGAAGCCAAGCACACAGTTATGGTTTTACACTGACCTTCCAGTGATTATTGTGTATGTACGTATATTATCACAGACACAATCTCACGTCCGGAGGAAATTAAATGACTTGGTTGAGTTTGTAACAGCACAGTCTGATTCATAGTTAGAGGAAAAGCTTGTAAGGTGGACATCGTAAAAGAGTGCCTTCCCCTTTCCATGAAGTACCTTCACTAAACAGTTACTCTGTAGTAGAGCCTTCAACATTATGGTTATTTACAATCCAGGTGATGCTATCGCACTATTCAGACAGGTAGTCCTTGTGTCTTCAAAAGGCCATGGGAAATCCTGTATATGGAAGGGTTTTGCCTTCATCCAGGCCTTGACATTATTCAGGCTTTTCACAAAGTATTGAGACAAACTTACACACATCCACACAATATCTCTAAACAGAGCTGATCTTGGGTCAATACTGCTGGTTTATACCTACTCACATGAGGGAAAACGAGGGTCAGACACAATTAAACATACACGAATGGCGAGGGATGCACATTTCATAGATGTAAACAGACATTTTTGTTTGCACTAAAAGTATGCTTTCTAAAATTGGCATCATTTTTAACACCTTACATTTGCATTTAAACAATTCATTTAAAATGGGTTAGAACCAGCCTCTGTCATATTTTCCACATTTTAAGTAATACAGTAACAGTTTATAACAAATGCCTAATGTGACAAATGCCTAATGTGATTGGTTTAAAGCTCAGTTCAAAACTGACAGCATCGTAAAAGCATTATAATTGACCATTTCCTATTGACTCCACGGAGAGCATATTAGGGTTCTGCACTGACCTCACAGAAACATATGCATAAGCATATAACTCAGTCTTGCTCTTTGCTTTTGGAAATCAGTTTTCCCCATGGATAATATAATGTGGAAGAGATATGAATAAATGCTAAATTAATATAAGGATAATATAATGGCAAAATAGCTCATATCAATGGCAGCTAGCTATTATTCCCCGTTTGGTTAATTGAGAATAGTTAACCAAGCAAGCAACTAGACATAAAACTGCATCACCGTCATCATAGGCTACGACCATAAAGCTAGCCAACAACAGTGTGAACGGATTGATAGCCACCACATTAGGTTTAATCAACTAGTTGTACAATGATAATGCTATATGTGAGGGAAATATTGGACAAGTATTCACTTATAATGAAATGCACACTGCAGGGATGGTACTACTGGTAATGGCCATCTTCATACAGCTGACATCCCCTCAGATATTTCCTTCTTTCTCAGCAGGGAATTCAAATAATGATACTGCCTTGGCCCTGCCTATTTGTGCATGGAAATGCACAGCAGTGAATTGCCGTCATCCTTCAAACTCTGTATATATCATATTGGGTTCACATATCTCTCATTAAATTTTCACTCTCACTGTGCTCATTGAGCAACAATGAAAAGCCTTCCACATTTACACCCAACAGGATGGAGGCCACAGCTGTGACAATATGTGCAGAACCCTAATAGAGCTTATACATCACTGTGTGTCATAAACAGGTAAGAGTTTACCATATCAAAACACCAAATGGCCCATAACTGCATTTTACACCCTGTATTTTTTTGGGAACACTTTAAGTGCACTTGATTAACCATTTTTAACTAACCGTCTATAAAGCATGCACTGGCTAGCACTTTAGTGAATTGAAATAAAGCGATGTTGAGTGTTTGTAAGTGTTGCTCCACCTGGAAATATTTATAGATACATAGTCTGAGACTGAATGAAAAGTAGAACACAACATGGCCTCACTGAAAGGCACCTAGGGTTGTTCCACAAGAAAATAAAAGCTGGGGAAATGTTTTGGTTGAATTTACCAAAGTATAAAAATCTGCCTCAGTAGGACCTTTCAGATGCTTAATACATCAAACTACATTTGCCTTCAAATACTTTGATTTGAATTTGCATTTCACCAGAATATTTTATGAGGAAAAAAAAACAAGTTTCAAAAAAGAAAAAGTAGATACACTGTTTCTATTTGTTATATAAACTACTAAAAGGTGCACTTCAATGGTTACTTAATGTTCAATGAATGGTTAATTAACTGAATTCCACGGTACAAGCTTTTTATGCCTAACAAAGCCTCTTTTGTAAGTAATTTTGGCTGAAATCACCTGCCAAATCAATGAACTGTAAAATTGTGAATTGAAAGGGGTCAGTAAAGAATATGAAGATAATGTTTTTTTTTTTTTCACTCAGAATAATGTGTAAAATATTTTTGTGACCACAGGTTCAAAATACATGTAGAAAACATCAGTGCGTCTCTTCAGGTACAAAATTAATTTTTTGCCAAATTCATTATTACATGAAATTTTATTTCTACGTGTGCTAGTTTTACATGCTATAGGGTTATAGGTACTATAACCACTGTACCACGAATTTGAATTTATTTTCTATTTTTAATTTAATTTATTTATTTTGTTTGGGGGGGGCGGGGGGGGGGGCAGAATCCGACTAGTTTTGTTAATTTCTGGTGTGTAATAAGGAAGCGCGTATCCTATCTCCAAGAAAAGTGCCACTAATGAGTCGGAGTTAATCATTTCAAGGAAAAATGTTTCTTAATTTGGCAGCTTTGTACAAAATATGACATTGCAGTACATATAAATTGCACTGACATCTGGAGTACCTAATGATGAACTGTTTCAATTATTTTTCATGCAGAAACCAGGAGGTTACATCACAAAGAATGAAAAAGTACTGTGGGTGAGTTAAATGCAAAGATGGCCCATTTCTGCCTTATCCACACTATTCTGCTCAGATTAATTAGATTATTTCTTTGTATTGCTTTGTCACATAAAATATTTGTTTTGTTTCTGGTTTATTTAAGATTGTGAGATTTAATACTGTATGTTGACCTAACTATATATTCAGATATGATAGCAATAATGAACACTAACCAGTAATGACATCTTGTTTGTTTTGAAAACAAAATGTTGATTTGATTTTAAAATCTTTATACTATATATAATTTACTGTAAGAAATGAGGGCATAGTTGAGAATGAATGCACTATGAGGGACATGGGCAAATTCAATAGTTTCACGTTCCAGTCTCTCTGTCTCATTAAATGACAAATACTGTTTGTTCTACGTGAGTAACTTGAAACAAAATGAGCAGTACGGCATATATAAAGAAACTACAGCCTTTTCCGTCTCTGCAGTATATACAGCATGAAGGCAGTGCCACACCTCCCACTCTGCCTCTATACACTGAAACTACAACTTGACAAAGATCTATCAGCCTAACCAGTTTTGTCTCTCAGTCTAGAGAAATGGATACAATTGGTGAATTTTCAAATAAAATAAATATGCAACGCAATAAATAACTTCAGGGCAACTGATGTTGACAGGAACAAATGATTTTGGAGCAAACCGGCACTCCAAAACCTGAAAAAAAGAAGAAAAAAAAACAAGGAAAAAACAAGAGAAAATCAAACAAAAGTGTCAAGAGAAAAGAAAATGGTTCCTCTTCTTCTTATGTACCATCAAATATAAGCAATAAAACTTTTTTATTCATTAAGACCATGTCTATCACCTCATTTATGCATGCTTATATACCTGCACATATGACTACAGCATATAAACGCACCTACATGGGTGATAGTGGAATAAAGGAGTCTTGGAATTCACTGAATTCAAAAAGTAGCATAAATAAGAGCGTCTCTTGCAAGACTTCCGCGGTGTGTTTTGAGCAGGCGGGAGGTTCCCTCTCCAGTTCAGGCCTACTACCTCCTGCCGGCGGCTGTGTGAGCGCTCTCCTCATCCAGGTTGCCCTCCACCACGTTGGCGTAGCCCTCCTTCTCGATGCAGTCAGACAGCACGTTGAGGACGAGGCGCAGGCGGCGGTCCATGGCCTCCAGGTGAGGCTGGATGAGGACGGGCGTGAGCCTATCCTTCAGCAGGGACTCCGCCATCAAGGCGCTCAACTTGTACTCCTCCTTGGCCAGCAGCTGGAGTCTCAGATGGGTCGACTTCTTCACTCTGTGGGTGAAGAATGGTGAGCACACATTGAACTTTGCAATATATGTGTGAGGGCTTTTTTTTACACCCACCCTCCGCCAGTTTCAATTGATATTTTGTCTTTAGTACAGGTACGTAGTTGTTGCATGTTTGTACTTGTTCAACCCACCTGTGGAAGTATGCACTTAATATTCTATAACTCTATCCTGTTCTCAAAATATCCTGCACTTAAAATGCACCTATGGTTCATCTAGGAGAAAATAAGTACTAGCATATAGGCTACCTTGTATTTATAAACCAAGACCACAGACATAGGGCTCTATTTTAATAAACCAAACGCAATGGTGAACGCAAGAGTAATCGCTTGGCGGTATCGATCTGAGGGCGTGTCGGCGAGAAATTTGGTAATTTCATGACGGCAATCTTGGCGCACCTTATGGCGGTATTGCTAAAAGGCTGGGTTTAAATGTCCAAGGTGTGTCTCTATGGTAGCCAATCAAATTGTTGTTCTCATGCTTTAAAAAAAAGCCAGTTGGAACACAATCGCTCCATGCAATTTCATAATGAGCAACCCAAACGCACTGGACCGTCAACTTGGATGTGTGTATGATTCTACGTGGGAACATGCATTGAAATGTTCATTTTAAAAGCTGATCTTATACTTACCATTTATCTAGCCATATTAAACCGCTCAGCCAGTTGATTTCTCTTTGCTCTGGCTGTGATGGGGACCGCGACCACTGGTGCAGTTGGGGCAAGCTAATTTTGTCGCATGTCACCTGGACATTGATGGAATGTGTTCCTTTGCGATTGACGAAAACTATTGCATGCTCGGGTGGTGCGCGGATTTGTATGTACGTGCAGTCGATAGCACCAAGCACCCCGGGGAACCCACACTTGAGAAAAAATGCGAGTTTTGACTTTTTACTGCATCCATTGTCCGTATAGTTGAGGAAGGACACCCGCTGAAAGTATATCCTTTCTGTGTATTGTGTAGTGGTAGGCTTATGATTCAACTGTGCCAATGTGTAATTTATATATTATAGGCTATTGGCCTACATGATCGCAAGTTTCTTGTAAGCTGTCCTGTTTTATTCTAGTAGTTTAAATTAAAATTAATTATTAATAATAATAATAATAATAATAATAATAATAATAATAATAATAATAATAATAATTATAGACTATTTGTTCATTAAATGGAAGTGTAATGTTGGCATCACCTATAGACACTACATAGAACTACATGACGAATATGTTGCCAAATTGCCAGAGTCTATTGCGTTGCCGCTAAGAGGTGGTTCCAGCCGATCATAACGCAATGGGTTTTCGTTGGTTCAAATTGTCACTGCGCCAAAAGTATTTTAGAACACGCCCCAGACAGCGCCACCCATCCCACTGCAGCGCAAGCGAAAGGATGTTATGTTGAGAATTTGTTGATCCTAGCGGTATTGCTGAGAAACGCCATAGCGCCAGTTTTAAGATGTTGATGCTGTCAACAAGCTTGCGTTTGACTATACCGTCCCCTTGCGCTGGTTTGCGCCGGTTTGAAAATAGAGCCCATAGTATCCTACTGACTTCATGCCGGAAATGGAATTTCAAGCTTCAGTTAAAAATATATTTCAGACAACAGCTGTAAGTTGCAAAAATACCTTTCAGAGAGCCATTTAGAATACATAAAACACTATGAAATGTGGATATATTTTTAATGGTAAAATATGTCAAAGCAAGCTAAATATACGAAAGCAAGTACTTTTTTCTCCTAAAATTTCTATGGAGCGGAAAATTATTATTTTTTCCACAGGAAATGAGAATGGATGACTGACTTACCGGCAACATTGGCTTAAAGGCACAAGAATTGAGAGCTCATCGTGGGAATGCTTTCCAAACCTAAAATGGTTAAAGAGGAAATAATGTCATTGTGCACTTCTGAAAGTGTGACTCCTTGAAAATACGTGACTGCATTAGTGGAACACACACAAGGGCTGTTATGTAACGATGGACCACTAAATTATTATTGTTCATACAACAAAAGCCCTTGAGATGAAGTCGAGGCAATAACTATGTGGATGTAGCTATCTAACCAAAGACCTCTACCATGTTCCATATTGGGACACAAAATAAACAACTACATATTTCAGCTGTCTGATACATTGTGTCCATGTGCTACCATCTGGCACCTTCCATATGAGCTAAGCTACGACAGGGACAGTGACAATTTGCAAATGTGTGTGTATTGGGGCTGATAGTGGATAGGGATGTGCTACTGGACGAGGTGTTATATTTGGAGGATGGATTTTATTCATAAATACTGTGCTCACCAAACAAAAATAAAACAAACTTGCAGGTGCACTAAATACTGCACAATAGCTGTATCTACGCTCTCAGCAGGCCATCCTCCCAGCAAGACAATAATCAAACTACCACATAAAGGTAACTGCCATAACTCCTCATATGCCTGCAACCCCCCCAATACCTGGACTAACCCATTCAGACTAGTGGGGAAAATAGGTGGAATAAATGCGAAGATATATCAATGGCAAATCACTTTCCATGTAGCATGTGAATACCCAGCACACAAAATAAATACAAAGCACATATGTATAGCTGTATAGCCTACCCGACATCAACACAATACAAAAACAAAAAATACTGCCAGGCCCATATCAGAGCCCCCCATTCCCCACACCATTCCACAGTAATACCCGTTCCCGCTCCACATTCTCAATCGAGGGAGTAACAGGCGCACGCTCTTTTGCCTGAACAAAGTGCAGAACCGTTGTCCGTGCAGCAAGTAAGTTTGTGTGATTTATATAAATAAACGGTAATATTCTACAGAACATACACGTATAGTAATGGGTTAACGTCGTTAACATCGTAAAATGTTATAAATTAAATTAACTGTTGGAGTGTTGCTTATGGACACGGAAATTAAACCGGCACAAACGAAACTAAAAAAGTAAAACGGCACACGTCGTGCAGTTTGCTACATTATTTTCCTGGGCCAGTGAAAAAGCAGTGACGTTCCTTTTCACAGCGTCCTTTTTTTATTTTTTATAAACAAAAGTAGCCTAGGCCTACTGCACGGTTCACACCTGAAGAGCTCTTGGAAGAGTGGGAACGTTTTGTGCACTTTGTGCACGTATAGGCTACACGGTAGAACCTTGCTTTTGTAATATCGCCATATTTAGTGTTTTAGGCCTACTTTGTTCACATTTCACTATTATTTGAGTATTTCACTTTCCTGTAGACCTGTGTTTACAATCAAAGAAGTCTCCTCCGTCCTAAACCCACTCACCTCCGTTGAGGGAAAGAAACACGCTTGAGCGCAGCGTGCTAAATGTAAAGCGAAGATAAAACGAAAATAACACTTTTTAGCAACCTGCATTGTTCTATATGGATGGTAACAGAAATGAGGCAGTGTTATAACGATTAAATTAACACATTTGAAATAGTTTTGAATTTCTCAGCTCCCCTAACACATCTGCCTCATCGTCTTCCTTCCTGCCGTCTCCAATGCACGCAGTTGTAATTGGGGATTCTATCGTTAGTAACCTAAATGTTGCCAGTGGTTTTATGGATTTTAACCTGTATTTTCCTGGTGCAAAAGTGGATGACATAAAACATGAAGCTCCCGCGATCATCAAAAAATATCCATGCAGGCACAGATGACACCAGGTTGAGAAACTCTTAATTTTTATTAACGATTTTATTTAATTATATAACTATCAAACCCATTTGCAAGCTTGTGATATCAGGCCCACTTCCTGTTTTAAACAGTGGCAATGAGAAATTCAGCCGGCTCAGTGCCCTAAATGTCTGCTTGTTCAGTATTTAGCTAACGTAATTCTGAACATTCTTTTATAACTGGGATGTAGGCCTAAAGACGGAATTGTGTGTGGAATAAGTAACATTAGCAGACCATATCTTGTATCATAGTTAGCTAATACCCTTGTAATGTAAATTACTTTTCATGAAGATATCTGTAGACAAATATTATTTATTTTCTCAAATACAACAAAATACTTACTAATTCTATATAATTAAACTAATTATCAATTTGATACAAAAGGTACCAGACTTTGGCCATCTAGCAACCTAATTGGATAGCTATAGGTAACGTTACAGGTCCAACAGAAAACATGGCAACTCTGCAACACTTTTTAAACCCTTGTAAAACCTTAGCTGTCGCTATCGAGGAAAAGCAAATTTGACTCTGTTTCTTGAACGCCCTGTCAGCTTGTTGTTTGGCTTTGCAGTAGGCTAATTGTGCTGGTTTACCTGTGCCATTGCAGTTGCCAGCTGGCTACAAAAGCTCAGCTGGAACCTGATCCCACCCCACAGGCCCTGTAGCCACACCCACCCCTCTCCAACAGAAAAGAGTGCCATGCCCAGAAACGTCCGAACACATGTTAGAATAATAAATACAGGCAAGATTTCTGTAATTTTTTTTTTTCGACAGAGATTGCCAGCGCACCATAGATATGACTGAGCATGGTTATTTTATAATATTTTCTATGTAAAAATCCTGCATAGTGCAGTGTACCTTTAAGAAACAAGATCAGTAAACACTTCCTCACCCTCTGCCATTATCCAGATGGATGATGAAGGTCTCATTTCCAAACTTCTCAAATGTCTCATAATGATGACGATCCATATTTCCTGTGAGGGGAAAAAATTCAGATGTAGGTATAGGTTTTAAATCTAAGCTCAGGAAGTCACACTGAAATGATGAGATATGAAACCATATATCTGAGATCGACCTCAGTGATTCTAGGGACACTGCGACAAAAAAAAAAAAAAAAAAATTCAGAAAGTTTCACTGGTGTAGTTTCCAAAGAAATTGCCTGCTGCACATTTTATCACTTTTTGACCAATGAAAAGACAAACCAGAGTGGGGATACAGGACAGTATGTTTTTCACTTTGGGGTATCTGTGCATCTTACCCATCAGGAAGTCAAAAATGGTCATATCCATGATGTCCAGGAGACGTGAGCCACTGTCATAGGGTGGAGTCTGCTTGACCTCTTCACAGTAATCAGGGTCAACTTCCCACCTGTCAACAGACACAGCATACACAATATAGTCAGATTGGAAATAAAAGACCTCTGTCATCGTGACATACTTGCCTTCGTTTATAGTATTATTAAATATAATGGTATTAATCCCATAGGTAAAGGAATGGATGCTTCATTAATTGCCATAGTCAAATTATAGAAGGTCAAATTACGGTTACTTTAAATATTCCCTATCATGATTTTTGTTGCAACTGCACCAGTGTGATCATGCTTGAGTTCTCAGTGCCATTTATATATATCATCACAAGAGATCCGCCATCCTCTGGCAAATGGAGGCTGAGCCACTTTATGATGCAGTTCATAGACGGTTTGGCCCTGTGGCTCAGAGTGGCTCTCTGTCTGTACAGATTGTCATTGCCTCAAAGCCCCATAATTCCATCTTCTGCCCTGCTGGGGAGAGGATTATTGCACAAGAGTTCTATGGGCCGCAGCAGTATCTCCTGAGATCAAACAAGGCATACAGAAGTAGGAGGCATATGGGAGCCAGACATATTCTGAATGTGAATTTATGATTCTCATAGATCACAAAGGGTTTTCCTTTTTTCACTCTTTTCTTGGCTCTTACATCTCCTGGTCATACTAGTCACGTGTGCTGAAAAAACATAGGGAATGACTATAACTGTAAGGCTTCTTCCAGCTCAAAAAAAAAATAAATAAAAAATCAGGACTGATCTATTTTTATTTTATTCTGGTTTATAGTTCTGTACTAGTCAGGGATGAAACTGACATTTATGGAATTTGGCCACAGACTTATGTGCATTGTTATTGCTCCCATAAATATTCATAGGAATAAAAAGACCATTGACTGAGGTGAGAGCAAATGGAGGACATTCCAAGCTGAAGCATCAGATGGACATGGATGAATGGATGAAGGATACAAAAGGATAAAGTGGAGCTCATTTTAGGGGTAAGTATTTCATGGGATAAGAAATATTGTACATAATAAATATTATACATAAAATTGTATTTAAAATAGTATAAAAGTTATCATGATATTTTAATGATCACTTAATCCCAATTTGCATTTCAATTTTAAGCCATACTAGAATTCAATTTCAATGAGTAACATTTTACAAATAAACAAAGGGCTGAAGTAAATGTGTTTGTTTATTATGCAAAAGAAGTGGACTAAAATAGTTTATGGACATGAAACATAATATCTGCTGTAGCTTTGAAAATATATTGATAATTCTGCCCAAACCCATTGGGTCAATTGCAGTGTGCTTAGCAGGAGTTAAAACCACAAGTTTAAACCTCTAAACCACAGAACTGCTTTACAACCGAACTGCTATACAAAGCTGTGGAATTAGGATTAGATGTTCCAGTTGTAATGCAGTTCTGTAGGTGGTCTGGGTCTATAGTGGTATAAACCTGAGGTTTAAACTCCAGCTAAGTGCACTGCAATTGACCCATTGAACCTAATAAATAGAATTTAAATATACCAACTTTTAGTATATCAACCAAAGGAAAATTAGCATTTGTATCTTAGTTTATTTTCCATTCACCAATATACTCAGACTTAAGACTTAGACATTCATTGTCAGTGGCTGCAATTGAAGTTCTGCTGTGCTTCAATCACAGGATGCTACCACACAAATTGCCAGCTACTTATTTTATCAACTGTAGCTAATGCAGTTTCCTGCTGATCTTCTACTGCTGAGTGAAGAATATAAATGAATGAATGGATCGGAGAGTGATTTTCCTTGTCAAATAAAAGAATAGCACATAAAGGAGAGGGAAGGACATGGTTCATAACTATGAAAGCCGTGCTATTTAAACACAAAGAGGGGAGCTGCAATTTTAGAGAACATTTCTTTGAGAGTCACTGAGCTCCTAGCCCTCTCCCCCAACTGTGCAGTGCTGGCTTTTCTGATGCCCGTTCAGGTTTTCATTCTTCTTTGTAATAACCACTGTTTGACCGAGATTGGAACTGTGACAAGTTTAGCCCTGTACAAAGAAAGGTGTGGTCTCTGTTCAGCATTTGCACTGTTCTTTGGCACCAATCCAATGTGCAGTATTCTGTAGACATAACTTTACCTACACTATTGTTTTAGTGCAGTATTCTGTAGACATAACTTTACCTACACTATTGATTTAGTGCAGTATTCTGTAGACATAATTTTACCTACACTATTGTTTTAGTGCAGTATTCTGTAGACATAACTTTACCTACACAATTGTTTTAGTGCAGTATTCTGTAGACATAACTTTACCTACACTATTGTTTTAGTGCAGTATTCTGTAGACAACTTTACCTACACTATTGTTTTAGTGCAGTATTCTGTAGACATAACTTTACCTACACTATTGATTTAGTGCAGTATTCTGTAGACATAACTTTACCTACACTATTGTTTTAGTGCAGTATTCTGTTGACATAACTTTACCTACACTATTGTTTTAGTGCAGTATTCTGTAGACATAACTTTACCAACACAATTGTTTTAGTGCAGTATTCTGTAGACATAAGTTTACCTACACAATTGTTTTAGTGCAGTATTCTGTAGACATAAGTTTGCCTACACTATTGTTTTAGTGCAGTATTCTGTAGACATAAGTTTACCTACACAATTGTTTTAGTGCAGTATTCTGTAGACATAAGTTTGCCTACACTATTGTTTTAGTGCAGTATTCTGTAGACACAACTTTACCAACACAACTGTTGTAGTGCAGTATTCTGTAGACATATTTAGCAGCTAAAAATGATTCAGCCGGCTGTGTCATATAGGCCTTACTCTGCTTTCTTGCGTTTGTGGTAAGAGCGCCGCCAAGGGTTCCTCCAGGTCTTGCGTTTGGCCAGGGCCAGGTCCGGGAGAAAGGCGGCCAAGGAGCCTTCGATCTGATCTGGCTTCCCACACAGAGCATGCTCTGTCGAGCAGTAGTAAGAGCACTCCCCATAGAAACAGATATTGTTGGCTGTAGGGGGGGATAAGGTGAAATATGAGTTACAAGGTTCCACATAACATTTATAATGATCTAACCCACATGGCTAAGACTGCTTATCTTGCCTCAATAAAACAAAACAAGATAAATACAAAACCGGAACATAACTAATAAATGCGTGTGGCTTTCCAGGACTGTGCTACTGGTATTTTAAGCCTTAGGTTTGCCTTTTCATCCTTACATCTGTAAACAGCTGTATATCTTGGCTAGTGGCCTTAAAATCTCTGTATGCTTTCAGACAGTGCAGAAACGGTCTGAAGGGAGTTATCCATGTTGGCCTTGTCAAAACAGATCTGGTTCTTTCCATTGCCATCGCTTCCTCCGCTATTATAATTCACCGGGCTGACATCTGGGTAAAGACCTCCTCCCAAAGCCATTTGGTGATTTTTATTATTCGTGCCACAGAGGAGCATTTAACACTGCGCCTGACATTCCAATTATTCATCACGCACCCGCAGCCCTGCAACGCCTCCAGACCCTTAGCCCCTCCCACCCACAACTCTTTCGCCTCTGCAAGGGTTCGCACCTGGGGAGACGAAAAATGTCCTCCACAGCTTCTTGTCCCGGGTTACGTCCCGGATCTCCTTTGTCATGTTGACCAACCTTCCAGCCACCGGAGGTACTCGCCGAAAATCCAGGATCCTGCGCAAACGGACGATGGATTCAGCATTGTGCACACTCATATATCAGTAGTCAACACTTCTGGCAGCGCTTGCAGTGTTTTCAGGCCAATGCCAAAGGTCTCCCTATGCTATGTGTGTTAAAGTACAGAGACTGACTTCAAATCCCCAGATTAGCATTGAGAAGCACCCTGGCATACGGGCTTCGTGTTTCCTAGCCAGTGCAGCTGCAAGCTTTCATTGGTGCTGCTCTGAATTACATCACTGCCAGTAAAGTATCTGCGCCATCACCAAGAATTGAGCTGAGGTCTGTGCAAACAGAGTTTTCTTGCTTTAAATAATACGGAAACCCCCAAATCTTGAACAGTTTCCTTCCCGCATGCTTCCCACGTGTGCTATTAGGAAGGAGAGTGGGAGCCGGGCCAGTATACCAGGGCTTAAATCACTGTAGTTTCCTTTTATTTACAGAACTCTCTCATTAGGCATGTAATGATAAAATTGCATACTGCACCAGGGTTGGACCGAAACGGCAATGACTGTAAATCTTGGCCTATCCGCCAATTACGAATGATAAAGGAACTACTAGTGGCTTTTCCCCTCTTCTCTTGATGTTGGTTCATGAGAGAAGGCATATTATAACCTAAATGTGCTTTTTAAGAATGCATGCTTAGTAAATGGCATACTAATTTAATGAAGCCAGTACTGTGACTACATCATTTTAAAAACAGATGGTTGTGTTTATCCTCATTGGGTGCAACCAAATAAAAATGAATGTATTCATCCTTTGCAGTTATACATAATACTCCTGTTTTCCCTGGACATTTTTTCGTAGATATTATTGGTCTTTTTGTATTTCTGCATGTTATTTCAAATACATCCTGTGCCTGGATCATATACATTTTAACATAATAACATTTAACATTTGAAAATACATTTTTATACCTCTTAAACTGGGATAAAAAGCTTTCCTGTACAATGGTGGGAAAATTACGATCTAATGTAATAACTTAAAGTGACCACGAGAGGGAGCTCTGGCCAAAGTAACAATGCCGTGCATGGCTAGTTTGTGTTAAATCAAAGCTGCAATGCTAGACTTTTATTTTACAATCTATCATGAAAATAATTTCACACTTAAGTGCTGCAAGAAGTGGCAGACTAGCGACGGTGTTTTCATTGCAGAGACACACAGTTCTGGCAGGCGGTGTCACACACTTGTCACTAGCTCGTGCTGCAAATATGAATAACCATAATTGTTCAGAACTCAAATAATGCCGAATAAATAAAAGGGAAATCAAGCCTATTAATAAACAAGTTTTGCTGCAGTAAAGCAAGGCATTAAACAGACCCTTAGATGCAGGGTACCCATGTTTGTCCCTGAAACCATATACACATTCCGTCCTGCAGACAGGCGTGTATAAATAATTCATGAATTTGTGATATCGCACTGAGCCCAGACCCGCTGAGCTTAAAAGCGCGAGCAGAGGTGGAGCGGGGCTCTCCGTTGCCACGGTGAGTGCCGCCACGACTGCCCATTGTGCGTGCCGCCGGCTCGTTTTATGCAATGCGTCGCCGTTCCGTCGGTGCGTTTCCGCGGAACGCCCCCCTTTAAAGATTAATCCTGGAAACTACCTAAATGGACGCAGCCAAGGGCCGGGGCGGAAGAGCCGAGATGAAAACTCCCGGGACAACAAATTGCTAAGTCATGTTGATGCCGATGACAAAAGAGGCACTGTGCTGAGCCCGTTTCCAGTCCGTTATAATAAGGCTCTCTGGGGTGGCGTTTGGGAGGCTGGGGGCAGCAGAGTGGAAAAGTGTAAGAAAGCACTGGCTTCAGTTCCCCATTCATCACTTTCTTTCTCCCCCGTGCTCCCACGTCTTCTCTTTGTCTAATTCACTGGGAAAGCACCGTTCTAAAAGCGTTTCCCTTTTAATCCAATCAGATAATTAATGGTGTGCTGAATATTGTTAAAAAGCCAGGATTACTGTGGCCTCGGCGGGGACCCAGAGGCTTTTACGTACCCAGTGATGGGGATTTAATTTATAACAGAAATAAAACCTGTTCTTTTGGGTAACCCAGGCCGTCTTATATTTAGAAACACTGCGGGCCTTCGCGTGCTTTTGGTTTCCTCTCTCTTCCCACACACATGCCTGGCTTTACCGCTGACTGTATATTTCACGGCACCAGATGTGCAGCTGACTCTGTACATTCATATTGCGCTTAAGGAGATGTGTACAGCCGCGCGCATCTCAGTCGACTGCTCCCAGTCCGGAGAGGGTTGGCGCTGACACTCCATAGATTTCTGAGGCGCTGAAAAAAGTGATGCAATCTTCACAGAATTACTGATAGAGACACTGAGATAATGGTAGCAGCAGACGTGTACAGACTGTGCTAACAGGTCTTGGTTATGAAACCATCAGTTTTCCAAGACAGTTTTATCTGTTGCGAAGAAGTCCTCCGCACAAATTTGAACCACCTCTGTATCACACACTTTCAAGCCACTACCTTGTGGGGACTTTTTAACTGTGGAATTGGGTGCTGTCAGGCACAAGGCTGTAATTTGTGAGAGATGGGTGCATAAAAGCTTGAACGTGTTGGGAAGCAAGGTTTGAGTTGTACAAGGTGTTTTTATGCTTATACAAGATTAGGGACCTTGTTGTCTCCTCATATCAGGTTTCAGTCCAAACACATCTACCTCTGAAAGGTACCGAGGGAGATAATTACGCATTTGACATAATTACCTTTAATCAAAACCTAATAATGAGCATTTTAATTCAGGAAATTCCAGATTTTGGCAAAGGCCTCTACTCTAGAGCCCCGGAGAATGTTGATACCACAGAGTTGAGGCACAGAGAGTCTTCAGTCATTGTTAAATGTGCAGCTGACAGCAGGGAGACATCGCTCATTCACAATGCTCCACTGTCACTGTGCCCTTGTGATTAGCATCTTTTATGACGAGCACACGGGATGCCTCTTTTGAAACAAACTATCTGTGCCACAGACAGAGGCGCACACAGGGGCCTGCTTAGCATTTCAGTTGACATTTAAAGGTTCAGGTGTGGCATTTACCTATCCAGATGAAAAGCTGCAATTTCCGCGTTGTGCCTCTCAAAATCAGAGAAGTAGAAGAAGTCCGGGGGCGTCTCCTGCTCCCTCGTTTGCCTGGAAGACACAAGTGAAGTCACAACATGAGTCCCTCTGATAAATAAAGGAGCACCAATAGCCCAAGTCAGTTTGTTGCTTCATAAACCGCAACTGGGCTTATAAAATTGTACAGCAGGTTGTGGAGGGAGACCGATGATTTGTCAAGACAGTGTCCAGGCCCTGTTTTTGTATGGCTTTGATCCTCCATGGATGTCTGCTGCACACTGTCATTTTCACTGGCAGCTCTTGTGGGAACATAGACTTTCTCAGGGGAAAATAATCTTTTGACTTTTAGACTTTTTTTTAAAGTCAAATACTTGTAAGTATGCTATTTTTCTGTGGTACTGCAGGAGCTGTGAATTGACCCATCAGAGCCAATCATATTGTTTTTTTCACATTTGAATCATCCTGCAGCATCAGTCCCAATGGGAACTCCATCAGACCCACAGGCCAGCTACAGCAGGGCGCATCGTCACACACACCAATTTGAATTTCACCTGCAATAAAGGTGATGGATCATATCCAAGAGCCATGCATCACCCTGCTGTGTCCTGTCTCTAAGTTAATTACTGAATTTGAGCAGGCGCACGGCTTGTTAAAACATGGAAAGGGGAGATAAATATATCTCCACTGGAAGTAATTTTGTTAGGTCAGTAGAGGGGGGGGTATAATGCCCTCTTGATCAAGTTAAACCAATGTGCAACTTGATGGGGATACTGGGCAGTAGGAGCGGCAGCAAATGGCTATAATGACCTATAATACACATTTTGCAGGTTTATAACCGTACAGCCCTGCAGACAGTCCGAGTCCTGCTCAAAACCAGTCTAATTGCTGATTTAAAGTCCCTCCTTCCCCTCCTTTTCCCAGGCACTTTGGTGCAAAGCTGGGTATCCAGGGTGACGCATTCGCCCCTGAACCGTTAACTACACAGTCTTGTATACGGCCAGGAGACCCGAGTTTAAACCTCGCTCCCTCCCCTCTGAGATGTTATATTGGTGTCAGAAGTGATTTAGTGGTGCGCGTGTCCCTCTGGGGGAGTCACAGTGTGAACCCTCACTGGTGCCAACATGGAGCAGCGTAGCACGCATGTCTAAGGCTAGTGAATGTGAAGGTTCTATACTGCCTCGCTAACAGTTCTGGACCTTTACGGAAAGTGGTATTGATCTCTCCCGCTGTGTGGGGAAACTTACATTCAATCCTCACCGGCTCCCCCGATGGGAGAGCTATAATAAACTACAAACGAACAAAATGACACCGGAAAATGAAGCCAATATCGAAGAAAAGCTAACGACCGACAATACGAGCATGTTATTCTTTTCAGTTTGGCTGTTCCTCTCTGACTTTACAGCGTGCTATCGTATTACGTGGAAACGTATGCAACACAAAATACCATTTGCGATTTTCAAATGAGTAGACAATGATGTACTTTGTGATCGATGCTTTCCCTGCTATTTTCTCCTGGGATTGAGCTGTGGAACATGCGCAGGGGCTGGCCGCTTCTCACAGCACTCCTTGCTCGTTGGCAGACACCTCGGCCTGTCATAAGGAGGTGGTAGACTGCGCTGCCTGCTTTCCCCTGCGCGGACATCCTGAGGCACAGCTTTTGTGAATGAGTAAATTGAGCCCTCAGGTGCCGGGCCACAAAGGACGCACGCACGAAACGGCTCGAGCGTACACACTGCAGGCACACAGGCGTTGCCCGAGTGACTTTCCGTCCGTATGACGGATGACAAATCCATAATCCATAATTACTACACATTTTCACATAACCCATAATTTGCCTTTGGATCTGCCGCTGTATGTCAGTGGTGGTGCAGCGTCTCACAGATGGTGCGGGAGGAAAACGGTATGCTGAAAATCTCGGAACCGTTTCCGAGTTGTTGCAGAACTCTAATTAGTTCCAGCTTTATCTTTGTGTTTTTTGTTTGCGAACCGCTCATTTGGAGCAGTCTGCATGATAAAAATGTCTTTTTCCTTTTTTTTTCTGGTAAGGGAGGGGGAAGTTCTGTTCTGATTCTATTTGCTGTTATCATTTTTACCAGTTTATCTCATGATCTAAGATGAGGGTAAAGGAGGGTAGCAGAGCTGGCCAGGGCTAAAATGGAAACAGATTCTAATCTTGGCAGCACAAAGCTTTCAGCCCTGTCTTCAGCTGTTGTTCCTCCCACCCATGGCTGTGAAATGGACATATGCAGCAATCATTAAAGACTCTGCATGGCATCCGGCAGCAGGCCACTTTATTCAGCATTTTCCAAACTGCTCTTTCCTCCCGCTTCTGAGGAGCACACATAGCCCCTCCTTCCTCCCAGCTTCGCTACAGGGGACTGCCATAACTGCAGTACGTTTTTTTTTGTGACAAAGCCAGACTTTTCACCATAAATTTACCATTATTGTTATGGTCCATTCAATTTCCTGTATGTGTTTCTACGTGGGTTTTTATTTTCAAAGAAGGAAATAAAAAAGATATAGCTCTGGCTTTCCAGACAGTACAGTGACCTCACTGAATATATCAAAGAAGCTCTGCCTTATAATACATCCATCAGCAGGACATACCTGTGCTTGTGCAGTCGCTGCTCATGATTCTCAGCACAATGCAATTCAATTTATTAAATGTCAAGGATAAATACAATAACCCTAATGATGCTAATATTCAGGATTTTAAAGCAGTTGAAAAAATTTATAGTGGCACGGAGAATGACAGGTTGTTAGCCTGTAATTTTTTGGACTCAGCATCCATTCTTCAGCATAAGTCTCCTGATGGACCACAGGACCCATCACCTTCTTAAACTGCTCTCTGTTTTTCTTTGTAATCCAAGCTTGCATAGTGGTGTCGGAGGGAGACCTGTTCTATGTGGCTTTGATATGCAGTGTACGGATGCCCTAATTGACCAGCGGTGGTCATTAGAGAGTGATGAAATGCGCACCTCTAACCGACTGAACCATCCCATGCCCAAGGCTGATGCAATCACCAATTGCATGTCGCCCTATGGACCTACCAGCCACAGTCGACACTGGCATAGTCAGGATTCGATCCGAGGCCGCGAGGTTAAATTGCTCTTTTACAGCCACACTAATAGGAGTGTAAACGTTGTTTATTCATGGTCAAAGCAGTTTGCACCGTGTTCTGTCAGGTTAGGTGACTGCCAAACACACTGGCTGAAACAAAATGGCTGTACGAACACATTAAGGACAAGAAGATCTCGTCTGTCTTTAGTGAAGATGGGTGCAATGTGGATCGAACCGAATGAAGCCGTGCCGTGAAGCTGAAAATGAAACGGGGAAGTATACTACTTTAACATATGCGATTCAGTCTTCCTCACTTCTACATGATGGGTGTTAGGTCTGAGGTCCTCTGCTGACACACAGCTCCAAGCACACTCATTTGTTGTTCACCCTGTCACTCTTCCTCCTCGTGACGCTTCCCACTATTGCAAAATTGCTCCATCAAAGCCATTTACTCGATCGTCTATCTGCGTAACCCACGCTCACGCTGATGTCTGGAGGAATACACTGACCTACTTTGATTACTGCCGTTTTTCGCTCCAGTCACCGTGACCCTGCCTGCAATTTCCTGTCAGGGAGGGAAAAGCGGCGGGGCTCTGCTTCTCTGACAGGTCAGATGTGACAGTTCATTGTGTGCCGGGGCTCGGAGTGCGCTGCGCTAATGCGCTTTTGTCAATGAATAAGGGCTGAGTAGCTAGAGCGGGTAATTACTGCGATGTACATCTGATTCAGATGGCAATAAAGCCATCACAAACATGGTATTATTGGCTGGCTGTGAGGCTGGGGCCAAGGAAAATGTGATGATGGCTGTCAGTAGGGAGCAGAAATCTAGTCCTCTCCTGAACTCTGGAGAGGGTCTGAAAGCTCAAACCGAGGCGATAACGGCACTTTCTGGAGCGTGATGACTTGGCTGTTTATGGCACAAATATATTTGGAATATTAAATTCAAAAATCGCATCCTCGGGTTTGTAAATGCCCAAGAACAATGCTCTCATCTCTAAGTCAGTGAGTGAGTCAATCATAACAACAAAAAATTAAATGGGCAAAAGCAAATTTAGAGTGTCTGCATGTCATGAGAATTAGCAGTTGGCGGCTGACATCGCGTACAGCGCAGGGGGGTAGCGTGTTACTGCACTGTGGCTCACCACTGTTGGGTACTGGCTGAATGATCATTGCGCTTGACACTCGCTAGAGGCTGTTTCTGTGGAATGTCTGTGAAGCAGCCATTTCAGCCGTGACCTGAGAGATAAGACCCGAGTCTCTCATGTAGGAAAACTGCGCTGAGTTTGCTGTTTGCATGACCCTCCGTACGGGGTAAACACATTGTTTACATTCGCCTGTCAGGCAGCTTCTTGGCACTCGCCGCGGATTTGAGGGCCACCAGTAGCAAGCTACTTGTATGCCTGGTCTCTGCTGATACGGGAGCTTTCACTGGGAGCGCGTGCACCGCGGGAGGATTACCGGGGCAGGTCTATCAATTTCACAGCTGATCTCTCAGTCCTTAAGTAATGACAGAACAAAGAGTCATCGAAAATGCAGGGTTTACCGTGAGTTGGTTGGTAGCATGCTGCCACAAGGCTGACGCTGAGATAAGACGGTGTGTACAACGGCGCCATAATACAGGACCACCCCATAGTCAGATTAGTTTTAAGGACCAAGTCCACAGCTCAGTCAGAGATCATTTGTCACAGCCACAAAGCATGGCAGTCAGGCTTGTTTTTGTTCTCTGCCAGAGCTCAGAGCATATTATTCTTACTATTAGTCTTTCCTGCCACAGTGAGGCGCTGTTGAGCCACCAGTAGCCTAACGCTTCCGCCCGAACCGAGGTTGATTTTGCAATTAAATAAGCACATAAAAGCAACAGATTTTAATATTGAGGGGAAAAAACTGATCATTATTCAAAATTTGCTGGTGTGAAAAAATGTTTACCCTTGTGACCAAGTGGGTAAAATAACCACCGAGCAGAAGCAAAATGTGCAAACTGTCAGACTTCATGCTCTCCTTAAAATAGAACACTGCGATTTACAGCCTTTCATCACATAAAGAGACAGTCCCTGCATTTTCTTACAGATTGTGATTCTACTTATTAACATTATTCATTATTTCATTAGCATTATTATCAGTTTATTATATGATCTATGTTCGATGGCAATTCTCTATTATGGGGTCAAAAGTTGATATGGAATTGTATAGCTGCAGGTTGTTTTTTCTCTCTCTTCATCTAGAACAGCTTCCCCCTTCCATTAAGGTCTCGTGGCATTCAGTAAACAGGAAGGGCCCTTAGGGTAAAGCACGCTGGCTCACCTCACTCTCTCACGTGCCAACCCAGATGATCATTATTTAGTGCTCTGTCTCAGAGGCATGGCGAGAGCTGTCTGCTGGCAAGGCTCGGGCACGAGAAGAGGGATGACACTGGCCTTGAATCTTTCTCTGGAGCTTTTGTTTATGCGAGGAAGTGCAGACCGATGCTTGGCGATGCAGTAAAAATTCCATCCGAGGACTCTGTTTCCCAGCTTGCTGTTTTCAGGCATTTTTTACAGCTCTGTACACACATGCTGGCAGGTCCAGGTGTGTGGGAGGGCATTTGCACGACAGCCAGAGAACTCTTAATGGTTACAAGGTGAACCCCTCCACCCCCATGCACACACACACACACACACACACACACACACACACACTCCCTTTCCCCTAACATTGGGAGGAGCTCCCAGGCCAGCTGTTTCCCTTCAGTCCAGCTCGAGTATGAAAAATGAGTTGCCGCTGATATGGAGAGTACAGCAGCTGACTGCCAGGGGAGACCTACCTATTGACTGTGTTCTCTCACAGCACATTCCTCCTTTGTTCCCTGTATGACACACATTTTCCAAAATGTGCTCACTTGAGTAAAGTCTCTGGAATACGGTGCCATTTGCCTGGTAAGATTACAGAAAAACGCATGGCCTAAAGGCTTAGAGGGATCCAGGAATACACTGGGCCAGTGGCTTCGTTTCTTACCTAGCTAATTGGGTTATATTTCACTGGCAAACAGACTTTAAATATTTGCCATCGAAAAAGCTACCCTTGCCATCGAAAAATGTATGCAAAGTTGGAATAGAATGAATTGAAACATTAAGTAATACCACAGTGCGTACAGTAGATTAAAAAAACAACACTGAGAAGGAATTCAGTCTAACCACACAAGAAATGCATTAAACCATCTACGTTCATTGATACTAGCAGAAAAAAAACAGGAATTTGCTGTCTAATTACATTTTATCATTCAGACATTTCAGGCTTCCGAGCTAAAATGTATGCTGGACAAATTATGAATAGGTTCATTTAGTAAGGTCTGTGTCACATTATGACCCTGTGTGCAACATTTGAAGGTAATTCTAAGGTTTCCTCAGTATTTTTAAAGCTGTGATAATATTCAAAAACACTGTAACTGCCACAGCAGATTTCCATGTAAACCAATGTTCTATTATGAATCTATCTGCAAGATTTGAAGGTTAAGCAAGTGACAAATTTAAAAAAAAAGACTTCCAGGCATATGAAACTACATCATATGCAAAATGACTCAAACAAATTGAACATGCCTGAATCTTATCACATTGTGAACCTATCTGCAACACCCAAGTGTTATGCCATTCATCGGCTGGGAAAAATCTGCTATACATATGTTACGTGGTCATCACTTATTCTGAACAAGCATACTTGCTTGATATCAAAATAATTTCATATTATCAAATTCTCTACAGAAAGTGAAGGTTATATGAGCAACAGATCAGGAAAAACAGCCTTCAACCCAATGAATGCAGCTACAGTATTCATCATACACAATGATACACAATGATGCACAATGTGCCGGCAGCCCCGACCCCCGACACATATGGGGTAACCCAGCCACTTACACATGCCAAAAAAGCACAAAAAGAAAGAGAATGTCATGTCCCGTGGTCCTGTACTGGTTTTTCGTTTGTCTGGCATTCCATCCCTTGTTTTCCCTCTCTCCCTCCACTTTTTGTCTCCTATTCCCCGCACCTGCATTGTGTTTCCTCTCGTTCTCTCATTTGTTTCGTCCCACCTTCCTTGTTTCCTCGTCAGTTTTTGTATTTAGTCTCCCCTGTTTCTTTGTTTGGGGCCAGTTCGTCTTGTGTTTTTGCTTGTGTCTTTTGTCGTTCCAGATCACCTTGTGTCTTTGCTCGTGCCTTGTGTCGTTCCAGATCACCTTGTGTCTTTGCTCGTGCCTTGTGTCGTGTGGGTTTTGTCGTGCCTTCCGCTTTGTTTCATGCCTTGTACCTTCCTCGTGTTTGTGTTTTACCCCGGCTGCCCCAGTCCTGGCCGGCTCCTACCCCCGGCGACTCCTGCCCAGGCTAGCTCCCAGGTTCCGTCCAGGCCGTTTACTGTCCCGCCCGGTTCCGTCCAGCCCGTTTACTGTCCCGCCCGGTTCCGTCCAGCCCGTTTACTGTCCTGCCCGGTTCCATCCAGCCTGTTTACCGTCCAGCCTGGTTCCGTCCAGCCTGTTTACCGTCCAGCCCGGTTCCGTCCAGCCTGTTTACCGTCCAGCCCGGTTCCGTCCAGCCTGTTTTCCCGTCCAGCCCGGTTCCGTCCAGCCCATTTACCGTCCCGCCCGGTTCCGTCCAGCCTGTTTACCGTCCAGCCCGGTTCCGTCCAGCCCATTTACCGTCCCGTCCGGTTCCGCCCAGCCCGTGTACCATTCCATCCAGCCCGTTTACCGTCTTACCTAGTCTCGTCCATAAGCTGTTTACAAATGTCATATATATATTTTTCTAAAACACTGGTGGACATATTGGATATGACCATTAGAGCCTCTTAAAATTCAAGCCAAAAAGCATTATTTTATATGTTGGTCCTCACCGCAAGAATCATTTAGCTAATTTCTTATATATCATGTATAATACATTGCATATAATGCCCCTGCATTTATATATAGAATAAAGTAATCATTTTTAATATTTGGTCACATATCCTTTGCATGCCATGACTTCCTGATGTCTGTGACCCAACAACATCAAAAGACTCTTGATGACTTATAGCCATTTAGCCAACCATGTTTTCCATACTGTTCCAGTGTAATTTACAGCTAAATCTAGTCCCACCCCCCAATTCCCATAGAGATCCATTGAAATGCAGAGGGGTTATAGTATCGCTTGTAAGAGTACCAGAAAATAAGATATCAAGAGTCTTTTGATGTTGTTGGGTCACAGACATCAGGAAGATATGGCATGCAGTCAAGGATATGCAACCAAATATAAAAAATTATTACTTTATTCCATATATAAATGCAGGGGGTGCCAATAATTGTGGCACACATGGTTTTGTTAAAAATAATTATTTCTTGATGAGGGATTTTTTTCTCATAATAAATGTACTTCAATTTAAGGTTGGATTTTTCTCATTTTTTCAGTGTGAGATTAAGCTAATTCACCAAACGGTGAATTTTTTTATAACCCTTTTTACTCATCTTTACCAGGGATGCCAATAAAAGTGGAGGGTACTGTAAGTTATAATGCCTGGCCCACTATAGAGAATGGGGTCATACAATTTAGGAACCAGTGTGGCTTCAGAAGTAATATGAAACAAAATATGTTTTGCCTTTACCCAATATTCCATTCAAATGGTCATTTTCAGATAGAGACAAAAGATTTGGGTTTGACACATGAAATACACTGCATATTCTGAGGGTAAGATGGAACATAAAAAATGATGATTTTGGGGTGAAGGTTCCCTTTAAAATAAGGTTCATACCTAATTTCCTCCTACTTGTCATTGGTTGTGACACTGCATTGATTGAGAGACAGACAAGGAAAAGCAGTCAGAAAATGGGTATGCTGTGAACACTTTATCTGGATGTATTTGCACTGTGAAGCTACGCTTTGAGTCGTGTGCATCAGAACTAAAATGTTGCCATTTCCCTGTCTATCTCGGAGCATACAGTATGTGTATTGCTAGTATCACTATCATTGAGTACGGCACATATCGCTGGCACGCTTGTAGCACGGCTTTCAAGCCGTCAGCGGAAACTAGAGGAGAGACAGCGCACCCGTGACGACACGCAGGGCAAGTCTGTGAGTCCCTTATGACCGTGATGTGCACCAAAGACCGTCACACTGATAAAGCCGACAGGCCCGGATATCTGGGACGATACTACCCCCCCTCACGAACCTGCACAATGACCCTGTAATGACATCTTGTAAATATTCCAGCGTGATAAACGGATAAAGCGCTCATAAAGAGGGACGCATCATCGATACATAACCCACGGCAGATTCACAGCCTCATTTTGACAGGCGTCTCTATCTGACACTGCGCCCGGGTTCAGACACCATCGCTGCGGGCGGAGAGCGACTGCGCACTCTCTTCCACGAGGGAAATGATAGAGCTGATATCTCTCCCTCCCTCTCGCCCTCCTTCCCTACCTCACTCTCTCTTCCCCACACTCATTACAGGAGGCCTCCTTCTCACCTGTAGGTGCCATTCGGGTCTGCATTCTGTCGCCGTGTGCCAACATTATAATTTACAATTTGTCTCAGTGAATGTACTGTGATACTTAAATTGGACGTTATCAGGGTTTTGTAAAGTTCCATGCATACTCAGGGGATGTGTAATGTTACAAATGACGTTGGTAAAACAAACATAGTAACATACATTAATATACAACTGCAGAATCTGACTGGAGATCAGAAAGCTTACATCAACTTTATTTCAGAATCTTGTCTTATCAGGATTTAAACCTACTTCAGGTATTTTTGTGGAGAGTGATGTTCCGAATAAAATATCTTTCCATAGAACAGACATTCAAAGACATTCAATTTTGAATATAAGAACAGAATAAATCATGATTTTAAAAGGCTAATCATGTGCTATACAGTAGATTGCTGTATTACAAGGCTTCTAAAAAAGGAAGATCCAGTCTGGTTATTAGCGGAATATGAGACATACCAGTTTCTAATAAGTATTCAGTTATCTTAACCAAAAAAGTTTAAATGTTTTTGTTCATTCTAAGATTTCATAGACAGCAACACAGACGGCACGATAACATTTTACCCAATGGACCATCCAAATTTGAACATGCCATCCATTCCATTCCAATACATTAGATATTTGTGTGCATGTCTGTTATGTGTAGGTAATTAGGCATAAACTGCATGTCAAATGGACAAGCCTCTTACTGAAATATGTGGAATATGGGTTACAGCCCACATAGTCAAAGCAGCAATCCAATACTAACATATTGCATCCAAGGGGAATTTTTTTTTACAGTCATGGTTTCACCTGGTCTGGCCTCACTGTACATGGTGACATGCATATGATTCTACAGACTAATAAGACTAATTTTGATGAATGACAATGAAGACACAACTGTTCATAATGCCTGTGCTTTATTGCTTTGTAAAATAACTGTAATCACTTGCCCATAATTGGAATTGACCGAATTACCCAGTAATTATATAGCAGAGTAAAGATAAGTGCTGTCATTGTCATTTTTAATTAGAATTGACCCTGGGTCTGATGAGGAATATAGCACATTGATTCTCACCCAGACCCAACCTTTGCTGTCGCTGACATTTCCTATCGTTGGCTCTGCTGACTAATGGTGAGACCCAGTCCTTGTCTGCCTTTGCTTCCAGTTCAGGTTTAATTCAGTCAGCAAGGCCTTCTCATCTTCTGCCTCGCCCTGACAGAGCGGGGGAGTGCGGGGGTTTGGGGACAAGTATGAAGGGAGACTACAGGAGTTTCTACATTTGGCTGAGACTGCCTGGCCCTCACCACCACCCCTCCCTCCTCGTGAACATATTTTAATGTTAAAATATATCACCATGGTTAAATACCTGAATAGTTCCATCAGCAAATCTAATTTGTGGTGCTGATGGCGGGTAATACCATGGGCGTAGCTTTCTGGAGAAGTGCAAAACAAAGCACAATTGGTACCATAAAACATTTGATTAATCTCAGCTTGCAAGTGTATTTGATATTTTTTTCTACAAGACAGCATCTGTCTCCAATATAACGCTTATTGCTTTCTTTTATATTACCCAACCCAAATTTAACATGATCTACCGTGATATAACGTGATCCTCTGTGTTTGTCAGATTTTGCTGAATTGCTCTGCATCTCTGATCCATGTCCTTTTAAAAAGTTTGCAGTGAATGGGCTTCACTGTGCACAAAAGGTGGTTTGTCCCAGACGTCCCCGGCTCTTTGTGTTGAGATGTGCTTTCTATTATGCACCCTTAATGGACTTGCCTTTCAATTTCAGTTGAAATCCCCGGGGCTTAAATCTCTGCAGAGTAAGAGGTATTCTGTGTGTGCCTTTAATCATATGGAATACATTTTTCCAAACTTCGATACAATGGCATGCTTATGACGTCCTGTTACTATTTTGGTCTTTCTAGCTTCAGCTCTATAGTAAATATCCTCTCTCTACAATGAAAACATGCATGTAAAAAATAAACACAGTCGCACGGCTTTTGCCTCTTAAAGCCACGACATGAAAGTGGAGGGGCTTTCTCACAACACGCTTCCATAAACACGCTGTATGTAGCTTATCCTCCCTTTGCACTGGGTCAACATTAAAGCTCAAAGGGAATAAAACATTTGAAAATCTGCTTACTGGAAGAAATTTATCTCGTTCAGAAGTGACTATGTGAACAAACTGCTATAAAGCTACTCTAGCTAGCATAAATAAAATTGAAATGCTTTTGCCAGTAGGAAGTCTGGTTACTAGAATGACAATAGAAAATTAATTTGTTTTGGAGGAAATACATGTAGATGTTTTTTTTTTTCCGAAATGACTCTAAGATTATTTTTATATAACCACTTTCTATATAACCACTACAGTGTTCTGGCCCAGGAGCATTCTATTTGAGCTGTGTGGTACAAGGTAGGTCCCACGAAGGAGAACATCTGAAATTGAAGGTCTGCACAGTAGATTATGTGGGTCTCCTTAGTACCTGTATGCTGTATTACCCTCAGCTAACCAAGAGACCAAACTGTTCTATACCAAGCAACTACGAAACTGCACTACGTTACATATAATGACAGAAAATTATAGAGGAAGAGGGAACTGAGAAGAAGAGGCCATGCAGACATGATAATGGTTGCATGTGTACTTATATTTATACACTGTATAACAGATGTCATAATGTTGTCATATTTAATATGCAGTATCAACCAATTGAACAGCGCCTTTGAGCTAAATGTTACCTTAAGCCAAAAAGTTTTTTTCCTGTGCAGGCAAGAGAAATCTCTTGATGTAGTATGCATTGGAGTCATTGGGCACTATCTTGGCGATCTTAGCGGTTGGTCTAAACGCATGGCGTAAAGTGCATTTAGGGCGTGTCCAAGTCCACTTTTGCTAGTTAGACAGCAAGTTTTTTGAGCGCTAAGCAAAGCGCAATGTGCAAATGTGCTGAACTTAATTAATTGTAGGTGTGTTTCTATTGAAATGTCTTGGGCGTAACATGCAATAAACCAATCAAAATATCATATCCCATTCCCTTTAAAAGCCTGCTTTTCCACCTTGGCGGATAGTTTATATGATGACGAAACAGACATGCTTGTGTGTGTGTGTAGTGCGAGCAAAGAATAGGCTATATGGATCAATAGCATGATCAATATTATTCGGACTAACCATTATGAAAAGTTTTGATATACACAATAATAATCTTTAACATTTGGGTTTAATTACTGGGTTTTCGGTAATTCCCGACAGTGCTGATATTTTAGAAAATAGGCTATATTCGGTTAAATTTCGTTAAAAGCACCTGTACCAGCTGAGAATAAGCTACCAAAATATGGCTTCAGTCTCACCTTAGACAATGCCAAATTAGCCTGCTTGTTTAACAAATTTCGTTTGATTATAGCCTACAATGAAGCATTGTCAAACATCAATTCCATGAGGCTGTTCTCATGGAGTTCTCGAAGTTAAAGCTTCATCCGAAGTTCATTATGTGCATTGTAATATTGATGAATAACATAAATACTATTATTTTGCCTTAATGACAAGACTGTCAGGTTGGGAACCCATAGGTTCACGCATATTGTCCTTTGTTTTATAATGTCCTGCTTATGGAAATGTGTCCAACCGGTTTTACTGGTAGCGTGCTTTAAACCAAGTCCACTTTCCCAGGAAGACCATGAAAAGTTCGATTTACAGCAGGGGAAACAGACTTGCTCCTGCATGAAGTTAAAGCGCACATGCAGAGAATAGCATTAAAATTAATTGTGAATTCTGTAATGTGCTGCAAATTTGTTTTCGTTTCTAATTAGACTCTTAGTTCTCTTTAAAATCATTCTGTTAAATCATGGAATAACAGGTGAACTCAGTGGGTTTTAATAAGCTGAGAGTATGGAAACCTGGTCACTGTACTTAAAAAAATATGAAGGACGAAGAATAAGGTTAAAATTCAGTTAACATGGTGAAATCTTTATTAATCTTCATTTTTTAACCATAGGCTAAAAAATCTTATGCACAGCAAATCCCGGGGACTGTAGCCTAGGCTATTTGAAAAACAATAAATGCAATATTCACTGGACAAGGTTTTGAACTTTTTTCAGTGAAAACCATTCTATTTACTTACAGGCTGTAGGCCTAGATGAAGAGAGCTGTATTGTAATGGCATCTGAAGTGCATTTTCAGAACTCAAATGTCCGTCTATTGCAGTGTGCGAGTTTTCCACTGAATGACAATTCACACATTAGGTGTAAATGACAATTCGCGCATTAGGCTTGATATAGGTGTTATCAGCAAAGTGTTTAATGGATAGCCATTGTCCCGTAACAGAAGATTGACAATCTCGGTTAGCTGAGGGTAATATGGCATACAGGTACTAAGGAGACCTACATAGTCTACTGTGCAGACCTTCAATTTCACATGTTCTCCTTTGTGGGACCTACCTTGTACCACACAGCTCAAATGGAATGCTCCTGGGCTAGAACACTGTAGTGGGACCTACCTTGTACCACACAGCTCAAATGGAATGCTCCTGGGCCAGAACACTGTAGTGGTAATATAGAAATAAGCTTACAGGAATTATTGGCAAATATAGGCTAAATCATAGCTTGATCCATGATAATTGCGAATAGTATATACATGTAACCTTACACGTACCATCGCACATCGCCTGGATGTTGATGGAGTGGGGTGAAAGCAATTTAATGTGGCATCCCCCTTCGCTGAGGGACAGGTATGTGGTCTTTAACCTATATGGACCCATTTATTATTAAGCATTTTTTGATATAGCCTGCACAATAATAATATTTCACATTGTAATCTTGATATTTGTAGTCATGCTTTTGCGCACTCCTATGTGGTGCAGGAGGGTGTACGTGCGTTGTGCACACACCTATGTAGACTATATGCGTTGTTAAAATAACATGTAAACAACTGCGACATGACTTTAGACCAGGTTTGTGGTGGTTTTAGCGCAAGTGCTTCCTGCTGGCTCAAGATAGCAATACGCCAAAAATTATCCTGGCCACACCTCATCTTAAGACCAGCCCGTCCAGTTCACTTGCTATGGGCGCAATATCACTTGGTATTTAAACGACGTGAGCGCTAGGTGCTATAATGAACCCTGCACTGGGTGTAAGATAGCAAAGACACCTGTGTTTGGGTTAGCGCCGCTTAGCACCGGGTGTAAGATATGGCCCATTGTCTATCCAATGTACTACTGTGGAACTTGCAGTTGCTCAAACCAAAAACTCCACTGTAAAATTTCTTTCTGGAATTCAAATTTAATATCTACTGACATGCCCCTAGTACATTGCAAAGTACTTCTGCTCCTCTTCCTCATCCATCACTTTCAAGTTCAATAAACATTGGAATTTGTGTTTTCCACAACAGCAGCATTACAAATAAAAAAGACAATCTTTATTATGCACATTATAACAAACTGCACTGTGAATATAAAATAATCCAAATCAAGACTGACCTCATCCACAAATAACGCCCTTCAGGAGCTGTAATTACTAGTAAATAATTCAGAATTGTCCATTTTGATTTGACACAGTGCATTTCCACCTACAACTCACGCCTCCCTCCCTCCCTGAAAATGCACTAGATTCTGTCTGATTTCATGAAAACAAAACAATAGGTTTTCTCGGCTAACATTGTGCTAAAGGAGATGAGTTTACATCTTGTGCACAGGCCTTTACATAATTTATACCCCTCTCCTACCCATAAAATGGATTTCTTAGAAGGCATTAACGGGAATGTGTGGCATTTTATCTCTCCCTGTTGGTCATCAGCCAGTGTGTGTGGTGCTGAAATCTGTGGCAACAGAGAGGTGAGATTTTTCTATTGAAATGAACAGCAGACTGGGGACTATAGCTCTCCACTTCAACACTGAATCAGCCAGTTATTATTTTATAATTTTGGGGAATAAGAGAGGCTTGCCAATTGTATTAACATGAATGTTGCACATTTAAACAGTTCTAGGCTTGCGAAAAGGCTGTCTCTATTCAGAATTTAAATGATATTCAAATATTTAAATTTCAATGTTATTCAAATTGGCTGAATTCGAAAACTGACGTGTTGCGTGTTCATTCTTGAATTTTTTATTGTCACGGACACTTTCCTTATCCAGCTCACGATTTTACCAGCTGCTGATTAAGGCACATTATAAGATCTACGGATATAAAACGAGCCAGTTGTTGACAGAAATGTGGATTCTTTTCACATACTGTTCTGGAAGACTGGAGCAAACCTCCCCGTCCATTGCTGCTGAGGCTAAATGATGTTGGATACATCTAGAAAGCAGCTGGAGACCATTCCTGGATCAATCAGCCAGGAAGCAGCCAAGCGTGCAAGATGTGCTAGGTGCACCTTGTTCTTTTGTGAAGATGCAGGGGATTATTCTCTTTGGTGTCCAGAAAGGTTTTCAATACATATCAAGGCCAGTGTGTATCCCTCACTTTGCTGCCTTTCTCCTTGGTCTTAATGGAATAGCCTGAGCTTCTCATAAAAAAAAACATAATTTGTGTCGTTTGAGAAATGTTGTCCTGCAGTAAAAGTAGACGTGTACTGTAGGACTTCACAGCCTGGCTATTACAGGAAGCCAGATAATGGTGACACAGTCAGAATGCCAGGGGCAGTCCATTCCTTCATATTACAAAGCTTCTTCACACAGCTTAATGGATAGACCCAAAGCAATACTACACAGAGGAACAGAGGCTAAATTAATCTTCCTCTGAGAAGCTGGGCCAGTCAGAAGCATTTCTGATCCCTGCACACCTTGAGGCTTGAGTACAGAAGAGATGGGGGGAGAATGGCGGCTAAGTGCCATATTTGGCATCACAAAACAAAGAACGAAAGTAAAAATGCTGGCCTTTTAAAATAATGTCAAGCTCCCAGAAGAGCAAAGCTTATGGAACTATAAAGCACTGATCGTTACACTAAAGAGAACAAGTCAAAACACTTTGGGCTTCCTAACTCTTATAGGGTTTTGGGGCACTCTCCCTTGTCTTTCTACTATCTCAAATCAATGGGTATATATTAAGTGCTCATCCTAGCATGGCCTGCATATTGAGCGGCATGGACCACAGGCACTGTGCATTGATGAGAAAGCGAGAATGTGCCACAAAAGTGCAGGATTTGCAAAAGATTCTTCTGCGAACCTGTAATGCAGCCGCACAGGGGCCCTGGAAAAAAAAAATGGGGATGGTACCGGAGGGCAGCTTTGTACTTTCATCTTCCTGGCATCTGTTGTTAAAAAGGGAAATGTCAGAAGAAACACATTTCACTCTCAGACTCACCCTTTCTTTCTAAGACAGTGTTTGTTTCTACTTTCGAGCAGAACCAAGCTTCTGGGTGTGCCCTATCATTTTATGAATAAAGTATCCATGTTTTTCAGAATGGTATAGTATCACAGAATTGAGGCTGTCAAACAGACGGACTGCCTTGATCACCTTCTTGCCTACAATGTAGTCAATCTTGAAACGTGAAATAAAATGTAACGATATCTCATTGGTTTATGATGATCATACTCTGGTGAACTGTGAACTAGAGGGAGATTACAGCTTGGACCTGATATACTTTGTGGAAGCTATGTAAGGAGTCGGGTTCGGAGGACCAGACGCGACTGAAAGGGGATCTGAAAGTTGTCCCACTAAGCGTGATAACAACCACTAAAAGGGCGAAGGGAGTCCGTGAACGGAGCAGAGAGAAATAAACAGAAATGGAAAATAACTCCCGGCTTACAGCCAAAATATTAGCAACCCAGAAAAGGGGTAGACTCGTAGATTTCGAGCAGAGAAAATAAACAATAAGGGAAATCCCGGCATAAGCCAAACAAATAACAACTCAAAAAACAGGGCGAAGCTCGTAGACTCGAGCAGAGAATAGAAACATAAAAAAAATAATTGCCTGTAGCGCAAAACTATTCAAAGAGCTAAAATAAAAGACAAACGGAAATGAGGCGAAACCGAGGTACTATCTACACAGAGATAGGGGAAAGAAAACCATGGAAGGAAATGAGTGAGAAAGGAAAACAAAATATCTAAAAGGAAAGAGAACTCCTAACTCACTAAGGCAGACCCCACATATACTTTTAGCAAAAGCAAAAGAACAAGTGGTCGCCAAACTTCTATATCGTCGTTACCTGGCTTTGCAAGAATGACACAAAAGCGCCGAAACAGGAAATTGCAGCGCTTAAGTAGCCAAGCATACACCTGAACAGGTGAAAACACTTAGTGCCGGGCGGTGGAAAAACACGGCATGGGTGCCGACCAGCGGCTCCGAGAGAGAACCTCCGCAGGACAGGAGGCGAACTGCCAAACCATGACAAGCTAGGCGTAAAAGTAACGATAAGGTCTGATAATCAGGGAAGTTCTTAGGTTTACATGGCACTGCTCTTTCTTTAAACATGGTTGTACTTTTGATTTTCTAGGTCATCTATTCACAGACACGGAAACATTTACAGCTCTTTAATTGGAAATTCTGCATGACAACTGCAACATTCGCGCAAATAAGCTCAGCTATAGTGAAGGTTCAGGTTAGTTATAGCTGCTAAAGTAGTGAGTCACCACTGAGAAGGTGCAGCAGAGGAAAAATCATTTACAGCTGCAAATGAATTCAAAGGTATTCTACTTAAGTTCCTTTAAATAACAAGCTCATTGATGCTTTCACTGGAAAGCAGTTTAATTCCAAACATTTTTCACCAGAAGAAAAACCTTGCTGAACTAACAACTAGCTACACACTCAATTCTTTGACTTCCTTGGATCAAGACTTTGCATGATTTTGCCAAAAATGTGGACAATGTGCTAATGCAATCCAAGTTGAAACATCTGTTAACAGTCAGCGAACTATCAGTTTGCAGCAATACATGAAATATCAAAATATTTCTTTCTTCTGTGGGATTCCAAAGTGTTGATCTCTTGCCTCCACATCTCTCTAAACTTTGATTCATATTTTCCAGAGAAGCCCCCCAGGGGTTGGTACTGCTGAATTCAGGCAAGTACTTCATCTGCCTTCAGCAGAAGTTCTACCATGTGTTTCCAGCTTGTGCCTACAGTCCAGCCAGTCCCCCTGACGTGAAAAATCTCTCTGTGACCTTCTCCAAAACAAGAGGCTACTTATCCATCCTGCATCTGTCCCTGGTTACAAACAAAACCCTGTCAAATATTAACACCCATAATAAATCTTTGCGGCCTTTTTTTGTTTTGGCAAAATCTTCTGTGCTGCATGAATAAATATATAAAAGTATATGTTTAATATATAAAGCCATTGTGATTTGTGTGCAATTACCATTTTCCTAATTAAATCAGCACAAGTCTCTATGAAATTCCATTAACCTGTGACAAAAAATCCAAGTTAATTTAGCAGTGCTGTGTTTAAGGGGATTATCCATAAGTCTCGCTGTCACTTCTTATAGCTACTTGGGTTCGGGCGGATAATGTCCCCTTCAGAGTCATGTCTTAATACACACACACACACACACACACACACGTATATATATTACTAAGGGTTGCAACGTATCTAATTACTCATCCCTTCCTTATAAGCTAAAACATATTATATATAATATATAATTCTTTTATAGTGGCTAAACATGCTGTAAAAAAAGTTTTTTTTAGGTTTACAGCTGTACTTGGTTGTACTTGGCTGCTACTTATAAAATGTTTTTTGTGGTTTCTACACACACTCTGATGTGCAGACTGCTTTAAGCACAGCTTGCAAAGAACTGTGACTTAACCCCGTTGAGTCTGTGCATCAGAGGAGGAGATCACGGTACAAAATGTAAGAGGACGTCAGCCTCTGTTTACATAATACTTACGTAATGTTACTTATCCTTAATGTGGATAAAGGCAGCGACTGTATGAGTATTCTAACCAAGTGGAGGTCAGATGTATAGAGTTAAACCAGCTTATGTCTCCACAATTTGAGTAAGATGTAAGAGCCACAACTTTATTGAGGAGAATGATAGGTTGCAAGTCTGGTTCCCACAAAGGAATGTATAGGCTACCTGAACTCCCACAATAGCCTTTCACTGTGCCCTCTTAAGGCCCATGCCCCTTGTTGCACATGTAAGTTTAGATGGGGGCACTTTTAATTTTGGATAGATTCCCCACCAATAGGCCACTCACCTCCCGGTACACCCCATGCCTTGAAGCTCAGATAGACACAAAAGCAGACAATGGCCATCAGCGGTGCATAATTCCAACACAGAGACTCTTCTGTTTGAATGTATATGAGCCCAGAGGAGCACGGGGGAGGAAAAACTCTGGGATCAAATTCCTTGTGCCCTAACTCGAAAACACCTGACCTATTCATAGGATGTCCACCACAGTCCCAGGTTGAAGGAAGGCTGGGGATGGAAGTGGGTCTATTAAAATTGTAAAACAATGATTTGTCCTGTTTTCCTCTACTGAAGTTACATTATGGGCATAAGAACAATCAAAGTGCTAATTACCACCCTGCCTTGGGTAGTCTTTTAGTGAGCTTACAGAAGAAGTATTGCCTTTATCAAGACTAAAAAGGCCCCCTCTTTAACGCCATATTATCTCTCTGATTTGATTTATGAAAACTTGGTTAAACTGAGAAACATGCCCATAAAATTGTTTGTCTAGTCATCTGCATGTTAAATGATTGCTTTTTTATGATAAGACTGAATTGTACTGAGATGAAACTGAAATTCTAAACTTATGACGAATTCAATAATATAGCCAGTAATATGTTGCTCCTTATATTTTCCTTCTATTATAGTTGTTCTATGGTCAACATTAAATGGAAATATGTTTGTGATGCAAATAATAATGCTAAATAGTCACCAGCAATATTGGCACTGTAGGACAATGTACTAGTGGTACATACTTGTAGATCAGAACAGCAGTTCAGGAAGTACATTACTTGAATTAAACTGATTACATTTTTGCAACAGTCTTTTGTAGATGATCTTTTTAAAACTTCACCTCTTAATTTTCTTGGAAACAAAATACAATCCGTACAAAATTAAATATGTAAAGGTTGAGCTTTCAGCTCTGATAGAGCTAAAGAGTAATCAATGCATACTCAAAAGCACATTCTAAACTTATTATACAGCTGATACTGTCAGCACTTTGTGCTCAATGAACATTGAAAATGAAAGATAATTAATTATAGTTGGAATTAAATATAATTTATTCACCCTTAAATGCTGCTTGATGAAGTGTGACATGCATTAAAAATAAAGCAAAAAAGGAAGATGTAGTATGAATACCTTTCCAGTTGTTACGTGAAAAAAAATCTGTTTGGACTGTTTATGCAATGTCCCCTGTTAGCTACGCACATATCACCCCAGTTCCTCATTTAACTGTCCGATCTTTTTTAAAAACATGTTACGTTACCACTACTGTTTCTACACATTTTCATTACCCCACAGCCATTGTACCATCGCCTTATTCTTCCCCACTGGCAGGAGTAAGGAGTTTTCAGTCTGAAATTCTATAAATAAATCTTTGATGAGGGCAGCTCACTAATGTTAAGCACTTATTTGGTTTGCTTTATATACGTAATTAAAGATGCTCACCAAATTCTTTCGTGTCTGGATTGTCTGAACCAACATTTATTGCAGAAACAATTACAATAATTATACTTCTACAGTCTTACTTATCTTTGAACCGGAAGCGAGATTCAACTTGCAAGTGTAGTGCTGTTGTGCCCATTTCCTTCCCGCTTAATTGCAAAAGCAGTACACCATAATCCCTGGCATGAAATCCACCGGGTTAATGTGAAGTTAATTTGCTCACAAACCTCAAAATGCATTAAGCATGCTTCACAGTTAATGCAAAGGTTATATTTCTACACTGCTGACTAAGTGTGTCTCAGTGCTGTTCTATTAATTGCTAAAGCACAATGCATACGGTAGACTTGATTAAAATATGACAATTTTAAAAAGTCATTACAGCGGTAGATTTTCCCGTTTGTACCGATTTAGTAAAATAAATGGCGCCCCAGTGTTCTCTGTTCTGAGGAAGTGGAATCTTGGAGCCTCGGGGCAGCATTATGCTCCAGAGGGAATTGTATTTAAAGGCTCCGCAGTAGACATGGCAGCTGATACGCAGGTACTGTACAGTGCTATACCCGTGCTCTAAAAATATAGCGAGAGGGAAACTTGAGGAAGAGGCATGTGACGGTCATTGCAGCAGCACAAAAAGAAACTTCTGGCTAACTCCCAGTGCAGTCTTCTGCAGCCATGAGAAGTGAAGAACTGCCACAGAATTCAGACAAGTTGCGCACTGTTACATGCACCGTGACGGAAAACATAGCAATTAGCCTTCACAAATCCACTTCATTTAAGACTAAATGTATTAGCATGCACATTTTAATAACATTAGGTTTGAGTACATGCATGTCAGAATTTAAAGGGTGGGATTCCATGACAGGTGGAACGAACTGGGCGTGTAATGACTGCTCCAATCATCACAGAGCCTGTAGGGAAATCTGCACGTGTGTAAGATATTCTACATTGAAATGAACTGAGGAAAGTTGAACTCTCACGTAATCTGCTTGGGCAATACTCTTTATAAATAGCTGAGTTTTTGTTGTATCCCTCAGGCTATAGAGTAAGTGCTAGTTAACAGTAGATCTGAATATTGAAATAACAATGAAATATCTGACTGAAAAGTGAGGACTGCGCAGCCTAGTTTGTAGGTACTGTACTGGGTAGGAATGAGCAGGGCAAAAGAACACATCTTGGCTATACTCAGCCTAGACTACATCCACGGTGTGACTGTAAAGACACAAAAGAGTGAATCGACTCTGAAGTCCTGCGTGCATTATCAGAGTTATCTCTCCTGTTCATAGTAATCATCATTCATTATTCCATAAATCCATAACTACAACTAACTGCCAGTTAAACACAAACATATAATACGATGCATATTACACAGTAGTGACCAGGGTGTCTGTGAACTCACCAGTAGCCAGGAATCAAGGAAAATGTAATAAAGCAATAGGAAACGTTCGGGATACACGGTGGAAACTAGCACTAGAACTGACCTTGTTAAACATTTATAAGAACTGTCTGAGACACTTTATTGGTGGGGGGGGAAGTTTGTAAGAAAACGGAGAATAAACTGCACCCTTGGCAGTTACAAGGCTTGAAGTGTTCACATTTTCCAATTTTGTGTAGAAACTCATTAAGCTGAAAAGCCATAAAAACAATGGCGACGAAAAAGCATGAAGTCTTTGAAATGTGCTTTTCTCTGCTGAATGAATTTATGACATACTGGCTCACATGTTGCGAGAAGAAGAAATCCATTGCTTTCTTTCCCTCACAGAAGTAAGAATAGAACAGCAGGCATGGAAAAGGGAGTGGTGTGACAGAGGGATGATTAGAAACACAGATGGCAACTCCTCTTGGAAAAAAGAACATTCTGCAGACGTGACCGCTTTGCGCGTGACAACATAAAGAGAGCTTCATAGACGCTGCCAATCAGTGGAAAACACTTTGTGTGGCAGACTGAGAAGCACACTAAACAAGTCACCGTGCCACCAAACCAACAAAAACAAACACCCTTAGAAGAGCCGTGATGAGCCTTGAAGAACCAAGCACTGTTTTGCATTGTTCTGAAAGAAAACTGTTGGCTTTATCATAACCTTTTAACTGTGCGCTTTTGTTTATGAGAGAGGCACTTTTGCTAAATGCTGATGCAGTCAGTGTAATGGGAAGCTTGCTTTTTTTTGCTTTAGCGACAGCACGCTAATGAGAACAAAAGTACATTGTGACACACCACCTGATCAGTTGTGCTATGCTGTACTCTGCACTGAGAAGTGTGAAACGGAGCTGCAGACAAATTGTACTGTTTTTGTAAAGTTATTGAGATTTTGATATTTGAAATTCACTTACTAAAAATCGAATTTTTTTCATGGACATCAAATATTTCAAGGATTTGGGTAATTATAGCTGTATAATTATAACTTGCATCTGCCTTTGTGACCATGATCTTTGTCCACTGTGATCTGGGAGTTAACGGGGAATTGAGGGAAGAGAAGTTGACATTGAAACAGAATCATCATGCAGAAAGATCACATGCTCACCTTCAGATGCTGCACCCTGTGGACATTTATTAGCTAAATTAGCCTACTGCCCTGATGGTGGATGTGAGTTGGTCCCGTTATCTCAATGTCTGCACATTACTCACCTTACTCATAAAACAGGTTACACACATGGCTTTCCCTAGGTCACTATACTCATTCTAGCCAGGAAGAGCCTGGTTGTACCAGGTTATACCAAAGTCAGTGAGAAAGTATCTGTTAATTCAATTCATGAAATGTTCTGATTGTCACAATTATTGTCAGTATCTCACTGTCCCACATTTTATGGGCTAAATAGAAACTGCAGCTACAGTAACACAGGTGCACACAGCAGTTACTTTCATCCCAATGTCATTTGAGTGTCATATTTCACTACCCACAAATGGATTGTGATTGAGCAATATCAAGAGGTCGGGACAGCTTGTTTTGACTTACTGTATTTCAGAATGGGAGCATTTAAAAATGGAATCCATTGGAAGAGGTTAGAAGCTTTCTCAGTTTTGAGAAGTGGCTGCACCATGCCAGCAGTGATGAGTAAACAAATAGATGTTTATTGCAAGCTATTTGCAAGCCGTGGTACCATATACAGCCAGTACACTGTTATCTTATTTTCATCCACAAACACATAGCCGTGCAGTGGTAGCAAGAGTAGTAATCCTTCATTTATTTTAATAAAATGTTCATCCCTCTTCTAGTCTTAGAAATGAACATAAGCCGTTGTTTCAATGAAAAGACTATTTTTATCACGCACTAAAACTCAGTATGGCAATAATAGCAGAAGAGAAGCACCAGAGGGAGGTCACTGCTGACACACACACACACACACACACACACACACACACACACACACACACACACACACACACACACACACACACACACACACACACACACACACACACACACACACACACACACACACACACACACACCAATGCATGCACACAAGCCTTTGTTGCTACCATGTGAACATCAGCTCGAATCCTCTGCTGACCACTTTTATGAGAAGAATACCACATTATAACAAATGACACTATGATGGTCATAATTCTGATTGCTTCATGCTGCAGTAACTTCCACTGTATTGTCCTGACAGATGAAATTCAAGAGAAACGTCTACTATATTGTACTGGACGAGAAAATTAAATAGTAACTACTATACATGTACAAAATGAAGTTTTTTTTGTCTTGGATATTGAACCTGTGCTGACTAACTGTGAGTGGTGTCTGGAGAAACACCTTTTGAGGTGAGCGTGCATGTTTGCACTTGAATTGGAGCCTCTTTACATAATTTGTTTTGACTACACAACATGTTTCAGACGGTAAGACAGAACAAAGGGAGTGTAAAGGGAGGCCATTCTCGATGAGCGATCCACATCAGCGTCAGATCAGCCTTAGAGCGAATTAAAACAGGCTCGGAGAGCAGGCCTGTGTTCATTTAAAGTTTCGCTGGGGAACAGATGTGCTTACAACAGCCTTATGTGGCACATGAGCTGTTTCGATCGTTGACATTGGTTGTGTTTAGGTGATGTATATTACGTTGTTCCCCGACCCCTGCGGTATTAGTCATCATGCATTTTGATATTTCAAATGAGTTTTGTCCATGGAAGAAAAATGAGACACATCAGCCCAGAGAAGGAACAAAAACAAACATAGGTCAGATCATTATAATTAAAAGTGACAATCAAAAAAGTACATACACAGCCTTTTTACCTTTTGCTTCGTTATTGGCTAGTTATTCCCTGGAGCATTTTCTTGGCACTAACTGTGGGTTAGAAAATAGATATTTTTGTGGAGTTTTCTGTGGCATCCACGGGTTGAACAGCCTGTACATACTACACGAATGAGACACTTGTAAAACTTCAGGGAACAGGAGTGAAAAACAAATGAAAGGTTGAAACTGGAGACATAATTTAGACATGATCCGTTACTGCAATTTTACACGTACATTTGCCCGTTCTTAACATCCTAATTAAATACTGCTTGATAATGATTCAGCGAAAAATAATATGCTATCTGATAAATTGCCCTTGTCCCCACGTTAAGCTTAGTGCCACCAGAGAATCTCATGCCTTTGAATCTTGGCAGCGTTTCGAACAACTATGTCTGGCGTCCAAGGAGAGCGGTTTGAGCATGGGCAGTAAAATGTAGCCTGACAAATCAGTGCCTGATATGCACAGACAGGCTATCGTGAGAAGCCCAGTTTCCTGGCAGCGAGTGCATTCGCCTTCACAGAGGGATGGCTCCCGAAATGTGACGTGACACAAAGAGACGGAAGAGTTGACTTGTGCTGCAATCACACTGTAGGCTAGTGTAACATTTACTGTCAAGAGAGGTGGCTTTGTACAGTGTTTTTATAATATTATGGGAAGAAGGAAATTACCCGGTAAAATCCTTTGGACTTCTTATAACATCGGTGCTCATCAGGCCACGCAGAGCTGTCTGTATGCCTCTGAAAACTTGTCTGCATGTAATTCATACTTGAAAAGAGGTGCCAGAAGGCCCAGTAGCTACAGTATGCACATGATGCAATGGCATTCATGAAGGTTCATTTTAGAAAGGCCGCCTTTGAATGATTTCAAAGGTGCTAGAATCAAGGAATCATGTCAATTTTTTTTTTTTTCAAAATGATCTGAGCGATTTTTTAACAGTTTTCCAGCCATGGAGCTGCTAAGTCTAAAGCCGTTCTGAGGTATATACACCTTGTTACGCAATTTAATGACTCTAATGACTAACGTAAGTAACATTTGCTGTCTCTTCAGTAATTACCATATTTCTCAACAACGCCACCTATTCAGACCAAGAGTCAGAGACGTTTTAGACATTTAATGTGGAAAGGGCTGGATTTATGTCTAGTAACGGTGTCTATACTGTAACTGTTAAATTGGATTATTTACAGTACCATTATTTATTAGTTTTACTTGTTACATATTTACAACAATTACATACAAATATGAACACACAACAAATTAGCGTTTTTTTTTTTGTTAATCCGACGTAAACTAATAATGTGTTGTATTTCTGTTTTCAGGTTTTTCCTGCACATGTCCGTGTCACAGTGCTGTCACATTCGTTGAGAAGCACTGACATTTTCTTGGATGCCTTCCTGCAAATTAGGTAAGGTTGGTGATAGCTAACAATGTTAAAGGGAAATGATTGGATATGCCTATTGTTAGTTGATTATACAAGACTGCTGAAACTAAAATTAACATTTGAAAACTGTTGAACTTCTGGACTCTTAAACAAAGAGTGTGCAAAGTGGGACAGACACCTTAAATGGGATGTGCTGCCCATTTTCCTAAGAAACAATGGTCTGTTGTGAAAACGTCATAAGTAGTCATAATTAACAGATTTATCAGATTTTTTGTTTAGGTTATTCTATACCACTTACATTTCTGCAGAGAAACTGTGCCATTATCCTTGAACCTCTAGTGCTCCTACCACTTATCTTTTAGCCCCATTTTTCTTACAATCCTCTTGAGGGATATCACCATTCAGTACAACAGAAGCTGATCGAAGAAAATATCAAGGGGTCTAAATATGACCTCTGCCACTTCCACATATTTTCTAAAGCCTACATCCCTTAATTACTTAGAAATCAAGACCAGCTTCAAAAGCTGTTTTGCTGCTGACAAGTACTTCTACCCCAAAGGAAAAGTGGGTCCAAAATCACACACACAAGAAAATGAATGCAACTGTAAAACATTCTATATCTCAATAGATATAGAGTGCTTAAATGTGCTTACAATAAGGACATCCACTGAAAGGGGACAGCTGAAACCTTGACAGAACCAAAATATGCACCTTACTTGAATCTCACCAACAAAAGGCACTACTCAAGCCTGGAGGGCTGGAGCCTCTCTGTAATTCGTCTTCCTGACACAGGCCTTGGAGCCACTAGGCTACTGTGCAGCAGAGAACAGTCACTGTTTTCACTGCCACGGCAGTTTTGCTTCGAGAAGACGTAAACCTTCAGCAAAGTTAAGTTACTTTGGAGCTGAGATTGAAGAGGTCACATTTCCCATCCCAGGAGCCCAAAGTTAATGCATGAGCAGCACAATGTAACCGCCATAGCAGCATGTGAGTACTATTTAAAATGAGTGTATTGTGCTTGCATGTAAAATTGATGGAAGCCACCCCAATTTCATATTCATATTGCCGAAAATGTTCTCATTAAATAATAATTTAGCTTTGGCTCAAAGTTCTCCAAGCCAAATAACATAAGCATACATGTGTGAAAAGTCATGGGCATTAGTCCTAAGCAGAAATAATGTTCTCACTTGTGAATATAAAATAATTTTAAAAAGTGTAGCGACGGAGGAGTGTAAATGCAGAGTTAATTTGATGCGTTCTGCTGAGATTAGTTTTTTCAGAAAGTGCAAGCACATAAGAACAATTCTGTGTCCCTATCCTTGAAAAGGATTGTTCTTGTACAAAAGCAGAGCCTTTCCAGCTAATTTAATGCTCCCTCAAAGTGCCCATTCCTTTCTCATGCCTATTTGTAACTGAAATCTTGTTCTCTTACAATACTGCCTTGTGGATTTGTTTTTACTTTGATTCAGCCTCTTGTGTTTTAGTCATTGTGCTTGTGCATTTTCATAATGGATATGGTTAGACACTGTGGTTTCTGTTTATTTGAATAGCTTCATCTTTATTGAACTACCATTAGGGTTTTCTATGGCCAAAACATACATCAAAGGGACAAACAATTGGCTAATTAACCAAACAACAGCATACGTACACAAGACTTTTGTTTCTTCCCTTTTCCCCTGCTGTCAGTAGTGGTTGTAATGCCAGCTTTCTCCCTGTTAATATACAGACTGCTGGCCACCAGCAGTGGGGCTGTAGCTGCGGAGATATGCCAAAGGTCTATTTGTGTACTTTTGTGAAATGTTTACACAGTGTGTTGTTTGGGAGAGAGCAGAGCAAATATGAGGGGAAATGAATGGCAGGATCTTCCTCTGTGTTCAGGAATCTGAACACTGCATTATTGAATTATATCATGATTGAAACAAGAGCTTATTGAATAATCAAGTCAGACTTGGTGTTATTAATCAGTACAATTACCACAACGTGCTGCTATTTAAATAATTATTGGGTGACATTTCTGTCTCTGATGATGTATGACTGGAAAGCACTTATCCAGGCATGTGGCCATGCCCCAATATAGAAGCCTATCAGTGCTTTCCCTGCTCTCAACATACATCTCTAAATTCATTCATTCACATTCACGCACAAACTTAAAAAGCATTTTTAAGTGTGTCTTTTCCTTTAATTCACCAATATTCCACCTTTTTTGCATATATATTTGAGAGAGAGAGAGAAAGAGAAAGTGAGTAAACTCCCACATAACCGTATAAGTGACCTACCACATTATCAAACGCCAGCGTTTAAATGTTAATGTCAAATGGCAATGTCAAATTGGTAGCCTGGCGAAGTGCCAACCTTTACTTGAGTAAAGTACAGTAACAATATGTCCTTACTTGCGCTCTTGGTACAAGCTCCGACTACTGCACCTCCACTGCCTTATGTGATTTTTAGTTACAGTCAAACAAGGATTAATGACATTTTCTAATTACAGAATCCCAATGTGCCCAATTTCCAAACAGTGCAGTAATTCACTTCTTATTCTGCAACTATACTGTGACAGACAATAATCTGTTACTGATTCATTGCTTTTCACTTAAGCTAATTTTGAAACATTGCCCTTGATGAGTTAATCGAATGTCAATATTTTTTATCATTTCATTTATTGTTGCCCAAATGTTATGGCAATTAAATTTTTTTTTTTTTATTGAAAAATAGCTATTTCATACAGTAAACAGTGAAATTAAATATTTTGCTCATGAACAATCCTTTTCAAAATGGTTCGTTGAATGAATTCATTTTTGTATATTCTCATCTTGAAATTGGGTCAACTGCCATGCTCATTTTAATTTTTACCAGTTACCATTGATGTGTCCGTTACACAACACACACACACACACACACACACACACACACACACACACACACACACACACACACACACACACACACACACACACATATATAAATGAAAAAATGTATTATGCAGTGTATGTTTATGTCTTATGTATATGTGAACATGTTTATGCATGTACGTGAGTCAAAAGTAATAGATATGACAAGGAAATGAATCACACAAGCTGAGACTGATCATGCAACCATGTTTCACAACTTTGTGGCTATGTTGTCTACTATGTTCCAGGAAGCTTGACTGAAAACATGCAGGTTTGCAATGTTTATTTCGTTGTTGAAATCACAAGGACTTTACTGTTATTAAGGTGGATTAAGTGAGTCTGTAGCCAGTGCTCTGCAGTAACAGATAGCAAAAGCAGGTATGAAGATTCTTAAAATAGCCACTGTGCCATAAAATATGTCTTATAATGCTGATATTGTGCATATCTGACAAGCACTCACTGCGAATGGTAGCGTTCCATCTAGGTGTGGTCTGCGGTGAATTGTTAAAAATGATGGATCATACTGGGACCTGGTCCAATGTAAATCAGCAATAGTGTATTAAAATGCATTTTTCTCACCCTTTTGGCTCACGGTAGGAATCAGCTCATAGAGGCTGTGTTGAGCTTTTAGATGACATTTACAAAGCATGAACAATGAACAAGTGAGTGCAATGAGAGCAGGTGATGGGCCAGCAACATAATAAGGGCTATCCATTAAAAGGACTCAAATAGCGCCATGCCACTCTTTCACGTTGAAATGAATGCATTTCTTCAAATGGGCAGAACTCATTCTGGCAACCACCTGGAGTATGGTATAGACAAATACAGAGCATCAGGCCATGTCATATTTAGCCCAGTCCATAACCAGTGTAGCAGGCACTCAGCTTGGAAAACAGCATGACCCAGCACTGTGTCAGTAATCTCCACTGGCAGCTTTGTCTTACCTGGTAAAGGTCTCCAAAGGAGACCACTTCCTATACTTCTGAAGAAGGTTTGGCAGCCATTTAAATTAAAGGTGTCATGTTCCCATGTGTACTGTAATCTCAACTTGGCCCCACAAACAGACGCCTTAGTCCTTGCAAGTCCCTACTTCTGCCCTAAAGTCAAAAAAACCAAGGCTGTCTGCCAATGGAACCATTGCTTAATTCTGCATGGTGAAATAATCTAATACTTAAGTGAACAATCCCTCTGCCTTGCCAAGACTCCCTCTCGGTAACACAAAAAGTTAATCCACACCCACAGTGTTCAATGCCCCCTTGTTATCCCTCTATCACACCCTCTGTAAGGCTTTTCTGGGCGGAGGGAGAGTGTACAATCAGAACGGTGTTAAGTTCCTTGAGCTCACAGAAGAAAGCTGTGCGATCAATATTGTGCAAAACTCCTGAATTTTATCAATCAACCGGCCATCTTTTGAAACAGCAGGTGCTGATTACCCAGGATTTCAGAAATTGTTGCATTTTGTTCAGAACCTTTTTACATTTTACAAACTTGTCTGTATGAAGTATAACATACAAGCCGGTGGAGAATAACTTGTGAAGAATGTGAGTCTATGCTACCCTTTTCAAGCTGCGATCCTTCGTCCTTTGGGACACCCTTCTTTCACTCTATTTTTGATTTATGTTTTCATGAGGAAAGCTCAATCATATTTGCAGGCCTGTAACATTTGTGTGACAGACCTATGGCCCTGAGTGTAGCATAACGGTTAAGGAACTGGCCGCAACTCAACTTAACCTGAATTTAACCTGAGTAAAATATCCGGCTGTATATGGACTATATGTAAAAAGAATGTAAACTGTAAGTCACTCTGGATAGCAGTGTCTCCCTAAAATGTAAAAACAAATAAAATGACACCTTGGTAATAGTACATCCCTTTATAGGGCTTATTAAATATGGCATGGTTAACGTTTTTCCCTTCAGTTTCACATTCGGAATGACAGACGAAGCCATAATCATCACGCACAGTACAGTATGTGTTAGGGCCATCAAGCCATCTCACCTGTGATCTCATGCACAATGGCCTACATGTAATGATTCCGTGAACATACTGCGGAAATTGCGCGCGGATGTTTTGACATCACTTGATGTCGAGAATGGTTAGTCAATATGGCTTAGATTTGAACACATCTGAAACCTTTTCATGTTCTGAGAGACCTTACAACACATAGTGCCTATAGGGAGACATACGTATTATTTGTCTTCAAATGTTGGAACGTAATAATCATGTTATTATGAAAAAGTGGTGCTGAACATATTTTTTTATCACAATCACATTATGGTAATATTGGTATAAAAGAATACAAGCTCACTTGGGTGCCAGTTTAAATTTGCCTTCCCCTTTTATGAACGATCCTGAAAATAGCAAATATGTTTCAAATTATTCCTAAAATTATTAATGTGAATGTACTGTACAGGATTTTAAGCAACCAATTAATACCTGAGGGAAACTATGTATTCACCCTCTATTCTATAGCTACGTAGTTTTGTAGATGTTCATGAACTTTTCAATGAATAGTGTATCATGTAAATTGCCACAACAAATTTTTGCTATGTTGCTGAAACCAGAAAATGCCAACTCAGGGTTTTTGGAAAAATTATGCACTACAGAAAGTGTGAAGTAGCTTTGCACATAATATCAAGGGCCACCTTTGTCCCATTACTTCAGGTTATAGATATGGAGGCACGGTGTAGAAGAAATGTGATAACACATACATTTTGAATCAAAGAAATGACTGCATGTTTGCTCAACAAAATCACTCTTAAGCCGCAATGCTATCGCTCTGGCATACTCTCACACTCGTGTTATGTTGACACAAAAACATCCTCAAGTACTGTACTGTGCAATCTGTTTGTCATTATTTTGTTAGGCACAGAGAAATTGAAATCATTCTGCTGTCCCTGTGTCTAACAGTCACATATCAGCTTCTTACTCACTGTGGGCATTAAAGATACGACGTCACTCTTGGAGGAGTAGGGGGGTACCCTTGTGGCAAAATTCCCAGATCGAGACTCTCAATCTCATTATCATCCCCCAACATAATTGCCAAAATCAATCACTTCCTCTCCTCCTCTGATATGTGATTAGCACTCTGGCACACAGATAGATGCTACACATTGGTGGTGGCTAAGGTGAGTCATCCACCTTCACAGTAAAGCGCCTTGAAATTCAAAAAACATTATTTTTTAGTATTATTAATATTGTTACAGTTGATATGTGAAGAATTATGTAAAGTTCTTCCCACGGTTACCATTTTTCTCCTTCTCCCTACTATATAAATAGTGAACCCCTATCAGCACCTCCTGTATCACTCTCGAAGATTATCATATTTAAATGGATGGCCTGAATGCTGTAACTAACATGGACTTGTAATTCCATGGTATCTAACATGCGTTATTTTTATTCATTTATAAGGCTGGCCATCTAGAGAGGGGGGACAGAGTGTGAAATCTACAGACACCCAGTTGAGAATAATTTGAGCTATGCAGCATTTCCTGTGGATATATTGGCATAATTCATAATGAATTATGCAGTTTAGGCTTTGGCCTGTATGTAAGTATTAAATAACAAATGTGGCGCATAAAGAACGCATCTCACGTTTGGGGCTTTGCTGTTAGCAGTGTTTGTGCTGTTTAGAAAAATGTGAGCAGCTGTCACAAAAATTTCAATCGCATGCGAAAGTGTGGAATTTAGGATATTTTGTATGCAGCAGACTGGCACAGCCTCAAGACAATACAAGAAGTGGAAAATTTAAAAGAATGCTGTACATTATAAAATGAGTGCCTGTTCTCATAAAGGGAATCAACAGCATATTATGGCAGTGATGGCAGACATGGGGATGATACTGGGGAACCATGCAGCTGAAGGTACCAGAGTTAAATGCAATACTGAGAATCTATAAGCGTAAAAAAAATATGTCTGATGTTTGTATTATCTTTCTCAATATTATTATTATTATTATGGTCACTTAACAGGCTGCCACAGTTTCATCAGCTGGTTTGCCAGTGTGTAAATGATGACACAACTTAATTGTGTTCATAGGGCGGGTCAGAAAACCACCTTGCTTTCCTTAGTAAGTACCGCAACTTACTTCATCGGTTTAAACAGCGCCTGTCCATAGTTCTGGAACGTCATTATGAGCTTCAGTTGAGTCCCACCAGACTTCATGGCTGTTATGAAAGAGAAAACACAAAAGGGGTTATATTCAAGTGATGTGACTTGGCAGCTATATCTCCAGTCTTCTGATGTTCACACAACCTCAAGCAAACATACTCTCTGTGGAGGGTAATGCTGGGCCAGTTGCAACACAGGACAAGTTAAAACAACCCTTCTGAATTCCGTTGCAATTGAGATTTCACACATACATTATGCATCTAACCATTGTTTTGTACAGCTGAACCTATTCAGAAGCCCTTTTTTATGAACCTGCTTATTTATGTTCAAAATATACTTTGTTTACATCAAATGAAAAATGTCAGTTCAGTGATTCTTAAAATACTAGATTGCAAAAAGGGTTTAGTGAATGTATGGGCTATACTGAAATGTGTACCATGTTAAACAGTTTTTTTTTGGGTACATAAGGTGTGAACTGAAGCTGCTGTTAAATGTGACAGTATTTATTCATTAATTACAATCATTAATTATATGAATAATTTACTGGAGGCATTTAGGAGACCAATAGTTAAAAAAGCAGTGCAGTTCAAAAGAAAGTAAGAACTATTATAATATATTAATTGTTGTGTGTGCCACTCCAGTTCACAATGATACATAGTTGGTATAAAAATACATTGAAGGTACAGACAGTAGCCTTTCCACTGTAATGTATAATTTAATTTTTAATTATTTTCAAAATTATTTTGTTATTAATCCGTAACTTCTGATATAATTGCACATAATTTCACATATGCAAATTGAACATGATCTAATCTTCCTGCGTAATAGCTTTAACTGATGAAACTTCCACCTGCAATGCTAATTCACTTGAGATTATATGGCTACGTACTGTGAGTGCCTGATTATGTGAGACTGCAGTTGTTTGATTAAGAAGAGGTGTGGAGGTGAAGGACAGCAGCACGGCCAGTAAGCACCCGCAGTTTTTTGTTCTTGGTAAAGTCAGATAAGACATAGGTAATGCCAATAGGGCAGCAGAATCATGACAATTAGACTACTTCAATTTACTCTTGCACCTTTTCAGAACCTGGAAGGGCTAAATGAAATATTCAAATGATACATTTCTGTCTACAACAAAGGACCCTATGGAATTAAAGAACTGCATTATACAACTAGAGAATACAGGTAGCTAAGATTAGCATAACATACTAATGCCTATGTTTGATACATTCACATATAATGCGTGTTCTTCAGTTAAAATGTCAAAATCAAATTATTTCATGGTACACACAAACTTATAAATGGTCTAAATAAAGACACAAACTGTAAAATTGTTGATAAATGTTTATCTCCTGAAAAGTGTCTGCAGTGAGTTTCTGGTCAGTACTGCAATACCCATTTTATTAACCTAATTGTGTATGCCAGTTAGCAGTATAGCAGAGACAGGTGTGCTTGTACACAAGATGTTAGGGGAGATTAAAAATGATGTACAATAAAAGTATCTCATATGAATGCTCTTCTTTGCTATAAAATGCTCTTTGCTCTTTGCTTTGCGATGTAAATAGAGAGAGTAGGACTCGCAACACTTTGCTGCAGCTATACCTCTTTATTAGATAATTCTTATGAAAAAAAGACAGACAATCTTTCAGCCGCTGTGGGCCTTTTTCAAACCTGATGGCGGACGTCTGTTTTTATGTCCTCAACATTTTCAAAATAAAGAGGTATAGCTGGAGCAGAGTGTTGCGGGTCCTACTTTCTCTATTCACATCGGTTTTCCGACCCAGCACCTAAGAAGGGATTTCTCTATTTTTTTTTATCGCTATTAAATATAAATAATATGTGTTTAAAATATAAATATGGGTTTGCTTCATAAGTATTTGTGCCACTTAAGTTGTTGATTGAGGGGGTAATACTAAATATCGGTGCAGTCTGAGTACCCAAACAAGCCATTCACTTAAGACCACTTAAATATTTACAGTCATTTTCTCTGCATGCGTCAGATACTTGCAGACCTGAAAAAGGACCAGCCTTGGTTGGACAAGTTCCAGATGTTCTGCAAGCATTTGTACTTCATAATAATGAGTATTGTAAAGGTAATAGGGACAAAATATTGGGATTTTTTTTTTTACAGCTCTGCTACTGACTGTCTTTCAACCAAGAGGAGCTAGAAATTCCAATGAAATGGTTTTATTTTTGCCTTTTATGATGGGACAGGTTTTTAAAAAAAGAAATAAAAAAAAACTATTTCCTTATGTACTGCATAAAGATAAATTAAACTAAAGAAATGCCCCTTACAATCATTTTTCTTGGAGTAGGTTGCTGTGCTCCTGCTCTGAAGGTCTTTAGACAAAACCCATAGGCTTTACATTTCTCTCTGTTAGTACAGCTCCTTGGTCTGTTCGATTCAAGAATAAAACATGAATGTCAGTCCCGCGGCTTTCTATCAATGGCCACTGTGTGCAATAAAATAAATATCGTCGCAATGACAATGGCTGATAAACACCTATTTTATGAATATGAAAAGAAACAGCACTGAATTAACCAATCACGTTGCTTTGACAACCGTTTTCCTCTCAAAAATGAACACGGCGTTAAAACCATGAAGACCTTTTAATTTTGTAGGAATATTCATGAGGTTTGGTAGCAATAATATAGCTCCACGGAGGGGGAAAATCATTGTGTAAAAGGAAATGATTATGGTTTTTGTTGAATTGTTGATAGACTTATTAACTGCCGTGATAGGCCAATTATCATACTGTACTTGGAATTCTCGTCATTTTTCTCTATAAAATTATTTTGCTCAAAAGGTTTTTAAAACATTTAATCTGACTATAGTCAAATTTAGGATCTTGACTATGACTTCATATTGAATAGTAAGCTGATATTGTCATCTGCTCCTGCACATGTGTTCATCTGCATATTTTCCTATTCATTCTCATAAATGTCTGCCTTTCCTAGTGCTTGCATCCCGTTGGACCATGGACCTAGGTCTATGGATTAAACAAACAAACATGCTACTGTGGCATGGCTAATGGATTTACTTTAACTGCTTCTGTTTCCAGCTCTACAGCATACGGACATCTTCATTGCTCCCTAAACACTGTCAGACCAATTATATGTACATATTTCCACATAACCCCCCTAGTTTAGAAGGAAGCATTCATTTTTCAATGCAAGATTACACAATTATACAATACAACAGTCCTTAAGGACTTTACATTCTTTACTTTTTTTGCACACATACAAAACAGGCTTCTATCACTGCCATTATATTCCTTACAGTCCTTAAAGCCATATCTAAATATTTTCAGTTTTGTAAGAAAGCCCTGCAGTCAAATAAAGTTGCTTTCTTGTAAAAATCAAAGTAATTTGCAAACATATTGCTTTCAGTCCCTGTAATCAAATGTGAAAATGTATTTTTGATAACTGTGAGCTTGTGCTTTCTGCCAGGACACACCAGTACACCGTATCATTTGCCATGCTATTGTCTTGTCACAGACTTACCCACACTGGTGATTCTTTGAGAGACAAGGTCCTTCAACAGTGCGTCCATGACAGGGTTGTGCCTTGAGTACAGTTCGTAGCGATTAATCCCAATGTGGAATCTTAGCCAATTTGGGTACGAGTCTGCAGAAGACTCTCCAGTAGGTGGATACTCCTCTTCAGTCCCTTCGTTGTGCCTGAAAAGGTCGTAAAAAGGAAATCAAATGCCGCTGGAGAGAAGACGAGAACCTTTTTATTGCGAGCAACTACAGAGAATTAGGCCTATGAGATTGCAGCATGTGCATAGAGTGCACAAGGAGATACTGTGCTTCTCATGTATGTTAAAAGTAATTCTGTCACCACACCAGAGAATGCTTCTTGATGCATCGCCAACACATTGGTAAACTTCTCTAACTACAGGGGCTAGTAAAACATAATTTCACAGGCAGCATTCTGAAACACTATTTTATATCGGATTTGACCATACTTCTTTTGGGCATGACAGTAATAACATGATGAGCATGGTTAACTGTAGACATTGCACATTGTAATTATCTGGCATAATGCTTAATTCCTATTTGGAGTGTTTGAAATAGGATGGCGTAATGGTTAGGGGACTTAGTCTGGAACCGGACGGTCATGGGTTCACACCCTGGTAGGACAACTGCAGTTATAGCTTTCCCTTCAGCAATATGCATAATTGTATGTGTTTCAGTGTATAAATAGCACTGTGGCTTACAAATTATATATGTTGCCCTAAATATGAGTCCTCTAAATAAAACAAAATCAATGTATTCTGAATTTAACATTGTATTCAATATATGTTTCATTTTTCGTATTACCATCTGGAATGGGATAGTCTAGTTTTACAGAGAATGGGAAAATTAATGGATGTCATAGAAACTACATTTAAAACAGGGCTTTGCATGGAACAGTGATATACTTAAATTATTAGCATTTATATGCTGACTTATTCACTGCCACAGCTTGGTTAAAACTGGTAAGAGACACTTGTTATTGTGTAATAACGGGCTGAGGTGGGTAAAGGGGATTAAATGTCAGGTAATCATGACTTCTTATTTCCTACTTTTACTGACGATACAAAGGATGCTTGTGCAGCAAATGAGGCTGAATTTTGACTAAGAATATTTTGAATTTAATTTACAATAGCGGAAGCTATTTCTGATTATTTCAATGTAAATGAATCCATGGATAATGGACTAAATACCTAGCCTACGGGTGGAAGTGAATAATTCCACGATTTATTCAAATTAATGCAAAATGTTCCCCTTTAACTTAATCAAAGCTTACCATTCTTGATTCTCAGCAGCTTTTGGGTTGAATCTGATGTCAGTGTTGACGTTGAATAAGGTGTCTTCGTCGGTAAGTGGTGGCAGGGATGTTTTATACAAAGGGTGTTCAAACAGAGCCGATAGCCTGGTAAAAGCCTTCACAGGTACATTCTTAATGACGTTCGTGTCCTGAATGAAGTGCTTCTTCGTATCTCCATTCTGCGCGTAGTGTTCCAATCTTTTAAAAGCCTCAATTTTGTCACTGGCCCCTGTGATCTTTTCCAGCGAATGTGAAGTAAGATTAGAACTGGGCTCGTTACTAAAATCCTGCAAGATTCTCAAAGTATGCTTATTAGGCCAGCCCGATTCTGCTCCAGATCTGGCTCGTTGCTTCCCCCAGCTCTGAGGCTCTTCGCTCGGTCTATGAGAGCAGGAACAGGCGCTGTTGCCCGTATTCGGTCCTGCTGCTCGCCTCTCTAGCTTTGGTAACAAGTCTATCATAATGTGCATGGTGCACGCAATAAGAAACACCATGAGAATTAAAACTCGGAATTTACGAAAGAGTATCATCTTCGTAGTTCCCAGTTTAATAATATGCAAATGTTTGTTTGAAATAATTAAGATATAAAGGAAAAAACTCACTACATCACCAACGACATTTATTAGACCGGTTGCAATTTTAGAAAAATACACGTTAAACACTTTGCCGTCATCATCTGGTGATTTGATTAAGGATCTCAGTGTTCAGCCAGATAGTCCTTGCTGGCTACATTAGAAATCCAGGTAAAAACAATTTGTTATTTTGATGAGCATAGTCTAGAATTGTTCACGTGCAGCCAGGTGAGATGTGACTACTGCACCGACAAAAATATACATTAAGCAAGCAGCTTTAACCAAACTCGTAAATCGGTTCAGCTGTTGGTATTTCGTTGAATAGGCTACAGCTCTTGGTAGGCTATATTCAATGTGGAGCTGAATGTCTCAGTGTGGCAATCGCAGGTAACCTACTGGTAGCGTGTTTTAAACGCAATAGAAAATCATCCATAGTAAGTGTAAGCAAGGTCTCGATAACGGCGTTCCATCTTCAGAACCTGTATTCTGCAGTGCTGGATAGGCTGGCTCACATCATAAGAGTATGGAGAAGGCATTTGTCCAACCCGTCCTTCAAAGGGAGAGAAAAGCGACGAACGTTATCTTATTCCTTAACAATTCAAAAATTGCAACTGTAATCAAGCCACTGTTTGTGATATTTAATTTAGAATAGTCCTCTTGAAGTAAAGAAACCCACAGCAGAACGTTTAAAGTGAAACGTCAAGGGAAAAAACTGAACGAGCTGCTTAAAAGAACATCCATCCTTTTCAGCCAGCAAACCAAGATGCGTGGCTATAGAGACGTGTATTCAGTAGCCTACATAGGTGCTGGACTGGCTAGCCACATTATTTTCGAATCTGTATTAAAACAAAAAAGCGGATAAAAGTATATTTTGGCAGGTGCAGATTTTTGGTTTCACCCCCGAAGCTCTTCCTCTCATTCCGGCCCGGGCGAGTTGAGCTTGTGCTCTTGCTGTTTAAGGCTGGGTGGGTGTGTTAAATATTATGATCAAGCCCTTCTAAATCCAGCCTTGCAGAGCGTCATAGGAACGAGATTGGCTGAGTCCACACACGGGCAGCGATAGTAACACGAAAAGGCAGCAACAATCTGAGACTGTAAGATTCATTTTCTTCCACCGAAATATTTTCCCTGCAGCTCCAATAAGTACAAGAAGAGGGCGTTGGATTCCAAATATAGACTACCAGGAAATGGGGGAAAGATCAGAAAACACAACTGCAAGCCATTTACATTACGAGTGTGTCTTATTATTTTCAGTAGATTTACATATTCGTGATCTTGACGTTTTATACTGAACAGATGAGTGCAACTGTCTTTATCTGACTGTAGCATAGTTGCGGGCCGTGGATAGGCTACAGTATCCTGATCCATCACAATTGTGAAAGATTTCTACTAGTCTCCACATTTAATCCAGAAAGTGATCTATATTCCAACTTCCCTTTTGTACACATAACTGTAGGCTAGGCCTACTGTAAATATTACAATGTTAAGTAGGATATACAATCACATATCAACTGGCTAGGCTACTGAAAGATTTGGAAACAATATTTTTTAATTGACGGATTCTGAACGTCCAGATTCCTCAAAATCCAGATAAGATTTGCTCTTTGAACAAGCAATACTGACGAGTTGGAAACCTTTACCACCTTTTTTGACACGCAATGCCTAGATGTTCCTAGATGATGTTCCTTTGCTGTTCCATTGCCTCCCTGAAAGGTTTTGCTATTCCTAGTGAAAAAGCAACCATACCTTACCCACATAGCACAAATAATATTCAGTGTTCTCCACAGACTTATCCAGACAATGATATACTATTCGACTAAAACATACCAAACATTTGTCTCCTTTTATTAAAAAATAATGAATCTAAGTTTTTATAATCACCTGCTCCCAAGGCAAATATCGTAGAGTAGGCCTACAGTATTGTGTATTTATAAGACTAGGCATTTTACTGAAGATATTCAGGTTTGTGAATATCATACATTTTGTTCAGTTTCCTGACTGCTCCATCCTTTTCCCCCATTGCTGACATGCAGTCTACTAACTTACAATTTCACTCTTGGAGGTTTAAAATGACCACATAAAATAAGCATGTTGCTTTCTGAAGCTCAAAGTAAATAATTATTATTGTGCATTTGGAGTTTCAAATTCTATTCTTTTCTGTATCTCAGTGAATGTAATAATTTTCTTTGGAAAGGTAAGTTTGGCTTGCCTTGGTAATGGCATTCTATCACTGGAATGTGTGTTTGGAGTCAGGAGACCAACTGACCACAATGGCACGTCCAGGCAGAGGGCTAGAGTCGAGGAAATAAGTAAGTAAGTAAATAAATAAATAACAATTTTATTGGCTCTACATTGGATAAATGTAATCCATCTATGTCCACTGTTTATGTTTTCCATTGTATCTCATTTGCTTATACAGTACAATATAAAATATTTGATATCATAATCTTGGTCACTTTAGCATTTATCTTTACATTTAACTGAGTTTATTTAAAAAATACAGCAATAAAATAAAATCTTTTGTAAATGAAAATGTAGAAACTATAAAAATCTTGTAAGTACACCATAAAATTATCTGTGTTAAATCAACTTGTACAGAGTACATATGGTCCCTATTGGACTGTGTTAGAGTTCCATTAACACTGGACATTTTACTGTGTAAAAAGTACATTTCAATCCTTTTCTAGAAGATGTATAATATTTGAGTGAAAATGAATAAAATCTAAAATGGTGTGTTTTTCTGTCTTAAAAAGGTAAAAATAATTTTATACTAATAATATAGTGGGAAAAATAGCCAAAAATGGAAAATGTTCATATACAGTACATAACATGTTTGGGCTACTTCTGCACAAAATCACCAAGGAAAGCTGTTATGGTACATGATCCCGTCTTTAGAATCCCATTTAATGAGCTATTTCAAGAGAGTATTATACATTTAATGCAGCCTTATCTTTCATTTTTTTTCTGTGCCAAACATCAGTCTAATACATCTCCCAGTATAGCTCAATTTTTTTCAAAGGTATTTATTTCTTCCATGTCAACATTTAATGGATGCATGCGCCTATTTAATCATGACTGACACTTGTCTCTTTATTCTTAATGCAGAGGTACTATAACATCTGCATGGCATGCGCTCTAGACTTCTAATGTATGCTCATGTCTTTTAGTGAGCTTTTAGCTAATTTATCATTGGGCTTCATGGCTGTGCCAAGTTTGGCACAAGAGTAAAGGAAAGGCTGCATAGCATTAATAATACTGCTGATGTAGTTTATATGCATATCCAAGGGATTGTGAGACACACACACACACACACACACACACACACACACACACACACACACACACACACACACACACACACACACACACCAGAAGTATAGGAAGCATAAGTGCATTCATGTTTAAGGAGTGCCCTTTACTGACAATTTTAGAATGGGCTGTAGCACTGGTTGCAGGTTTATGAGCCCATATTTGCAATGCAATTTTGTTTTACTGTGCTAAAATGTTAAATATACAATAAAACATTAGTGTGCACTCTTTCAAATACAACAGCAGGGTGAGTGGAGTATAGTTTATTTTCTTGTAGGCCTTTTATTTCTAAACAAAAACCTGGCAATGGACTCATGAATTGGCATGATATGGACTTACTATATGTGTCTTGGCAAACAGCCGTTAACTCCTATTCTAGAGAACACAGCAAGATATTATTTCCTGGAAGTAAGTGTTTGCATATATTCTCAAGATAACAGCTCAGTGGAAGCTCTGTTGTGACATATAATGTGTAAGAGAGGAGTTATCTCAAAATACATTTTCGTAAATCCATTCACTGTATGAATATGTAAGTATTTCTTCTAGATAAAATCTGGTGCACAAATGATGTGAATTTTGTTCTGTGTATACATATTTGGAGAGCTGGCAGACAGACTTTTCAAATCATAAGCCCAGCTATTTATTTAGTCTGCTAATGACAGTGATTATGTCAGTCAATTATGTGATTTTCCACTTTATTAAATGATAGGCTAGTAGCCACAGTAAATCTCACTGAAAATAATTCTCTAAGTTTATGAAAGGGAGAACAAGAATTTCTACTTTCCATAAATTACATTTCTTCAAAAATGTATACCAATGCCTCTCTCTAAAGAGAGTTGATGCTGGTTTCCTCTGCATCCATTTTGATTTGAAATGGATATTTGACTAAAATGAAGGTATACAGCCATTTTTGGAAAAGGGACAGATTTCCAAATTGCTCTGGGTCAGACCGGAAGGGAATAATCTTTAGTAAGAAGCTTGAAGATGTAAAACTGTTAAATGTGAAAGCTTCAGATCGGAAGTAACTCCAGATCCAATACTGTATAATTCACAGTATACATATATCACAGTAATATACAGTATAATTCACATATTCAGTGTAAAACGTAGTAATTATCTGAGCGTGTAGCTGTCCCTAAGTATTCGGACAGTGACTTCACCATATTGGATTTGGAATGAATATGGGGTTAAAGTACACACGGTCAGCTTTAATTTGAGTGCATTTACATCCATATCAGGTGATCCGTGCAGCCCTTTTTATACATAGTCCCCCTATTTTGGGGGACCAAAAGTAATTGGACAGCTGGCTTATCAGCTGTTTCTTGGCCAGCTGTGTGGTTCACCTGATATGGATGTAAATACCCACAAATTAAAGCTGACAGTCAGCACTTTAACCTCATATTCATTGATTCATTTCAAATCCAATGTGCTGGAGTACAGAGCCAAAAGAACACTGTCCAAAAACTTACGGACTACACTGTATTATATAGCAGCGCGCATGACACAGTGTCAAATTACTTGGAATCTTCCCCCCCAAAATTTGCGTGGTGATTCCAATAAATAGTGGGTTAAAGAAAATATATGTAATTCAAGATACCAGTGGAAATTCATTATTTTGACTTTCAAAGTGCATTCCTCTGTATTTGGATAGAATGTATCGATACATAAATAAAAATATACAGAGAACTGTTTTTGCGTACATCTTTCTTCTAGGAGACGGAGTGCCACGTATTGGAACTGTAAACACTTTAAAAATCTATCGAAGGCACTGCCGTAGTACCTTTGGGCATTGTTACAGGAGCTTAAGCAAAATGTCAAACTAAATATAAATATAAAATTTAAACAATATAAGGCCCCTGTGTACAAAGTCTGCTAAAGTAATATCATTGTGTAAGCTGAGGTCTGTTCCTTAACCAGTTTCTAAGCCCTATCGCAGTAATATAGGTTTTTGTATGAAAATACTGTCAGTTACATTACTTGTAATATCTGCATCTACAGTAGCAGAATACTCTCATGGCCATGGCCACTGGTCATGTCAATGATTGTGGGGCACAGGAGGAATAACATTTTTCCCCAATATTCCTCCTATATTTTAATTAGCAGTGGAATAACTGGCTGGAGAAGGCAAGCGGTGGAGATGTTAAGGTTGAGGAAACATTGAATTGAGAGGTCATGCAATTGTCACATAGACAACTCCCTATCACCTCGTCTAGACACTTGTCTATATCGGGTAGCTAGTGGGAGGCTGGCTGTCTCACAAAAGGAAGGCTAACAATAACAAAACACACAACCATTCGGTCAAAATTTACAGTGCTGGCCCACTGCTTCCCAGAGATGGGTTCTGGCAATTTGCACATAGCTGGCAGCTTGCATCTCTATAAATGAGATCTAGGCCAATAAAGTGAAATGACTGTGGAAAACATTTCATGAGATTAACATTTAGCACTGAATTCTCCAATTTCAAATGTTTGTGGTACAGTGTCTCTCTTATTTAGATCAAAAGGAGTATGATGGAGTTTAGACTCAAAATAATATGTCTGTATAAACAACGTTCCTAGGATTTAAAATTACACCTTATCAAGATGGCAAAAGAAACATTTTCTTCACCCTTGCCCAGGGGCACTGTCTATCTACTTCTGATAGTGCTATGTCTCAGTCAACAACAACGGTGTCATAAAAGTCAGAAAAGTATGACTTGAGAAACTGATTCTGAAAGAATATGTTCTTTCTGTAGTCGTTCCTGGAACTATAAAGCACATTTCCTCAAAATATCCTTTCTTTAAAAAAATTAAAAGCCTTGTAGCAGGCATCCAAACCAATATCCCAATGTTTTTATACAGACTTTCTTTGAAGAGGCTTATGGAGTGAGATGGCATGTTTGAACAGTCCCTGAAAGAATGCAATGCTAGAATAAAAAGAAAGAACAGGCAAAGCCCTGGTCAGACAATTAGAAAGGCCTCTGAGGCTGATGCAGCTGCATTCACGTTGGAGTAGAAACCCAGTCTACACTGAAGACAAATCGATACCAGAGGGCCAGATGTCCATAGAGACATTTTACTAATTTAACAGCATCACCGGATTCTACAGGTTTTTTTCAGGATCACTTTGCTCAATTCAAAGCCAACTTGCTCTGTGGCACAAGGAAACAACCCTTTCACTGAATGAATTTGGCTCTTCTCCCTCAGTTATATGCAAATTCTGTCTCAAGACCAACCATTTTACAGTTTACAATGTAAACATTTGACAGCCAAAGTGACTTACAACAAGGGCAGGTACATGTTAATTTAATATTATCCACCGAAGTTAGTTTTCCAAAGAGGTATGGAAGAAATTATAACTCTTCCCAAGATGTGTTTTGAGGAATACTTGAATAGACAAATTACCATAATCCAATCAATAAATCATTCGATAACGTCCCTATGTTCTGCACTCCACGTACAATTCTGAGTGTTGTTTCAGGTGTAAAATGGGTAGGCATGAATTGTAGGCATTTAGTGATCATCTTCCCGCCTCTGAATTGAAAATAGCAAAGTTCCTCTGGAGGAACCTATAAATCCCGCAGTAGCTTATTTTATCCTTGTTGTGTATGTCCATTTATTTGTGGTTCCTTTTGTAGAAGTTAAAAATAAATTCTTAAATAAGTTATTATGTGAAAAGGGAATACCGAAATGGTCTTGATACATGTATAATCTTTATTTAATCTTTATGGTGGAGAGGCTGGATTCCTTTCCCTGCGTATTTTTTACTCCTCCTTTTAATCTATTTCTGGATAAAATCAGAGTGGAAGTCTGTAGTGGCTCCAAAGGAGGCAGCTGTAGGATTCTGCTCTCTCTGTCTGTGCCTCTCTGCATTTTTAACTTCATGAAACATTAAAGCAAAATACTTTGTCCAATAAGTATGACAAAGTCAGTAGAATTATTTTAGAAATTACGTAAAGAATTTACTACAATTTTTGCCCACCTCCACAATGTCACCCATATCCTTCCCTCAATATGGCGCCTCAACTCAGTTCTTTATGACTGGATCAGTGAAGAATCTGGATGCTTGGTAATGACAATTACAGTAACACAAGGCTGGGCAACTCATTCAAAGGAGCACAAAAAAGAGATCGAAGGCAAGGGGAATGATGGTGATGAATTGAAAATGTGTCAATAGACTGACCCGGCAGCCTTGAGAAAACTGTCAGTGTCAGCGTAGCAGGAAGTGACACCGCTTTTACAAGTCAGCACAGAACATCAGGAATAGATTGCAGTAATCCCCACTACACATTCATTATGCTTTGTATTGCATTGCACAAAGTGGTCTCACTTGACAGCCTCAATTGCCGGGATAATACCGGTATGCTTTGTGGTAAGAAACAGTTACCCATCCATGTTTGGAGTCACATAAACCCTTAGTTATAAACAATATGTGACACCTTTGTGTGTCGTGTTAATTCCGAGCTGATTAATAACTGTGAGTTTTTACGTTGCTTAGCTCTCATTAATGATCTGTAAGGCGTGTGTGCTTGTTTCCCTGTGAGTCTCTCTGCTCCTCAGATGTATGGGATCATGACTGAGTTTCTCAGAATGCATGACTGCTGACTGGCTATACTTCCCAGAAACTCAGTGACAGTAACCAAGTGACTCACAACACACAGTGTGACTGGTTGTTGAGGCTGGAAACAGGAATCTTTGGCTTATTGAGGTCAGTGTGAGATGTGTCCTGCAGTATATTGTGCGTTGACTGGAGAAAAAGGTGGCTACTTAAAAAGGTGCAGTTTCATGTGGGGGAGGGGGGGGGGGGGGGGGGGGCTTCAGGGGAATACCTCTGGTGTTTGATGACAGTGATACAGACTTCAGTCATTTTATAGAGACAATAGCATGCTTGTGGGAGACCATGCCTATCTCCTCCACCAGGGATCACACTTGCTGGATTTTTGTGCTCTGCCGTGCTCTGCCGTGACTTGGTCCTTTCAAACCTCAAGACTTCACAATGTATTTCCACTGGGCTTAGTGGCTAATGAATAGAAAGCTCCCATCAGGTTTCAGGGTAGTTTTGATTTTGGACAAATACATTGTACAGCCCAATACTGCCTTTAGAACAAATTGCCTATTTGCTTGTAATAAACTATAGAGTATACATGGACAAAACTGCCAAATCCGCATGATAACCAGGTTTTGAACTAATTGTACTGTTTGAAATAAATGAATGAGAGAGAATGTAGGTAGTCCCTGCAGCCAGCAGGCTTTCATATGGCAAGGTTATCAGAGTGGATTAAATCAGCAAGTCTACATGAGGTAGAGACCTTTCTATTACGGTCCACCCTCCTGAAAATAAACCACATGAAGATACATCTTCATTTTAATATGCAAACCCTCACTTCTTGTCTAAACCCGGAGCTGGCATTGTGTGCTTATTGAAATTTGAAATGGTGAGTGTGTTCCGAATCAGATACGCTGAACTCCTCCAAGCGTACGTGATTCATCACCTGCTAATGGCAAAACATAAAGAACATTATCAACAGACACCGGCCTGTCAAATGAGGGGAGCTGGAGTGATACATCAGCCGAGACACACTGTTGACACTAACATACACTGACATACTGCACTTCGACACGCTCATTTGAGAGATGCTGATCATGTGACAAAATCACACAAATCATACTAACACACTCTCATTGAATTCTGATTATAACAATACATTTTTCATGCGTCTAAAATACACTGAACATACTAAGTCTGACACAGATGGACAAAATTACAGATACCAATCCTATGAACACATTGATCATACCAAAACACATTGTTCAAGTCGCTCAATCTCACTGATCAACACCCAATGCCATATGAATATGCACTGACTTATGCACTCTGGTCATACAGTTTGGCAAAGAGGCACATACATGATGTGGTGTCTGTGTTGCCGGTGTCTGTGATCATGATACTCAGAGGTGATAGTGTTGCCAGTAGCAACACAAAATGATAATTACACACACATGCTCATATTGTGAATGCTTATGATATTGTGCATGATAATATCGATGGCCATACTAACTCAATAATAATACTAATAATAATAATGACAAAAGTCTATATTATTAGATTTAGTTTATTTTAACCCTTGTGTGGTGTTCGGGTCTGTGGGACCCGTATTCAATGTTTACTACAGTTTTTTACAATTGCTTTGACTCATTTTGCACAACAGAGTTTCAATGTGCAAAACTCTTAACACAGAATGCTATACTGCTCAGTTTGGGTTCAAAATGTAATATAGCATGCAACATAAAAATACCAGTGTCAAATCCGAGAATATTATATGCAAAAGTTTATCACAGCACCAAAACATTAGATATTTCATACAATGAAGTTAAATCATTGCTGCATTTTCAATATACAACAGTCATCATGAAATAATGCTGCCAAACACAAAATCCTTCTGATAAAAAAAGAGTTTGAAATTGTTCTTTGGTCATAACGCAAAATGCTATATTCTATGCTATGTTCATCGTTGAAGTTTAATTATTGGTGCATTTTCAAATACAACGGCCATTATCTAATAATGTGGTCAAACACAAAATACTTGTTACCAAGAAAGACTATGCAATGGTCATTTCCTCATAAGTACTTGAAATTATGTACAGCAATCATCCCCTGTGATAGACTGCAGTTTTGCGCTTGTGTTTTTATGAAAGACAAACAAAATATTAGATTATTTGAAGTTTAATCATTAAAGAAAAATAATTCAGTAATGCAGTACTGTAAACTCAACTGTATTGTACAGTAAAGACAAGAACAACAGTAAAAGCAAAAACAGTTACAGTAACAACAAACTTTACTGTAAAGTAAAAAAAAAACTGCTTTTTGGTGCTTAAGCAGCATTTTGCCTCTCCGCTGCATTTGGCCACAGAATTTTGTCGACATCGCATCTGATGACAATAGCATCTTGTGTTGCAATGCTATTCACCTCGGCACGGTTGTTGGAAGTACTGAGACATGACTACAAAGACCTGTTGAATTGATTTAGTCATCTGCATTTGTAGTAATAAGCATTTGAACATTGTTGTAATGTTAGGTGGCTGTATTCTGAGAATGGACCATATGATTTAGAGTTTGGCACTTTGTATTAACAGTTTTGCACTTTGTATGTCAGCATAGGATGTGGTGTCTTAGAGTAAGAATTCTGCAAGTCAGTTTAGCACTTTGCACTAACAGTTTTACACTTTGTGTGTCAGCATAGGATGTGGTGTCTTAGAGTAAGAATTCTGCATGTCAGTTTAGCACTTTGCACTAACAGTTTTACACTTTGTATGTCAGCACAGGATGTGGTGTCTTAGAGTATGAATTTTGAAAGTCAGTTTGGCACTTTGCATTTTGAGTTTTGTACATTGAAATTCTGCTGTGTAAAATGAGTCAAAGCAATCATAAAAAACTGTAAAAGAAAAATTATACAATTCATAATTTTTTCAACCTGAGACTCATTGGCCTTGGCTCATTTTCTGTGATGAACATGTAAAAGAACACAAAAATCAGATTTTATCACAAAAACAAATATCACTTTTATTGATAACTGTGATCTAGCAGAGGTAAATGGTCAATATTAACCATATATGCTGTCTATATTGCTTGTAATTGAGATAAAGTCAATATCTGTGAAGTATTTTTACATAAATTGTTATGGCTTTATTGTTTTTAAAACCCAATAATGTGGGTCCACCAGACCCGCGAACACTGGGTGAGTAACAAAAACACGAACACCACACAAGGGTTAATTGCCAATTTTTCTTTCCTTTCCCATTTTGCTTGTTTAAATCTGTTGATCTGTTTTCTCTAGAGATGCAAATGATAATTCATCTCTTTTTAAACAGCTGTCACCCAGTCTAAAAAAAGTCACACAATTTAACACATTGAGAGGAAATCACTCAATCAAAAACACAGAGAAGAAGCCACCAGTGCAATCATAACTGAACTAATGTGAACATACTCAAGCTAACCACATCATCATATTTTCCCAGGGCCTGGGTCTACAGACTTCTCTGTCCTCCCAGGGCCGTGGAATACAGACTAAACTCTGGATTCAACCTGACTGACGGTCCTTTGTTCATTTGTTTTGTTCGGCCGCAAGCCACCTAAACAATTAAACCTGCCTTGGTGTTATCTTCTACTGACAAGTCAAGCTGCGATATAGGATTGGATATGGAGGGCTTCGGACCTTCAGATACAGTGGCACAGATAGCCGAGGATTTGTTCTTTTCGAATGGCTGGTTGCAGTGCTGGCTGTAATGTAGATAAGCTGGTACAGATTTATGTACAGTGCTGGATGTCTTAGCCATGTATCAGGGACGACAGTCAGCTCAGATGGCAACCCTTTCCATCCTGTAGATGGGCTTGTCAGAGATGGATAGGGTCAGGGATACTGTATAGCTAATGGCCATGGGTAAAAATGGGCGGAGCTCAGATCAGGGCATGCACTGTATTATGGTTTGGTTTGATGTGGTGGAGGCCATGGGTGGTTTATTGCGGAATTATCATGAGACAAATAAAAATAAATTACAAAAAATGGTCCAAGAATGTAGTAGTGTAGTGCAGCTTCTGTGCAGGATTCCATTGGGAAGGGAGGAGATTCTAAAATGTATATGTTGCTTAGTATGACTTCAAACCCACTCTTGAAATTTCCACATAAATGTCAGAGACAAGTTATCACCCTGTCTGCTCTCCCAATGAGGATGTTTTCACTGAAAACTTTGCAGACAACATGCATTGCAAACATCCATGGGATAAAACTCTACCTTGGCACCAGGTTGTATTAGGTAGAGGAGCGAGGTAAAAAGTGTATTAGAGATAATACCGCCCTCTTTTGGCCAAATAGGTTTTATGTAAGTAGTGTCATGTAAATTAGGACATCAGATGTTTATGAATCTGTCTGCCATTCTACAGAAGTACTGAGAACAGGTGGTGTCCCCTCTGTAGGTTGCTCAGCCTTTAGAAGAACAATATAAAAATATCTCTTAAGGCTTATTACGTAGCAGTTTTCTATTCACTGTTAACTCCAACTGAAACCTGAGATAAATCGCCCACAAAAAATTCCAGGCCTCTATTGGTAACATTGTATTTTCTTGGATCATAGCCTGGAACACCTGCACAAATGGCCAAAGCCAAATTAGTCTGGAAGGATTGCATTGATGTCAAAACTGTTGTGAGTACAATTAGTTTTACCTTGTAATTCTGCTTAATTGATTTGTTTTAGAATTCAGATGCACTTGCATCTTGTCATCCTGCAATGCCAAATTAATTATCATTTGTCCTCACATTGTGTTCAGTCGTTCTCAAAAAATGATACATCCATCAACTGAGTAATAACAAAAAAATAGTAAATTGACAAAACATGATTTTCAACTCAATCTACAGTGCCCAGCAGAGTTATTGGCAACCTCAATTAATATGAGCAAAAAGTACAGGATTAAATTCAGTTTATTGTTTATCGAATGTCTTCTATGCTCAGAAAAGTGACACAATTATACAGTTTAATTGCGATATCATTGATCAGAGGACAAACAAAACATTAATGCAAATAATTTTTATTTTGAAGAAGATGTGGGTCACAATTATTGGCATCCCTGTATTTACTACTGTGCACCCTCCCTTTGCCAAGATAACAGCACAGAGTCTTCTCCTGTAATGTTTGATGTTTGAGAACACATAGTAACGGATTTGAGACCATTCCTCCATACAGAATCTCTCCAGATCCTTGCTTGTGGACGCTTCTATTCGGCTCACCACACAAACACCAGGGGCTTATGTTTTTGGCATGATGACAGCAGAGGCTTTCTTCTGGCACGCCTTCTGAATAGTTTGTTGGCGTAGAGCTGGCATCTAATTGTACTTTTGGAAACTTCTGCAATGCTCTGACTGTGTTTCTTGACGTTTTTGCCTCTCAAACGATCCTCCTCACTGTGCATGGGGGCAAAGTACACTTGCATCCTCTTCCACGCAGGTTCATCACAGCTCCAGTTGCTTTAAACGTCGGAATTATTGCCCTAATGGTGGAAGTAGGTAGTTTCAGAAATGAAGCTCTTTTTCTATAGCCATTGCCTCATTTATGAAGGTCAACAACCTTTTGTCTCTTCATTTGTGTATTCTCTGATCTTCTCAATGTTGATGGATGACTAAGGGGTTTTGGTCTGTGTTTCACCTCATATTCATAAGCCAGTGAAAGAGGAAGTTGAGAATGACCACATAATAGTTCCTAAAGACTCAGGTGTGCTTTAAAAAAGTAAAATACGAATGGGAGTATACTCCAATTAGGTTTTGTTTGTAACTATTTCTAGCATTGCCAATAATTGTGACATGCTTTTTTGAGAAGAATTTATGAATTTTTTTTTTTATTTCAATAAATTTACCTAAATTAAAGAATAGATTTTTCTCATATTTTGAGTGTAAGGTCATGCTGATAAATGCCATGGAAATCTTTTATAGCCATTTTTTAAAAATATTTTCCAGGGTTGCCAATAATTCTGGTGAGCACTGTAACTCACCTCAACAGGTTACTGTAATTGTACAGGAATTGTACTCTATTGACAAGTCAAACTGCAATGTGGAATTAGATATGGCATGCCTTGGACCCCTAGATCAAAGTACTGTTATAAGGTAATATACACTACTCACAAAAAGTTAGGGATATTTGGCTTTCGGGTGAAATTTATGGAAAATGTAAGTTCACGCTACAGTGATATTATACGTATCATGAAAGTAGGGCATTTAAGTCGAAGCATGCAATGGTGATTTCCTCATCTCAAACAATTTATTGAAACAAAAGCCAACAACAGTGGTGGGTATACCACAACAAAAATGTCAATGTCTTGTCATGTGCCCTTGAGCATCAATTACAGCTTGACAACGACGTCTCATGCTGTTCACAAGTCGACTTATTGTCTGCTGAGGCATGGCATCCCACTCTTCTTGAAGGGCGGCCCTCAGGTCATTGAGGTTCTGGGGTACAGAGTTACGAGCCTCTACACGGTGAGTCAGCTGATCCCATAGGTTTTCTATGGGATTCAGGTCTGGAGAAAGTGCAGGCCACTCCATTTGAGGTACCCCAGTCTCCAGCAGCCTTTCCCTAATGATGCGACCTCGATGAGCTGGAGCATTGTCGTCCATGAAGATGAAATTAGGCCTGTGTTGTTCATGCAGGGGCACAATGACTGGATTAATGATGTTATTCAGGTAGTATGGGCTTGTCACTGTACCATTCACAAAGTGTAGGGCAGTTCTGTATTGACTAGACACACCTGCCCACACTGTAACACCGCCACCACCAAAGGGTCGTCTGGTGACAACAGTGGCTGATGCATAGCGCTCTCCTTGACGTCTCCAACATCGTTGGCGGCCATCATTTCTGCTCAACGTGAATCAACTTTCATCAGAGAACAGCACTGAGGCCCACTGGTCCCTCGTCCAGCGTAAATGATCCCTGGCCCATGCAAGACGATGACGCCTGTGCCTGGTGGTGTGGTCAGGTACCCTTGCAGGTCGTCTAGCACGCAGACCACGCTGATGTAAACGGTTTCGAATGGTCTGACGTGACACTTGGGTGCCTCTCACCTCCCTTAAATGTGCCTGGAGTTGAGTGGCATTCATCATCCGGTTCCGCAGGGCACTGTTCACAATGAAGCGGTCATCAGTGTGGGATGTGGCCAAAGGACATCCACTTCTATGCTTTTCTGTGACTTCCAGTCTCTCTGTATCTCTGTTGCAACCTGCTGATGACACTCTGTGACACTCTAAGCTCAGTGGCCACTTCCCTCTGAGAACATCCTGTTTGAAGCCTCGCAATGGCGAGGTACTGTTGATCAATTGTTAGGTGTCGTCTTGGTCTCATGATGTCAAAATGTGAACAGCATGATGAAGAGGACTGTTTAAATACCAATTCTAATTGAACCAGGAAATTTATTGGTCGATTCATGGATCAAACACCTGTTGTGAATTTTGCCGTTCAGCTCCTTGTTAGAGAACAGCAAGTTGTGCAAAAAGTACTGAAACATTGAATAGTTGGACATGTGCATTCAAAAGTTTAGAGAAGGTCAAATTAATTTCACCTGTAAAGGTTATAGTGCATTTTAGGTTCATCCTGAAATTTCACCCGAAAGCCGAATATCCCTAACTTTTTGTGAGTAGTGTAATTGTCATAATGATATTTTGTAGTTTTGTGGCACCTGGCCTAAATGGGACTGGACTCCCCACTGCATAATAATTTAGGGGAATTATGGGGAGACAATTCTCCATTTTATGGGTCAGTTGGCCTAAAACAATTGTATATCATAGCTACCTTTTGTTGACTGACTTGATTGATTTAATTTTTTCTAGTTATTTCTTGAGTTAGTTTGAGGTGCTCAGATTTAAACTTATCACTCCCCAAATCCATGTAAGTAAGGTAAGGGTTTTGTCTAGCCATGCTGTTGAGTTTACCAGATTAGCGAAAATAGCATGAAAACAACAATTCCACCTCGGCGAGCGAACGTACATTCGTGAACAGTTTTCTGTAGTTGTTTGCATAAACTAAACTAATAAAACTAAAAATGCTGTTAAGCCCAGCTGCAAATTATTGTTCAATCCATCCAATAAGACATTGCAAACACCATTGTGAAGGTTATAACTTCCTCTATTGGATAAAAGAGTTGTCAATCAAACCAGAATGAACTGGAATACATAACAGCTGGCGAACAGCTGGTGGGGTTTTATGCGTGGGATTTATAAAGCGGTATGTATTTCTCAAACGGATTGTCCACGACAATAAATGACCACAGCATCTGGAAAGGGACATCTCTATGTGTAAAACCAATGGTAGGATTGTATGTATATTTCATATTTAGTAGCAGATATTGACAGTAGAATGAAGTGGTATAATTACACAAGAATTTCACTTGTTTATTTTGCTATTGAGTGAGCAGGGCTTTTCACGGCTGTATTGGCATATATTTTTATTTTAAAAAATGATGAACTCAAAGATAGATGCTATTGTCCGCTGTGTCACGCATGGGTCAGTATAGTTGCAGGTGAGACTGGGTGGGGGGTTGCTTGTTAAAATGGACTAGCTACATGACAATAGTGGCACTTAGAAACTCCATATTCGGTCTATATATCTACTGATAAAGATAGAATGTTGCGTTTGAGGTTTCCACTTATAGGTTGCAGGGGCAATGAATGTCTCAGTTGAGCAATCTCATGGCAGTGGCAGCATGGCCACTAGGCGCAAAGGGGTTAAACAAATTACTAACTGAAAAACTAATATTTTCCACATTACCTTTCGAGTTTCAATGTAGCCTCACAGCAGTGGTTTTTTTCTCCTTTCATTTACACTTTTTTCAACCACTGTATATACTGGATCTTGAAGGTCAGTGAGGGCATCACCAGCCCAAGAATAGGCAGGACTGAGCAGTCCCCAGAGTCCATGGATTGTCACTGAGTGTCCAGTTGTAGCTCCTGGACTACAAATAAATTAGGGGACTGATGGATGAGTCACTGTGGTGCTCAGCACACGCAGCCACTGCTTTCTGTGTTAACAACAAGGACCCCCATGGCCAAGAAGAGAACCTTCCAACACCATTCTTCACATCTCCAGGCTGCTGTGCTATATGACCGTGTACATGGCAACATACTGTGCACTCAGATGGGATACCATGCATTACAATGACATTTGAAGGGTTACCTCTTTTATGCACTATTTCAGCATGGCTTGTTGATGAAACTAATATGTTTCCTGTATGTAACTCATATGCTTAGAGCACTTTAAAAACCCTGGTATGACATATTAGCATATTCACCGTGAGAGCAGAGCAAAGACAACAGCCTGGGTGCATCATTTAAATGTCTGAGTGCTCCATTTTAATGTGTTAAAATGACACCAGAGTAAATGGCCACATAAAAAAAGAATATTACACTCTCTATGGTGTAACGAAAGCGGGTTTTAAGGAGGTGAATCAGGTTGACCAGACCGGGGCAGGAAGTGGGATATTCCAGTTGGCGATGACCACAGCTGTGATGGAACACACGGGGGAGGCGGTAATAAGCTACCATTGTGAAATAGCATGGCCTACCTCTGCTTCCAGAGGCCGTTTCCTCTCTCTTTTTTCTTAATTTATATATAGGTATGTTTGGAAAGCTACACCTACACACACATTCTATATGTTTATTTAGGCATGATTTAAAAGTTGGTGGGGGAGGAGGTGTGAGTGACACAAGATGAAAGCAGCCTCTGTGTCTCCTGCATCCTGAGTGCTCTGTGCTGTGTGTTTGGCCTGTGCTCTTTCACCTAATCCTATAATTAGACAGGGGCGGATGGATTTGAGGGGCGTGAAGTTGGCGGGAGGTGCAGTGTGTGTGTGTGTGTGTGTGTGAGAGAGAGAGAGAGAGAGAGAGAGAGAGAGAGAGAGATTTTATTTCTGTGTGTGGGGTTTGACTTGCTGAAGCCAAGAAATTTTCACTGTTCCGATTATAGTAATGATCTTCCGATAAAAGCAGCTTCCAGCGGAAATGAATGTATGTGTTTTGCTCACCATCTATCTTCTCCATGTCACAAAGGAAAGAATATGTCAATTTTAGGGAATTAAGAAAATTTGGAAACGTCAAAGTGTGATCCAAATTTTTTTATGTAAAGGTAAAAATACATCTAAATTGTGGAAATGTATTGAAATAGAGGCCCAGCCAGTTAACCCCTTTGTGCAGATGGCAAATTTCTCACCTATTTAGGGTCTGTTTAAGGCTTTTATAACTCCAGGGGCCACATGTATAAAACTCTGAGTAAAAGAATGCACAAAAGAATGCTCAGGGAGAAAGTCGGAAATCTGCTTACGCAAAGTTTAACATTTTCACCCTCTGCCTTTCGATCACAGTGTCGCCATATCACACCGACTACAAATATTGCGTACATATGGTGTCCAGCGCATGGAGAGAAACACAGATTCGCACAGCATGTGTGATTTTATACATCTGGAAATTCCCTTATGCAGCTTTCTGAGGGCATTTTTCTTCTCAGCACTGTTTATACATGTGGCCCCAGGTATGAGCATCACAGAAACTTGGTAAATGGCTTAAATGAAACAAGACAGGTGTACCATTTGCCAGTGGTGTACCGTGGGAGTAGAACTTGGCCTTCTGTAAACTTACCTTTAACGAATGATCACTCTCAATCTGTTTCTATTATTAGGCTACCAAGTTAATTTGAGATAGCATTATTGTTCTGTGCATCATAAACTTGTGTTGCATTTTTCTATATCCACATTTATGATGACGTGCTATCATAGATTCTGACTTTTAAATGCTCCATGTTTAAATGTTCGACATTTCATTTGAAATTTGTCTTTCTAGCCTGAATTATGCATTGCTCTCAATGGTTCGAGACATTTTAGAGGCTGTCCTCTTTAAATTTATGCTTTCTAATGTTTAAATCGCTTTGACTAATTTTAGTGTCATCTTAAAATTAATTACATTCTTTAATGCATTCAGATTATTGCCTGATCCTTGTTAAACAATCTCAAGTTGTCTCTTTGTCGTTATCATTTCTAAATCATTATAGGCTACAAATTGGTCTTGATTATTCAGCGAATTAATTGTTTGATTGTTAGGTTACTCAAGCTAAATACATGTAACATGTATAAACAAGTAATGAAAAAACACAGGGCCAAGTTGCATTAAATAATTTAGGAAAGTTTGGATAGCATTGCTTTGGAATAGAGCTAGTTTATTTAGTGTGAGCTACAATAGGCAATATTGTTAGTTGTAACTTGGCCACATTTTGATATCAATACTTTCAAAGGCAGGCCTAGTTTTTGCAAGTTGGAATTAAGGACTTACAGACAGTGCTTTGTAGGCTATGCATGAGTAACTTGGCATTTTTTTACGTTGAAAACGTGTTTTTGTTGAGATAGTAGAATACATGGTATAATGAGACAATAAATTCACATGTTTATTTTGTATTTGAGTGAGCAGGGCTTTTCATGGCTATTTTGGCATACGATCAGGCTACTGTTGGGTTTATCTTGTTGCTATGAGGGAATTAAAATTTTCTATGATGAATAAATATATTTATGAACTCACACATAGACGCTATTGTCCACTATGTCACGCATGGTTAGGTATGGACTGGGTGGGGGGTCGCTTGTTAAATGGACTACGGGAAAATAGTGACACTTAGAAACTCTGTATTCGGCAGAGTTGTCAGGAATCGTCTACCAGTAAAGTTAAAACATGGAGTTTGTGATTTCCACTAATAGTTTGGCTGCAGGAGCAACGAATGTCTTAGTTGAGCAAAATCTTGCCGCCAGCGGCATGGTCACTAGGCATCTGTGCAAAGGGGTTAAAACCAAGTCTATGCTGCCTTATGCATCTAGTTCAGACAGAATTGCATGGGAAGGAGCCATAATGTGCCTTTTGCACATACCAAAACACATGTGCATGCACACACAAATGCACTAACACACACACACACACACACACACACACACACCTAAATGTACATACATAACAGCATTATTCTTTAATGTGTACTCGCTGCCGATGATTGCTTTTTGTTTAGGCACCTAAAACAAGTGTGAGCTAGAGGGTAAATTATGTCAACCATGAGGAAGAAGACATTGAAGTCTTCCCATACATCTGTCGTGGGGTCGATTAAACTGTCACAGCCAGGGAGCTGCAGTGTTGCAATAAGCTAGCCATTAGCTCCTCCAAGACCACGTCCGCCCTGTTGTTACTGTTATTAACATTGCAAAATACAGGGGAAATGCTCTCCAACCACTTCCTGTTACCAATTAGCAGTGGTGAGGCTCTTTGGAGAACAGGAATCATCCCCTGAGCAGTGGCTTGTCTAAATGTCAGAAACTTCAGATGGAGAGACCATGAGATGGGGTGTCTATGAGACAAATTAAATTATTTTTAATTTGGCATTGCTTCAGCTCACCTTATTTTGGCATCGCTTCAGACCTGTTATGCTTGCCTGAATTTGACTACTACTGATTGCATGGAAATTCTCATTACTGCAGGAAGGATCATTAGGCAACTTCTGCAAAGCTGTTAGAGCCACTTTCGCCAAGTCAGATTCAATAGAATGTCAATGGCTTTTGTTCTAAACTTTGTGCAGTGAGTTTAATTTTTGTTTATGATGTCTCTTTGCTAATGCCAGTAAAGTCAGTCTAGTAATGTTTACAAGAGATTCAGAAGGTTGTATTTTCAGGTTGTATTTTTCTTGCAAGACCAATGTGCATTGGGATGGATGGATCTTAATCTCTGTTTTGTCTTATGCCTTTTATCTAGACTTTATCTTAAAAGTTTGATTTTGCACAGTAGCCTTTGCTGTTGTATTGCTACACTCCAACTTCCACTTTATTCCCAGAGTCTGATTATTTTATTTATTTATATTTTTATGAAGAAAGAAAGGTTCATATAATAATATTTCTCCTCTAATAACATACAATTTGAATGCTTCAATAATGTGAAACAACAATGCACTGTGCATGCAATAATATGGAATGAAATGTACAAATGAAACGTCTCTAGCCCAGCAGTGCCCAATCGTGCCATCACTGCACCTGCTGATATCACTAATTAGTTCTCTCCTCTCTGGCTGAAGGTGTGTTATTTATTGAAATCAGCAGGTGTAGTGATTGGGTGGAATGAAAATCTGCATATTATTGAGCATTGTCCAAAATGGCTCCCTATTCGCTATATAGTGCACTATATTCAGTTTCCATCAAATTTATTTGTGTCCAAATTCTAACTGTAAAATGCATGTACGGGCGGCATGCTGGTGCAGTGATTAGCATGTCGCCTCACAGCAAGAAGGTACCGAGTTCGACTCCTGGCTGAGGGCCTTTCTGTATGGAGTTTGCATGTTCTCCCCGTGTCCGTGTGGGTTTCCTTTGGGTACTCCAGTTTCCTCCCACAGTCCAAAGACATGCAGGTTAGGCTAATTGGAGACTCTAAATTGCCCATAGGTATGAGTGTGTGAGTGAATGGTGTGTGTGCCCTGCGATGGATTGGTGACCTATCCTGGGTGTATTCCTGCCTCTCGCCCAATGCATGCTGGGATAGGCTCCAGCCCCCTCTGAGACCCTGACCAGGAATAATGTTTTAGAAAATCGATGGAATAAAAATAGCAAAATCCAAAATGAATTGGACAGAACTGAGGTTTGAACATGCATCTGTTGCCTGGGTTTTGCCTGATACATGTCTGTGATTTTCAAAAAAATTCAAGGACTCAAGTCTTGTACTTTTCACAACACCTATCTAACACAACACCTGGAGAGAGAGAACACACTTAAAATTCTACAATGAATACTTGAATACTACCACAAAAAGGACAGTTTAGTGTATACTAAAAAAGAGTTGTAACAGTACAAGGCCTACTTACTCTCAATGCTGCATGATAATAGAAAGGAGGTACTCAAATCAGCAGATCAAGCAGTTCCCTTTGGCGAAGATAAGCTAAACCATGAAGAACAGTTATGTCGCTTTAGATTAGAATCAGCTGTAGTGCCTAAAGTCACAGGCAGCATAGCCACATTGAACATATTTTCCCTTGACCAGTATAGCTGTAAACAGACATGAGCCTCTATGCAAAACCAGGGTATTTCTATGCCACTGCTCATAGTCCTCACCAAATTTCCACACTCCATATAGGAATCAGGAGGACATTAAATGTGATGCCCATACCAGGACCCCTATCTATACCACAATTCACCATCACCCCACTGCACCCCAATCTATGTACTGACTGTGAAGATTTCAAACACACTCTAAAGAGCAAGGAACCAAAGCCTTTATCAGCAGGCCTGACAGGCTATAAAATATATAGGCCCCTTCAGCCTACCCCAAACGGACTTCTGAATAAACAAGAGTGCTCAAACTCTCATATGTGTGCTCGCACCACACTAAAATCAGATGTCTTAGTTGAAGTGAAAGTTAGTGGATCACTGCCATTCATTCATCCGGCATGCTGCTTTCATTTATCAGCTGACCTTGGTGTGTGTTTTTTTTTTCTTGCAACAAAGCTATCAAAAAACACACCCCAAATTCCACAGGGTGAAGTTAATGTTTGAAGTCACATGTAAAGAACATTTGGAATTAATATCAAGCATGTCTAATAACATGAATAAATCATGTAATACAAATGAAATATAAAACATGCACAATGTGCTGACTCTATTCAGTGTGTACTGTTCTATATCTAATTTCATACATTGCACTTATGGCGAACTGAAGGCTGCCTAGGTGCCCGTCAGTTACTTTAAGTTTCAGCCAAAGGACACAATTTTATATAGATATTTTTTTACAAGGGAGAGTGTAGCCTTAGGGAGCAGTTCAAGACAGTGACCACAGAGCAGCTGTCCCCTTTCACTGTGTCTGTCAATATCAGTCCCAGTAACACTTTCTGTGCTTTTGCCTTATGGCATGTTTTTTTCCCCTCAGGCAGTGTGAAATAGTTGCTCTTCTCTGTCTGTGTGGTTATGTCACAGGTAGTTTTATGCCTTTTTCTTGTTTCTATCTTCCAACACCAAGAGGTCAGTATAGTAAGTGAATGAGTGAAGCCACTCATTATACAGTCCACACATAACAAAACCTTAGTAATTTCCATTAACTCTGTTTACTTTGGCCCTCCAGAGGCAAATTCCACCTAGTTTCTACTAGTTTTATTTAAAGGGTAGCAAAGCACTAAAACAACTTATTTTAGATGAGAACTAATACATTTGGTTTTTTCTAAGTATTACTGATTGATCCTGGTCCAAATCTTGACAAATGACTGCAGTCAGTGCAAAAAAGCATAAACTTTTACAATCTGGCTCAAAAGTGTCTCTAGTGGTAAAATGTTAGGTACTACACGTTCAATCTGTGATTGGCCAGAAATTTCATCCAGCTGACGTATTCCTCCTGGTGACCAAATAGAAACCTGTACAGCTACGCCCACCAATAGTTCAGTGGCTACGCCCTGAAGTTTTGGAGCGAGGGCGGGCTACGCCCCAGCTATAAAAGTGAATTTCAGTGCAGCGGTTGATCTGCGTGGAGAGGAGAATCAGGAGATAGAGAGAGCGAGCGAGCAATATAGCTAGCTTACAGTTGAGCTTTTTTGAATATTCTAGTTATAGTAGCCTATTTATTTTTATATATTTTTTTATAGTTAGCTTGATAGTCCCTTGTTTTTTGATAGTTTGTTTTTCAGTCTAGCTTAGCAACAGCTAGCTAATTAAAAAAACAAAACAATTATATATAGGCTACTTTATTAAAAATAGTATAAAGCATATGAAAACTGCGTATTTGACAGGGACGTGGAGAGCTACTCTCTGCTTCGCATGCAACGTGTGGATATTTCCTGTATTTTTATGTTAAAACAAAACAAAATTTTACATTCTGACAAGGTAAGTAAAGTACCTTGCAACGTACGTCCCTACAACAGACTTTCTCTCTTGGGCCTCGTACACACTGGGGTTTTAGTTTCGAAACGTTTCAGAAACGTTTTAGTTTTGAGGTTTTCGCTACCTTGACCTGTAGGCCTAGTACACAAAGTACACATTATGCAGGTATTCTGCGGTTTTAGAATTTGCCGCGATGCACGTTTCCTTGACAACCGATTTGATATTTTGCATTCTCTGGTATCCATATTGACAAAATAAACAACATGGATCATTTGCCGCGATCAGGTGGTGTAAATGTGTCTCCTCCTCCTTCCAAATTGAAACATATAGCCTACATAATAACCATAACATAAGTAGCCTAATGTATTTAAATACGTTAAAAAAAACATACAAATCGCGCATGTTTTTACACAACAACAGCAACGTATTTCAGCCCTAAGTGCTATAGGTGGTCGCTGTGGAAATGTTGTGGAAATGTTGACTTTGGCAAAATGTAACAAGATAAACTCTTCAGGGTTAATCAGAAAACAGCTGTTGCTGAATTAGGGCTGCCCCCAAATAGTCGAATAAACCATTAGTTGGTCAAAAGAACTTGGTCAAAAATTGTAATTTTGGTTGAATCGTCTCAGTGTGAAAAAACGCGAGAGTGGAACTATTCATTCCAGACATGCACCTTGTAACGAACAATTGGTGTCTATTAATTACAGAATAGATCAGTTGTATAGAATGTCTGAGAGAAAATCAAAAGTATGCAAGCATTTCAAGCGTCTAAAAGATGACCCCAAAAAAGTTAGATTTTTCAACAATTCGCCTATCATTCTGTGCATCTTCTCAAAGACCGGCTTCATTGTCAGCAAAACGCAGAGCTCACTTCTCCCGAGCAATGTCAACAAACTCGTGTTCCTCACGCATAATATGAGAAGACTGTGATCGAGGAAAAACAGTGAGTAGGCCTAATGTGACGAGGTTCACTGGTCACAAGTAGGTTAAAACACACTTTTACATTGCTAATATGATTAATCTTTCATTTGACCTGTTGTTGATATTTCTCTTTTAAAGGGGAATTCCACCCAAAAACAACATTAACCTTATTGAACAGATCAAGGCGCAACTAATTATGTCTTTCTTTGTGGCTGGCCCAAAAAAGAATCTGTAATGAGTTATTTGAATATAAAGTTGATAATTCGGTAGAGGCATACGTCAAAATGGCGTATACCTCTACCACTTCCTAGTTTTTGAAAGACTACAGTGTTTTCAAGTGGGCTTGTAAATTACATAGCAAGTAGGCGGAGTTTCTGTCTGCATCTCACTGTTCTGAATGGTGTGGTAGGGACACATCATAGATCAAGCTAGCTATCATTTCTATTTTATTATAATGTCAGAAAATTACATTGATAGGCTATGTTATTTACTCAAGATGTTTTGGCAAACTAAACCAAACAGGACTCGAGTGCTGTTGGTTACAGAGTGGAGCTCCTCCGGTAGCCTATTCCCTGTAGCCTACATCTTCCTCTGCCTTATTGAATCACCCGGTAAGGAACCATGTCAACTAACATTACATTATGATCCATGACCATTAAGTAGACTAACATTAGCTAGCTGACCATAATTGAACGGTTTTGCTTTGAGAATTCAATTACAGAAGCGATGTATTTTTTCTGGGCTAGTGCGTTAACGTTAGCTGTTGTTAGCAATGGGTGACTTGGCTTAAAACAAATTGGTTTTTAAAAATGTTTTCCATGGAGTAGGCTATAGTAGCTAACCTTCCATTTGTTAATGGAAGGAGGTCCGATATCTGGGTGATAAATGCGTCGTTTCCATGTTTTTACCGACATCAGTGCATTCGAGTTGCACTGGGAAAGTTTTGACTTTGCTAGCAAACATAGCTAAAACGGCTAACAAGTAGCCTACAACAATGACGTTTTATCTTTTAATTGTATATGTTTAATATTCTGTATCGACATGTTAGTCAATACAAAAACATTCCATACTGAAAAATGGGAGATTGGGGTTGATTTTCCGACATGGAACCGGGGTACGTAGCCTAGCAAAGTTACAGACTTCTGGCTGAACTGGCTAATGTTTTCAAGATACCAAACGTAGATAAATGAAGGGCCGTATTTCCCCCGTTTCTCTGGTGACTGAGCTAATGATGGTGGTAGGGGTGAAGTTTATGCAGTTAAACATTCATTCACCACAGGAGTATCCATACTTATCCAAGAAGGGCCAGCGTGAGTGTCAGCTTTTATTCTACAGCACTAAGACAATTGATTCAACTAATGTACTTAATCATGGTAGTCAATGATTCGTTGAATTTTAGTTTTAGAGCTTTACAGCAGGGCATTAACAAACATCTGCTGGGCATGAACAAACACCAGATCTTTTCAGACCTTTGAAATTGAGCACCCCAGTTTGGAGACTTGCACCATTGTAACAACAAGCGGTCAAACTGATCCTTAATTGCAAATTTTATCGTTGGTTTTATTTCTTTAACTACAATACTTTCACTACGTAGATTACTACAGAAAGAGTGCCTATAGTGACATCTAGAGAAAAAGTCAAGAAAACACTATATATGACAGAATGATCCATATGATCCATAATAACCTAGTATACTGTATATGTGACCTATCATACAATCTGATTACATAGGTCACATATAATGCAGAATATGATATGCAACTGTGACACTGAAATGTGCACATCTGAAGCTTCATCTCTTCTCAAATTCCAATATAATGACTATCAAACCTTGTACCTTACTCTTGCAGTTTAGGAGTGCTGCCCAGTGGACCTTCCACTCATGGAAGCTGAATCCCCAAATAAACTGGGATATGCAGGGATGGATATGAGGATGTGCTCCTTTGATAGTCAATCTGATGATCAGCTTGGTAGCTATCATATAGTGGGCCAATATAATTATGATCTACCAGGTCCGCCTTTCTAATGTGTGTGTCCAAGTCATCGCTAAAAAACATAACGGTACTGTTCAGACTTTTCCCCTATTGGGATAATTGCCCATTGATGTTATTTTCATGTAATGTAACCCTTCTCATAATAGCTTAATCTCTGGTGTCAATAAATCATACCTACCCATTTTATAAACATGACACTTTTTCAATGAATCATCATAATGCTTATGTATGTAATACTGGAATTGATTTTAAATTAATTATAAAATATATACTTCCTTGTCAAGGGTATATGTTGTCCATATACAACTGAGGTATTTGAGGTATTACAATGTATATGGTCACAGGCACTGTTCCAGAAAAGATTTTAACATCCTCCCCCTTCCCAATCAAGCAAGGTTTTTTTGCCTGTGAAATTCTCGGGGAGCGTCATTATTGTATCTTGCTAGTGAAAGAGCAACACAAGAATGATTTATTAACTATGAGGTTGCAGATTTTTTAAAGCAGTTAATAAGAACAAGCTAAATTGTGATACTGTGATCTGATTTTCAATGTGTCTCAACAATGTTTCAGTGGGTGTGGTAATGCAGGTTAATTATGTTAACCTGAAGCCACAAGACCCATTTTAATGACAGCCTGCTTAAATTGTACAATACTGCCATGGTGCAAACTATAAATGCACAGCTGCACTTGTAAGTGGGCTTTTGTTCTCCACAGGCTTGGAGCCTAGACCAAATCCAACCTAGACAGTAATAGGCTAGAATTTAGTGGGTGGGGATTAATTTAGTGTGGACCTAATCTAGGATCTGTTATCTTATTTCGATAAAGAGACAGTATATTGAAAGAAAAGGGGTGCAACACTTTCTGTGTCTGTTTTTCACCCAGGGCTAATTTTAACCTGTGAACAAGATGTGTGATTCATACACATTCTGTGCAAAACAAGCACAGTTTTTTTTTTTTTTTTGCATGTTTTTAAATTCCTGTTATTGAAAAATAACATGATTAATTTATGTCTGCAATGCTTACTAATAATAATTACTTGACTTAAAGGGTAAGTTCGCTATTTTGGACCTTGGACCCTATTTGCGGTCCGTCTTCCATGAACCTGACCCATGAAGTCCATTTTTTCGCTGATCGGTCCAGTATTGAGTTCGGTACAGATTTCCTGTAGGCTCTCACTGGGCTACAATGGAAGTGAACGGGGCAATCAGAAATGTTATGGAAAAACAACGATAAATGTGCTTTCATAGCTCAGTGTGTATTCTTACGGTCTCAGTATGCTCTCCTGTGAAATGTAGGCTATCGCAAACGCAAACCGAACATTGAAACAACAGTTCCATTTGAAACAGAACTATTTCTCCGACCGCACTACCTCGCACTGTAAACTTCCGCAGTCTAGCTACGTTGTAGAGAGGGGGGGCCGCTTGAAAAGCAGTTGATCACAAATCCTGACCTCCCGTTGGAGTTTACTAGCTAGTAGCCTACAGCAGAAATATTTGTAACACAGTTTTTGTAATCATCATTTGTAATAATTCATCACAGCAATGGTGCGCGAATGTGCAGTCCCCGGTTGTGGGAATAAAATGTCTGGACGCTCAAATACCAGTTTTCACAGGCTCCCGTTCTCTGACCCAGAAAGATTGAGACTTTGGCTGGTTGTCTTACGGATCGACATAAACACTCCAGTCAATCAACTCCGTTTGGCAGACTCGCGAGTTTGTGGAGCGCATTTCGACGCTACTGATTTCTGTAATCGCAAATCAGAAGCAAAACACTGGTTTCTAAAGAACACAGCTGTTCCTCATGTCGGACCTGCAGCACTATCAAGCACCGGAGCGGAGGTACGTTATATTTAGCTATAACGTTACTAACATTTTTATTTTTTTTGAGCGCGTCCTCTGACCCAGCACTCAATACCAACTAACAAAATCCGAGCTTGACATAAGTTGTTTTCTTGTAACAAAACTGTCGGAAACGTTCATCAACTATAACTTTTTACAATTCTATAATGTTTTATTTACAAATGCTTGACACATGGTGTCCTGTCCAAAGTTCTCATCTATCACATATCTGTTGGCAGTCATAGTGTAATGGTAATCAATGGAGATGATCCAGTGTCATCCACGGATACATCCAGGTTTTCAATGGCATTCGGTAGCAACAGATCCCACTCCCTACAACACAAACTTTCCTCCTCTCTGGGCATCTGCTTGCACCTCTTGCAAGAACACCAAAAGTCCCCCGAAATTCTTGGTCTAGCCTCGGCAGCGACTTCGGATAACATTACCTGCGCAACTTCAGCCTCTCTCTCTTCTCTTGCTCTCTTATCATCCATCTCTTGTAGTTCCGTGTCCGTGTATTCTGGCTCAAATCTGTAGCCAGTAACGTCAAAGTCAAAATCGAATTCTTCGTCTTCGTAATCATTATAGTCATCCATCATCCAAGTTTTTTTGTGGAAATTGTAGCCTACGTTGCTGCAGGTAAACAAACGCAGACTGCTCAGCTAGATAGTTTCGTAAACGGCCGGCACACCTTCCCGCTCCCCTACCCCCGACACATAGTACTCCGCGAGTGCAGCGCAAACAAGCAACAGAGAAATGCTTACTTCCAAGCCATGCCAAGCACGTAAAAATGTTCGGATAGAGATACATTTCACAGGAGAGCATACTGAGACCGGTAACAATACACCCTGAGCTTCCCGTCTCATTTATTGTACATGAAAGCACATTTATCGAACATTTCTGATTGCCCCGTTCACTTCCATTGTAGCCCAGTGAGAGCCTACAGGAAATCTGTACCGAACTCAATACTGGACCGATCAGCGAAAAAATGGACTTCATGGGTCAGGTTCATGGAAGACGGACCGCAAATAGGGTCCAAGGTCCAAAATAGCGAACTTACCCTTTAATAAACCATGCTATTTACATGTGCATATTAAAAAACCTGGTAAAATATTTTCAAGCGTTTCAGATGCATTTGCACATTTTGCTAAATAAGGATTAAACCGTACTTTAAATTGCTCAAAGGTGACTCATCGGAAGGATTTACTTGCATGAACTATGATGGTACTATACACTGGGGGTGTGTCCCAATGCATCCTCCTTTCCTCCACTACCACCTCCTCTCCTTTGTGTCCTCATCTAATGTTGCTGATTAAATATGAATTAATGTCTTGACGCAAACTGCAATGTCAGGTACATTGTATACTGTACATGCAACTACTTGTACTTGAAACGTACAGGCCGTTTTGCATGCTTCCGGGTAGGAGACGAGCGGAGGAGACGAGTGGAGGAAAGGAGGTGAGGAGTGAAGAATATTGGGACGCAGCCTATGCCTACAAGCTGTAATGCACAGGCCCATGCACTTTAGTCACATTTGTCTTAAAAGGTGACACCTGTGTAATTATAGAGTTAAGGAGTCAAGGAGGCAATTATAAGTTCGAAACTGCATCATTTAAGAAGTGCAATCCAAAGGTACTTTCAACATTAATTAGTTAAATCTGGAGATGAGATGGAAAAGGTTATGTGATATGCTTGACTTGCTTTAAAATCTGCTTTCTTTGTTGGAAGTTTACTTTGGGGAGCTCTGCATTTCAAAGCTCTGCATTTCAAAGGTTTAGAATATTCACTGGTGTTTTGCAGCTGCTTGCTGTGGCTTCTAAGCCACAGATGTCTTTATCTTCCAGTTTGTCCATCATTATGATATCAGCGTTGAGCAGAAAATCTCTTCATTGCTTATTTATAACTGATAACCTTCTTGTTCATCCAGGTTTTTCTGCTTTCATGACATTTTCCATTTGGCTTTTAAAAGATTGGAATTCTGTTCTTATGTTTTGGTGATCTCCAGTAGAGAATGTGTTCTTCATAGTGCATCGGTGTTATCAGGCAGTTCAGGCAATGCTTTATGTTTGATGCATTCATCTTTTTTGATGGATGAATACAACTTTTGTTGGTTGAAACTCTTGAACACAACGATTATGTTTTTTCCTGACCTTTGTGTGATGGTTTCAACATAAACTAATTTCCTGCAGGCCAAATAAACAGCCTTTGCTTTTATTCTTTCTGAACAAAAGCTGTATTGAACACAAACTGTTTGACCCACACCTTTCCAAACCACAGTTCATTCTCTCCTTATCAGGCATCATGGAAATTCCATGAGCTTTTCACCTCTGCCGAGCTCTTGTTCAGAGCAAGTCTAGCAGACACATTTCTTGTTTCTCTCAGCTTCTTGTAACCCAAGGCTTTAATGACTTTTAATTAGGAAAGCAGCAAAGGTTGTGTCCTTTAATGTGCATCTGTAGAGCTCATGTTGAGCATTCAATTTGTATTTGAACAATATAATGTGAATGAAAATAATTAATTCCAGAATTAGGTTATTTTAAAATCATTTTACTGTAAACTGCTTATAATTTTAAACATTCTCTATAAATTATGGAGCTCAAATTGCCTGAAGGCTAAAAGATAATGAGACTGAAAATCTGTATGGTTACAGGCTTAGAAAATAAGTCTGAGAAGCTATAGGCAAGAATGTAACATAGAGTAGTACTGGACTACTGGCGCAAGGTTATTTATGCTTGAATATGAAACAACAAGACTGATGTTAATCAAAATATTCCTCCATGTTGACATGAATTATTGCATAATTCATATTGTTCCATTTCATTTTTTGAAGGTCTTTTGAGAATTGTATTTCATGGTCATAAATAAAACAATTCTCAGGTCTATACGTTCAGTTTGACCATGATTTACGTGCATTTGCCACAAAGCCTTATACAGGGAGACTTTAGTACCAGCATTTAGTACAAAGGCGTGCAGAGCACAACCAAAAGAGTTAAATAAAAAATGGAAAAAAGTACTGCAAAGAACAACTAGCAATCTATAATGGGAATGGGTCCTTGCCTTGGGGGTTTGTGGGAGGCATGCAAAAAGCTGAGGAGCAGAGGAAGCAGAGCATACAGGCCAGTACTATAGGGAGTAATTATGGTTTGGCGTTAAGTAGATGCCACAACGTGATGGGATGTGTGGCACGACTATTCACTGGAGGGAGCAGAGGGTTTTGGAGGAGTGGCAGGGAAGGCAATGCAGCTGGTTGGTAGACCCTCCAGGTGGGATTAGCATTAATCCATAGAATCTAGTTTAATGGATGCAGCGTTACCTCGACTATAAACTGGAGACAACAACTAGTACTAGTCAAATTGTACAAGGGCTCCAGGTCAGCCCACTGCATTGTGTCAGGTAAATTTCAGGGCTTTAAATGGACAGGTGTATACTCTGCTATAGCATACTGAGAGATTATTGTTTATGTTTCCATGTGATTGGAAATTGGATTGCTATTCTGACCACATGTTAAACCTAACATGTTTTTTGTTTTTATACAGCAAACTATAATTGCTGTTCCACACAGCTCATTTTTGACTTCCAGTGATCCTATCATAGCAGATGTAAGGGGTCTACTGTATCAGTCCCTTATTTTGGAATGCACAAGTGTGCAGCTTCATGTGATGCATTACGAATGCAGTCATTCTGTAACTGAGGTTTTTTTTAAAAATCTGAGGCTCCAATGTGAATACACCCTGAAGTAAATGGGTGGATATTCTTATATGCCTTGTCCTGAATAGGCTGTGACACTATATAGTAAATGCACATAAACCAGTCCAGATAGATGATGAATGTTATTCAAACTGCTTATGATAACCCTTTCCATGTGTGGTTCATGCTCATACCACATACAGCATATGGGCAATACTGAGGAGTGCCTTTAACTGACACCTGCACTGCTGCCTGCTGGCCATCTCTAACAGGTTCTACAGCCTCAGTGCAGTCTCCACTAACATCCACGAGGCTTTGAAATCTGCATGTTCTCACCACAATGGTCACAAGATTGTGTACAATATGTACATTGTGTGTGATTTATGACAATGTACATAAAAGTTAGACTGCTACAGTTCCACTAAACGAAAATTATGTATGCAACGGTTTTCTTGCAGTTGGACTTTACAAGTCTCCAGAGGAAGTGTTGATGGATCCTTGTATTCATAGGGCATAAATGGCTCCCTACCACATACTGGGATTGCTTTGATATTAACCCCTTCACGCAGATGCCAAATTTGGTCAAGCCTCACCTATTTATGTACTGTAAGGGGTCCCACGAACCGAAGGAAGTCCGCGAACGTAAAAGTGAAAATAAACAAACGGGAATAAAAAGTCCCGGAGAGAACAAACAAAGACAACCCGGAAAAGCAGGCGAGAAGCTCGTAGGCTTGAGCAGAGAAAATGAAGAAACGGGAATAAAAACTCCCGGCGTAAGCCAAACAACCCAGAATAACGGGCGAAAAGCTCGTAGACTCGAGCAGAGAATAAAAACAAAGAAAAGAATACCTCTAGCTCTGGAAACTATCAAAGAGCTAACAACAAAGAGGCAAAAGGAACGAGGAGAACCGAGGTTACTGTCTAGTAGCGAGACAGGGAAAAGAAAACCAAGGCAGGAAATAAAGTGTGAAAGAGAAACCCAAGAACAGAACTCTCTGACACTTTACAGACAAGTCCCGCGTCTTCTTTTAGCAAGCCAAAAGGAGAAGTGGTCGCCTGAAATCCTGTACCGCGTTACCTGGCGTAGCGTGGCAAGAATGACACAAAAGCGCAGAGACAGGAAGACGCAGTTTATAAAGCCGGCTGACCACCTGAAACAGGTGAGCTCACTAAGTGCCGGGCGGCGGAAAAACACGGCAAGGACGCTCTCCCGAAGCTGTGAGAGAAACCTCCGCAGAAGAGGAACGGCAACCTGCAAAACCGTGACAGGTACTGTTCTATTTAAGGCTTTATAACTCCAGGCGCCAGCATCACAGAAACTTAAATGAAGCAAGACAGTTTAAAATACTAACTTATATCAGTTTATTTTCATAATTTAGGTAAAAATAAAAAGCGACAAATACAAAGAAATGCAAAGAAAAAAGTTGTTTTGTTACGTATCTGTTACGGGACGAACCCAAGTGCAACGACCAGGAGACAGATTTCACAAAGGGGTGTTTTTAATAAATTAAGTGTTGGGGTAGTCCCAACACTGTACAGGAAAGGCAAACACAGAATGTACAGAGGTCTTGCGCCTGGAAGCCCGGGGCGGGCTGCTCCAAGCCGGAGCTGGACTGGAGGATCTGGAACGGACTGTTCCAAACCGGAACTGGACTGGACTGGAACTGGACCGGGTGGTCCACACGGGAATCTGGCTCAGGAACGGAATGTTCCGAACCGGAACTGGACTGGACTGGAACTGGACCGGGAGGTCCACACGGGAATCGGGTACTGGAACGGAATGTTCCAAACCGGAACTGGACTGGACTGGAACTGGACCGGGAGGTCCACACGGGAATCGGGTTCTGGAACGGAATGTTCCAAACCGGAACTGGACTGGACTGGAACGGGAGGTCCACACAGGAATCCGTGTATGAAACGGAATGTTCCAAACCGGAACTGGACCTTGAGCGAGTAGTTTGTACAACTCACGCCTGGACTGGACTGGAACTGGCAGGGGAGCGACTCACTACGGCAGGGCAGGAACTGGACCGGACTGACTGCACCGGTACAGAGAAACAAAACAACAGAGGGGGGTTAGTGCAAGGGAAGGCACGGGAAAGACCGGGAGGTTCTCACGGAGGTGCCGGGTTTGGAAGTCAGGTGGTTTGATGTAGCACGGCAGGACAGAGTGATGTGGCGCAGCTGCGGTAGGTCCGTAAGTAGCTGACTGTCTCCAGAGCTCCAGGAGCCGGCGCCGAAGAACTGGGTGGTTTCTTCGGTCGGACAGGAACAACTGGAGGGTAGCCAGGTAACGAATCACCCCGGAGCCTACACGCGCTGGAGGTGGAGGTACCGCAACACACACAACGAACACGGGGAAAACGAACACTGCCACGGGAGAATGGGTGCAGGGTTAGATGGAGGAGAAGGGAAACAGGTTAGCTACACCAAATGACAGGAAATTGTGCGGGAGGTAAACTACCAATCCGTAGTTTTGCGAAGAACTTAAGCTGCACGGGAAACACATTCCACAACTAAGCGAATAGTTCACGCAGGGAGACCAGATAACGAGTCGAGCACTAACACCAAGTGACGATAGTTAACGAACTGGCGCCGACTGGCAGCCAGCCGAAAGACTATATAGTGAGCTAACTGACAGGACTAAATACGGTACAGGTGTGAACATAAACCGGGAGTGATTGCAAGACACCAGGTGAGGCAATGCATGCAACGAGGGGGAGGGAGTGAAAGGCGGAAGTAAGACAAAACAACCAGACGAACAAGACAGGGAAGGACACGCCTAGTCCGCAGCAGCGGGGAAAACACGGACAAAGGGATCCAACATGACACGGAGGGAAAACAGGAAAACACGGAAAACGGACAGGAAGGGAGCGGAACATTACAGTACCCCCCCCCCTCAACGTACGCCACCTGGCGTACCTGGCGGCCTGGTCTTGGATGGGAAGCGACTGTGGAAATCCTGGATCAGTGATTGATCCAGGATGAGGCCCCTGTGGAGCCATGACCGCTCCTCAGGACCATACCCCTCCCAGTCCACGAGGTATTGGAAACCCCGACCCTTACGGCGGATGTCGATGATGCGGTCCACCGTGTAGGCCGGGGCGTTGTTGATGACCCGGACAGGTGGAGGAGGGAGGGTAGGGGCACTGAGGGGGCTGGAGGCGACAGGCTTAATTTGGGAAACATGAAAAACGGGGTAAACTTTGAGGGAGGCAGGGAGGGAGAGTTTGACGGAAACTGGGTTGACAAGACATACAACAGGGAAGGGACCAATGAACCGGGGCCGAAGTTTTTTAGAGGAGGAGGGAAGGGAAATGTTGGACGTGGACAGCCAGACCTGCTGACCGGCCCTGTACTTGGGGGCTGCGGTCCTGTGCAGGTCCGCCAGACGCTGTGACCGGGAATTGGAACGTAGGAGTGCGGTGCGTGCAAGCCTCCAAATGCGCTTGCATTTGAGGATGTGGGCTTTGACAGAGGGGACTGCTACCTCGGCCTCCTGGACCGACAGGAGAGGGGGTTGGTACCCTAACGAGCACTCGAAAGGGGATAACCCGGTGGAGGTACTCTTAAGGGAGTTGTGAGAGTACTCCACCCAGGGGAGGAAACGGCTCCAGGAGGCGGGATTGCGAGCCGTGACGCACCGCAGGGCGGCCCCCAGGTCCTGGTTCGCCCTCTCTGCCTGGCCGTTCGACTGGGGATGGAAGCCAGACGACAGACTGGCCGAGGCCCCCAGGGCTACACAGAACGCCTTCCAGACCTGGGAGGAGAATTGGGGCCCACGATCCGACACAATATCGGATGGGATCCCGTGCAGCCTGACCACATGTACCACCAGGAGCTCCGCCGTTTCGAGGGCGGACGGGAGCTTGGGGAGGGGAATGAAGTGAACCGCCTTGGAGAACCGATCCACAATTGTCAGAATGACAGAGTTGCCCTCTGACAACGGCAGACCGGTTACAAAATCCACCCCAATGTGGCTCCAAGGACGGCCCGGGACAGGGAGGGGAAGGAGACGACCAGAGGGAGGCTGGTGGGAAGCCTTGCTCCTGGCGCATACTGGGCAGGCCAGGACAAAAGCACGGGTATCCTCCTTGAGGGTGGGCCACCAAAAGCTCCTCCTGACAAGGGTGGTCGTTCTGGCAACACCTGGGTGACACGCCAGGCAGGAGGCGTGAACCCACTCAAGGACCTGGGAGCGGACGGAGTCGGGAACAAACAGGGAGGGGTTAGGGTTATTACGGGGGTCAGGGTGGGGAGTCTGGGCGGACCTCACGATCTCCTCAATCCTCCAGGAGACCGCAGCCACCATACAGGACGCTGGAAGAATGGGTTCGGGGTCAGCAGGACTGGAGGGAAGGGAAAACACACGGGATAAGGCATCCGCCTTAATATTGCGGGAACCGGGGCGATAGGATAACGAAAAATTGAACCGGGCAAAGAAAAGTGACCACCTAGCCTGTCTAGCATTCAGCCTCTTAGCAGACCTTAAATAAATTAAATTTTGGTGGTCAGTTAAAACAACAAAGGGGGTACCTGCCCCCTCCAGCCAGTGGCGCCACTCCTCAAGAGCCAGCTTAATGGCAAGAAGCTCCCGATCCCCGACATCATAATTTCGCTCAGCGGAGGACAGCCTCCGGGAGAAAAAGGCACAGGGATGGAGTTTGTTGTCCAAGGCGGCACGTTGGGACAGAATGGCCCCCACGCCGGTGTCGGAGGCATCCACCTCAATCGTAAATTGGCGGGAGGGATCAGGGTGGCAAAGAATAGGGGCTGAGGAAAACCGTGTTTTGAGCTGTTCAAAAGCACGCTGGGCTTCGGAGTTCCAACAGAAAGAAAAAGCAGTGGAGGTAAGTTTGGTAAGGGGGGCAGCAATGACACTGTAATTACGGATAAAACGACGATAGAAATTAGCAAAACCAAGGAATTGTTGTAGGTGCTTACGAGAGGTGGGTTGGGGCCATTCCGTCACCGCCTTGACTTTGACCGGATCCGCCCGGATACTGCCCTCCTCAATAATGAAGCCGAGGAACGGGACTGAAGAGACGTGGAAGGAGCACTTCTCCGCCTTGACGAAGAGCTGGTTCTCGAGGAGCCGCTGGAGAACCTCCCGGACATGGAGAATGTGCTCCTGAGGGGACTTAGAAAAAATCAAAATGTCGTCAATGTAAACAAAAACAGTCTTACCCAATAGGTCTCGCAGTACGTCATTCACCATGCCCTGGAAGACTGCCGGGGCGTTAGTAAGGCCGAAAGGGACCACCAGGTACTCATAGTGGCCCAACGGGGTATTGAAGGCAGTCTTCCACTCATCCCCCTCCCGTATGCGCACCAAGTGGTACGCATTACGGAGGTCGAGCTTGGTAAAAATGACGGCCTGCGAGAGGGGTTCAAAAGCAGTGTTAATGAGGGGGAGAGGATATTTGTTGCGGATGGTGATGGAATTGAGTCCCCGGTAGTCGATGCAGGGCCGTAGTGAGCCGTCCTTTTTCCCTACAAAAAAGAACCCAGCACCAACCGGAGAAGAGGAGGGACGGATGATGCCCGAGGCGAGGGACTCATGGATATACTCCTCCATGGCGAGTTTCTCTGGTCCCGACAGACTGTAGAGACGGCCGGACGGAAGTTTGGCTCCCGCCAGCAGATCAATACAACAATCGTAAGGGCGGTGAGGAGGTAGGGACAGAGCACGTGATTTCGAAAAGGTGAGACCGAGGTCGTGATATTGCTTGGGAACGGTGGACATATCGGGTTCGGGTAGGTTGGTGCTGGGATTCTTGGACCCCGGAGGGGGAAGAGCGGAGCGGAGACAGCTAGCCAGGCAGTGGCCACTCCACGCCAGGATGCGTCCGCCCTGCCAGTCGATGTGCGGGTTATGGAGACGGAGCCAGGTCTGCCCTAAAACTATGGCTGATTGTTTAGAATTGATGAGGAGGAGTTGAATGCTCTCCCGATGATTGCCGGAAAGGACGAGCTGTAAGGGAACGGTGGAGTGGGTCACTAACCCCAGACCCCGACCGTCTAAGGCGAAGGCAGTAATGGGAGAGGGTAGAAGCTCCGTGGGGATGCCGGCCCTCTGGGCGAAGGTGGTGTCCATGAAGTTGGCGTCGGCTCCAGAGTCGATGAGGGCCGACGAGACTTCGGACTTGTCCCTCCACAGGAGAGTGGCCTTGAAAACCAGGCGATTCTGGGCTGCATGGCAGGGTATGATAGGGCTCGTCAGTACGCCCAGTTTAACTGGCGAGCCTATTCTTTTGGGCGGATGGGACATGAGGCGATCTGGTGGCCAGGTTTGCCACAATAGAAGCAAGACCTGGATCGCAGGCGACGTTGGCGCTCTGCAGAGTTGACCGCAACTCTGCCCAGTTGCATGGGCTCCTCTTCGGAGACCCCAGACGCCGCCCTGGATCCAGAAGCAGAAGGGTGAGAGCGTATGTGAGGAAGGTGACCGGGATTCCCCCCACGCTCACGGGCCCGGATACGAAGACGGTTGTCGACTGCTATGGCCAGGCTAATCAGGCTATTGAGGGAGGTGGATTCCTCACGGGTGGCTAGTTGGTCTTTAAGCTCCTCGCTGAGTGCCTGGCGGAAAGCCCCCTGAAGGGCGGTGTCGTTCCATCCGGACTCCGCGGCGAGGGTACGAAATTGGATGGCCATCTCCGCGACGCTACGACTCCCTTGACGGACCTGAAGTAGGCGCTGAGTTGCATCTCGCCCACAGGTAGGGTGGTCAAACACGCGCCGCATCTCGGCGGTGAAGGCAGCGAAGTTGTTGCAGAGCGCGGCTTGGCTATCCCAGATGGATGTAGCCCACTCCAGGGCACCTCCTCCCAGGCTGCTCATAATGAACGCGATCTTACATGGGTCGGAGGCGAAGGAGGAGGGCTGCATCCGGAAGACAATGTCGCATTTCATAAGAAATTCGCGACATTTCCCCAATTCCCCGCGGAATAACTCAGGATGTTGTACGCGAGGCTCACGAAATGAAGTGGACACAGGAGGGTCCGCCGGAGGATCCGGTACGGGCGGTGTAGAGCCCAATGGAATACGCGGAAGCGGCTGGTGAAGAGACAGCTGCGTCACTTGTTCCGTGATGCCCCTCAGTACTTCCAACACGTCGTCCAAACGACGGCCCTGTTGGTCGCTGACCGCAGTTTGGCAGGAGAAGGCGTGCCGAATCTGCTCCAGGTCGGCTGGGTCCATGTTTTTGGCCAGTTCGTTCTGTTACGTATCTGTTACGGGACGAACCCAAGTGCAACGACCAGGAGACAGATTTCACAAAGGGGTGTTTTTAATAAATTAAGTGTTGGGGTAGTCCCAACACTGTACAGGAAAGGCAAACACAGAATGTACAGAGGTCTTGCGCCTGGAAGCCCGGGGCGGGCTGCTCCAAGCCGGAGCTGGACTGGAGGATCTGGAACGGACTGTTCCAAACCGGAACTGGACTGGACTGGAACTGGACCGGGTGGTCCACACGGGAATCTGGCTCAGGAACGGAATGTTCCGAACCGGAACTGGACTGGACTGGAACTGGACCGGGAGGTCCACACGGGAATCGGGTACTGGAACGGAATGTTCCAAACCGGAACTGGACTGGACTGGAACTGGACCGGGAGGTCCACACGGGAATCGGGTTCTGGAACGGAATGTTCCAAACCGGAACTGGACTGGACTGGAACGGGAGGTCCACACAGGAATCCGTGTATGAAACGGAATGTTCCAAACCGGAACTGGACCTTGAGCGAGTAGTTTGTACAACTCACGCCTGGACTGGACTGGAACTGGCAGGGGAGCGACTCACTACGGCAGGGCAGGAACTGGACCGGACTGACTGCACCGGTACAGAGAAACAAAACAACAGAGGGGGGTTAGTGCAAGGGAAGGCACGGGAAAGACCGGGAGGTTCTCACGGAGGTGCCGGGTTTGGAAGTCAGGTGGTTTGATGTAGCACGGCAGGACAGAGTGATGTGGCGCAGCTGCGGTAGGTCCGTAAGTAGCTGACTGTCTCCAGAGCTCCAGGAGCCGGCGCCGAAGAACTGGGTGGTTTCTTCGGTCGGACAGGAACAACTGGAGGGTAGCCAGGTAACGAATCACCCCGGAGCCTACACGCGCTGGAGGTGGAGGTACCGCAACACACACAACGAACACGGGGAAAACGAACACTGCCACGGGAGAATGGGTGCAGGGTTAGATGGAGGAGAAGGGAAACAGGTTAGCTACACCAAATGACAGGAAATTGTGCGGGAGGTAAACTACCAATCCGTAGTTTTGCGAAGAACTTAAGCTGCACGGGAAACACATTCCACAACTAAGCGAATAGTTCACGCAGGGAGACCAGATAACGAGTCGAGCACTAACACCAAGTGACGATAGTTAACGAACTGGCGCCGACTGGCAGCCAGCCGAAAGACTATATAGTGAGCTAACTGACAGGACTAAATACGGTACAGGTGTGAACATAAACCGGGAGTGATTGCAAGACACCAGGTGAGGCAATGCATGCAACGAGGGGGAGGGAGTGAAAGGCGGAAGTAAGACAAAACAACCAGACGAACAAGACAGGGAAGGACACGCCTAGTCCGCAGCAGCGGGGAAAACACGGACAAAGGGATCCAACATGACACGGAGGGAAAACAGGAAAACACGGAAAACGGACAGGAAGGGAGCGGAACATTACATGTTTTTCTTTATTTTGCAATGAAGAGAGCTACATAAGTAAAACAGGTAAAATTATACTTTGTGTACAAAGTGTACAAATACTGATATGCAGAAATACTAAAGATCTACGATGCAAAATGTAAGCAGTATACCCTGTTGTTCCTTAGTGTCTCCAAATATATACAAAATGGCTAAACTGTGCACTGCTGTAAATCATAAAATAATCCTATATTGGTAACACTTTATAATAATGTCATAGATCATATACTAATATATCATTAGTAAGGCATTTGTTCATTATTTACTTACAATTTATAAATCATTATTCCTACATTCACAAACATCTATAAATGTATTCATTAACATGAGTTAAAAGTGTTTTGAGACCCATGTTGTTGGTGATAATGCATTTTAAATAAAATTTGATTGATTGATTTACAGACACACGCATTCACACACGCATCACTCCACCTGACCATGCTCCTCTTCTAATAATTCATTTGAAGTGACAGATGCAAATTACCTGTCTGATAAGAACCCAGAGAAAGTACAGTTAAGGGGCCTAGTACCAGCCTGCCCTTGGGCCAAGCCCCACCCACTGGAAGCAGGAGGATATATAAGATTAATTTTTCACGTTATCTCCCAGTTGACCAGTGCGTCCCTGGTCTTTATTTAACTCGTGTTAATTAGTACACAGATGTTTGTGAATGTAGGAATAAAGATATATATATATATTATTAGTAAATAATGGACAAATGTCACTATTATAGTGTTACCCATGTATTTGAAAATCAACTGTTGAGTCATGAAACTCACTTTTGCATAATTTCAAGAGAATTGCATAATTTGAGAATTATCTTTTTATCAGTGTAGGGGGATAGATATCTATGGGACCAAAAATGAATACATTTTTTTTCAAAAATGAATAAAATACTTTTGTCCATTATTATACATTTTGTCCATTATAGCATGCAAATTTGGCCATTATGATGGTTTAAGATGAAAACATTGATATCACACTGGTACACACATCTAAATACGTAGCCAAATCATTCACTCTTGTACTTCAATAAAACATCACTTTTTTCAGTACTCTACGGTATGTGAACTTTTGCTGCATGCCCTGGAATGACATTTCTCTGTTGTGTTTCACAAATGTTTCTAGTTGTATACTCCCCAAGGAAAATTTTACATTCATCTAGCACATATCAATGCACAGTAAATTTCAATGAGTATTTCCCATGCCCTAAATGACAAGTATAGCCCAGGGAGATACTATAACGATAAGATAAGATTACAATAAAGTCATATTCCACCATTAGGAAAATGCTGGCAAATATTCAAGCTTTCCAGCTTCATGGCAAATTGGTGCATCAAACATAAAACATGACTGAGCCACCTATGAATGCTTACACTACAATATGTGAAATGCACTCAAAATGCAATAATAACAATATCAAACATATGGCACAAGACAGTGGTGGAGTGGAAAAACTATAATTTAAATATTACAAGGAGTAATACTTACATGTACATACCGAGGAGGAAATGTAGGTATATTCTCTAATATAATCAATACTATTTGTCTCTTCTTCTGACCTACTCCCAAAATCCATGTAAGCAAAGTGAGGATTTTTTCTAGCCATACTGACAAATTGGCCAAAATAGGAAAATTGTGCAAAAATAGCAGGAAAACAACAATTACACCTTGGCGAGCAAATGTATATTACTGCGTATGCTGTAGGCATCTTCTACATCTCTTTACATAAAACTGTACACAGTAAATTCACAGCAAAATGTCCAGTGTTAATTCAACTCTAGCAGTGTACATATGGGCCTACTCTGGCCAGATTAGGCTCATATGTACACTGTTAGAGTTGAATTAACACTGGACATTTTATTGTGTAGTGACACAACCTAAACATGCTTCTATGCTTGGCCGTCATTTATTGTTCCAAGCATTCAATAAGACGTTGCAAACACCGTTGGGAAGCTTATAATGTCCTCTATTGGATAAAATAGTTGTCAATCAAACCAGAATGAACTGGAATGCATTACAACTGCATGAAAAGCTTGCAGGGTTTTATACGTAGGCGCTTCAGATAGTGTACTAACATTATAAAGGGGTGTGTATTTCTCAAATGGATTGTCCAAGACAATAAATGACCACTGAATCTTGACATCTCTATGTGTTCATATTTAGTAGCAGATATTGATAGTACAGTGACTTACTATAATTACTCAGGAATTTCACTTGCAATGGAGTTTGTTGTTTCCACTCATAGTTTGGTTGCAGGAGCAATGAATGGCTCAGTTGAGCAATCTCATGGCGCCCAATGATATGGCCCTAGGTCTGCAGGAAGGGGGGCCAACATTAACAGAATATTGTTGCAGGAGATGTAGCATTACCTGCTAGACAGACTGATGCACTCCCACTCCTGCTAATAGAACCATAGATTCATACATATGGTGCTATTTTCCCTAATTTTCAATAGAGGCACTGGTAAGTTACCATTGTAGGAAGCTCACAGTGGTGCAACCACTCTGGATTCATCCACTAACTTTAAGTAGGCTAGTAAACTACTGAGTGATCTTGATTAAACAGTACAAAAATGTGACTGTTTATGAAATGATCAGAGATGGATGATTAACAGAAGATTTAACCGATTACATTTTTTATGAAATGATCACAGATGGATGATTAACAGAAGATTTAACCGATTACATTATTGTGGTTTATTATTAAAATAACATACAGTAAATCTGAGTTTTGAAAGCTCTGTACCAAACAAATGTTAAGCCCGACTATAAAAATCATCTTGTGTGATATAAAACTTTTGAAAAGGCTCAGATGTAAAGGGTATGAGTGGAACCTATTACTTTGAGAAATTGAGATATGGACAGGTCTCTCTATTTTGACAATCAACCTTTAAAGGTCACACTTTTAAACCTATGCCTTAAAGCACTTCTATGATATAGTGTTTTGTTTTTTTCCCCTAAATTTAATGCAGTATCTTTTGAAAAGTTGCATTTTAGTATGCATATCATGTCACAAAGTAAATATCACAATATAACCCTGAGAATTATTATTTAATATTTACCTGTGTGCTTTTTGCACTCTCGATAGTTTTGTGTCAAGACATCCTGTAACACATCATGAAGCAGCAGGTCTGGCGAAGCAGCATCAGCCAGTTCTGCTGATCAACCATAATAGGCTCTGCAGTAATATCACAAGCATGTCATGTCCTCCCCAAAGAGCCGTATTTTACAGCTCTATATGTGATTTCCTTTCACACGCAAGCATTATTTTGAGACTGCTTTTGAAGGGACTTACAGCTGAGCTGCGGCGTAGTAAGCCTTTTGAGATGTCTTTCAGTACTCAGGTGAGAGGATTAATTTGGAGAAGAGTCATGAGCAGAGATGATGACTGACAGGGACAGAGTATACTACAGTGTAAGCAATACAACTATTCTAGCTTTTCATCCTCTGCTCTGAGCTGCTTTTTCACATTCAAATGATGTAGAGAATATCATGAAAATCTTTGTCCCTCACTCATTTCTGCATAGTTCACTTTTGTTCAAATACAAGCTGTTACAACATCTACCATGTCACGTGGAAATTGTTTAGCAGCTTTATTTTTTTAGCAATATAAGCACATATTAAGTTTTTAACATTCCAAACAATATGCATACAAACAGATTTTATCATGCATAAACTCATGCATCTGTGATACTTTACACTTAACTGCACTAACCTGGAGTAACTACACATCTTAGTCTTAGTGAGACAGATTACTTCTGTAACTTAAACATTTATAAACATTAGTGCCTTATGGCAATACTGCAACATTTTGACATGTAAATTGGAATCAGCTGCTGATTGTTGATTGTTACTTAAACTGGCAAGCCTATTATAAAAATGAACAGTTAAAACCAGGTTTGGAACAATGATATTTTCATAGGTTCCAGGTGAACATTTTTCACAGGCATTTTATGTGAATTACTCTCATCCATGTGGGTATCAGGACATCTCTCCCAATCTCTAGAATTTAAGTGAGCGAATGTGTTGGTAAGTGAGAACGAAAGGGTGAAAGAGAAGCCATTACCTCTTTCAAGAACATGGAAAGGATGCTGTGTTTATAGGATGCTAATAACATTGGGGAGAGTCCATGTAGTTGGCAGTAAATTCACATGGTAGAAATAGGTAGAAATCGACCTGAGCTGAAAAATAACTGTAATTGAACAGGATTAATGCTGTATAAGTCCAAATATGTCTTATTGATAAGTATCACAGTATATAGAGCTCATATTACCAGCTATAAATGTACATGTTATTGTTCTGGTTGAATATTCAATACTACCAAAAATGCTGATGTGTCTGACAAAATACAACACTTGGCATTCAATGACTTCCTCCAACACAATGAGGACACAGATAAGTTGGTCTCTTGATAGGGGATAAATCATCTGTTTTTTCTTTCTTATTTTAATCAATGTTAACAATCTCTCTCTCTAATGAAGAAAGTAATTTAATGTCACAGTGGAAGTCACAGGGCATATCATAAGTTATGAATGTGAATCTGAATAAAAAGTGTCATTCTGCAGTCCAGTCCTACAGTGTTTTCTCCGCAGCTGTAGAAGAAGACATGATTTGGACGTTTCTGTTTGCGTGTCTAAATGTACTGCAGATGTGTTTACTACTTGCTTTTTTAGACTTGTTAATTAACTTGCTAGAGCAGAAAAACATTCAGTCTAAAGATAAGTCATACTAGAGAGACTAAGATTAAGTGTTTAGTGAGTGTGAGTAAAATTTCGCAACGCAGTGTACTGTGGGTGCCACCCATTGCAGGGCCAATGGCATGGCTGGACTAGGGCTGGTTTCTGTGGTCTGTGATGGATGTCAGGGTCACTGTAGCCTTACTGTGGTGTGTTGACTTGCTCTGTGGGTAGAGGTTCTGTCCAGGAATGCGGACAGGTGGGCGTGAGTGGAAGGCTATGGTCACTGTGGATTTCCCCGTTTTGGTTTGAGACAAACTGGAATGCAGAAAACCTCAATACTTTTCTTGGAACATGGCCACGTGAGGGAGGAAAGCTAGCCTGTCTGTAATCCGTTCCAGGCTTCCTTTTTAAAATTTTATTTTCCTGTGAGAGTGAGAGAGAGAGAGAGTGTTGTTGTTTCAATTTTTACAATTTTTAAAATTACAAACATCCTTGTAGTCAAAGTCACTCGGTCTATAAAATTGACCAGAAACAGAAATGTAATGTCCACTCCAGCAGGTATGGTGCCATAGTACACAGGTGTCAAACTCAAGGCCCTTAATATACATATTTCACGTAAGCGCTGCCAACCCATAAGTTTGCAAAAGTAGAATAGCAACACTTCAGCCAGCTGTTAACAACGATTGACAACAATGGAGCAAAGCAAAGCTTCCAGTTTTTGTAGTGTACCGTTATGCTTAAATAGCAAATACATTTTTGAGCCAAATTTGAGCTTTCATACTTTTTTAAACATGTTTATCTGTGTGTTAAACGTGACGTTAATGGAGCCTCGGCTCGAATCTGGATTGTGTCAGTGACCACTGTGGCCGGTAGCTCTACAGGGCGATGCACAATTACTGCTGTGTCGCCCATGGTATGGGAGGGTTCAGACAGACAGGGATCTGCATTTCATTGCTCTTGGGTGACCCCTGCTGGCCGATAAGGGGCGCTCGTAAGACTGCATGTCAGAGTTGCTTATGAAAGGTCCCTCCTCTGACACCGCACTGTGCAAGCTTAGGTGCGGTCTGCAATGTGAAAAGAAGCAACCGTAGGTTGGCATGCCTTTCAGAGGCGACCTGTAGGTGTCCCAGCTCTCCAGAATTGGCAGGGTGGTTCACGCATGGAACGCAACTGCGGGTTGCAGACAATTCGACATACCAGATTGGGGAAGGAATTTGATATATACATCCCTGGTTTGGCCAGCAAATTAAAAAAAAAGGTCACACTTTAAAGGAAGCCTCCATATAAAGGATTTATATAGCATATATAAAGCATTCATAAATGTGACATAATGGCTTCATAAATCATACATGAGCAAATGTAATACTTCATAAAGGGTGGCATAACATCATATGCAACATGTTATGTTGAATGTGACATAACCAACAATGTCACCTGGCTAATGGCTCAACATTATACAAGGTGACATAAAACATGGTTATGTAGGAGGCTAGGCTAACTCTGACAAATCTGGCATGACATGTTGCATAGGAAAGTGTTATGTCACCCTTTATGAGGTATGACATTTGCTTATGCTTTATGAAACCATTATGTCACATTTATGTACATTTATGCTATATAAAGCCTTTATATAGAGACTTCATTTAAAGTGTGACCAAAACAACTAAATAAATTGTGAAATCTCACAACTGAAACATTGGATTAGTTAAGTCATGCTGTTGTGAAGACCAAGAAACATCCTGTGGAACTTTGATATTAAAGCTGGAGTATGCAACTTTATTTTAGAAAACTATCAGGGAACGGTCATGCTTAGTTGGTAGCAGTCATAGAAAGAATACACTGTGTTTATATCCTCAAATTCTACAGTCTACAGAAACCAGCGATTCGGCCCAAATTTCTGTTTTCAAAAAATGAGTGTTCACCAGCTAGACATTTCACCAAAAATGGTGGAGAAGCGACCTGTTATTTCACGCAAAGAAAAAGAAAAGGTATTTGGATAAAGCTCGCTCGAAAACTAGAGTAAACATAGGTGCTCAATTTAGAAGGTGGTGAGATGTTCGGGAGCAGATTGGTTTAAAGACAGACGTGAAGCTAAGCGTTTCTATTGGACAGGTAAGTTAAAAGTTTCAACACTAATTTACCAGTGGACTTTCTGCTTGCCAGCCAATTGTAATTACCTATAATGAATAATAGCTAGGTTGCTATTATACTTAACGTTTGTTTGGCAGCTAGTTTTTTGGAAGAAGGAAATAATATTTTCTAAAGTTATCTGTCATATAGATCGTGTTAGCTAGAACCGGCTACTTGGCTATAGCCATGCATGCCAGCTGTAGCCAGATAATGCCGGGTTCAGATTAATATTGTGACAAAATTGAAAAATATAGCACAACCCACACGACAAAAATATCAGGCTGTCCTACCAAACTGAGCTACTGAATGAGAAGGGCAATTGTTAGAGAAGTGACCAAGAGGCCAGCTACAACACTGATGGAGTTGCAGATTTGAAAAAATCATAGATGGCCCCAAGCTTTAGCTTACAAAAATAATGTTCATTGGGCTATAAAACAAAATTTGCACACTTTCGGTACAAACAAGCAACCTATTAAAACAATGTCCCCAACTTTCCTCGATGTGATATAAAGCATTTTCTTTTAGCGATAATGTTGCAAGCACGTTGCTAGTCAGATTAGTTTTTGTAGATGTGCTTGCTGCACCAAAGAAAGTTGTTACTTTACTAAGACTGTCTAGACTAAGACTGTCTTTTTTTCTTTTGCAATTTTTCTCTTCTCAAAGCCACTAGGATGGCTGCGTTTCATTGCTCTAGTTTCCCTGGTCATAGACCATCGGGCTGACTAGCAGCAAACAAATCGAAGGGATGCTAGCAGCAAGCGTTTTCACTGTTTTGATGTGGGCCAGACAAGGTTAGATCAAGGAGTAGTTATAGAAAAATAGCTTCATCACTGAAATAGCTTAAGTTAGGAACAACATTTTCAGTGGGTGAATGGGGAAATTACTAGGTTGGCGGTTCTTTTATTCACTGTGGGGATTTTAATAAAAAACATTTTTTACATTATTTCTTTCGATTTATGATTGAGACGAGGCCCATTTCAGTTGCAATGCCCGTTTCAGTTAAAACAAATTAAACATAGCAAGGGCTGCCTATGGAGAAAGTCCAACATTGAGTCACGCCTGGAGTTTGCCAGGAGCCATGTGATCTACACGTTCTCACTCCCAACTCGTCAACATATGGAGGCTTGGTCAGGACCCCTTGTCGTCACTTTTCAACGCACTGGTTACCCCTATAGCGTCATTTTTCTACGTGCAGGGTAGTCTGATAGACTTTAGTGGAAGGTTGATGCTAGATTGGATATCCCGGAGGGACCTGGACGGGACCCTGGGACACTATCTTAACAGTTCGGGCATGAGCCCGAGTTATGTGAACTCCTGTGAGGTTATGTTTAGGGGTTGGGAAAAGGTTGATGCTAGATTAACAACCAATCACATCAGAGCGTCCCTCCCAGGGTCCCGCCCAACCTTCTACGAAAGTCTATCGGACTACCCTGCACGTAGAAAAATGACGCTATAGGGGTACCCAGTGGGTTGAAAAGTGACGACAAGGGGTCCTGACCAAGCGACCATATGTTGACGAGTTGGGAGTGAGAACGTGTTCATGTGACAGACCCAGAGAGCTTGTGGAAGATTCTGTGATTTGATGAGACTAAAATAGAGCTCTTCGGCCTGACAGCACATCGCTATGTTTTTCATGTTATGCTTTTCAACACGAGGCACTGGGAAACCTGTTGCCATCAAGGGCAAGATGGACGGAGCCAACAGGACCATAGCCCAAAGAACATGACAAAAACTACAAGCGCATGGCTTAAAAACAAAGACAAGAACTACAAGCGCATGGCTTAAAAACAATGACAAAAACTACAAGCGCATGGCTTAAAAACAATGACAGTATTCTTGAATTGCCCAGCCAAAACCCCAGACTTAAATCCCATTAAATCCATGGTATGACCTGACCTTTCCATATAACTTGGCAGACTTGGAGTAAATTTGCATAGAGGAATGGGTAGAAAATTACAAAATCTAAATGTCTCAAACAGACATACCCGAGAATAACTGTAATTGCTGCTAGAGGCCTATCTACAAAGTATTGACTCTGGCATTGAATACTTCTGTAAATGAGAAATGTAAGTTTTCCATTTAAAAAAAATATCTTATTTAAATAGCTTTTGAATCATAAATGTGTTGAATTCATTGTGGTGGTGACAGGGAAAATATTTACAATGTTAAAATTTGAAAGTGTAACTGAACAAAATGTGAAAAATTTCAAGGGGGGTGAATAGTTTGTGAAGGCACTATATACAAAGAATCATTCAAATGTTTAATATACGTAGGTTTTGAATCCCAAAACAATATAAGGAAGCTTAAAAGCATTTGGTTCAAACCTAGTTACAGTATATAATGGCGTGTACAGCAATATGTCTGGGATGAACGCTGCAGTAACACAGCTCTGTACATTAATGAGGAAGGACAGAGTAAAAATAACCTTTTAATACATATGGAATGCATACAGATTGGCATATAGATTAGCACAAAAAGACAAGATAAACAATGAATACGCCTGGGAAAGTATGATTAATGTAATAACTACAAAAAAAGACATTTATTTGTATGCTTTCTATTTTTATTTTTTCATATGTCCCCAAACACCATCACATATTTAGCACCATTTGATGGTTCACACTTCAGCGATATTATTAAAAGCTATGATTTGTTTCATGATTTGTTTCCGGAAGGCCTGTGAAGCTAAGGCATTTAATGTTTGTGGAAACACTTTGTGATACAACCTGCATAGGAGATTTGAGGACATATCTTACAGCAACGTAAGTGGATTGTTTAAATCCCTTTAATCAAAGAGCAGAATAGGCTGCCCAGATAGCATACGGATGTGGGCCACTTCTGGCAATGATGCGGCACTGCTGGCCTTCTTCTGGCCTGGACAAAATGGATGTGAGCCTGAAGTGGCCCACATGTAAAATAGCAAATATGGCCCAAATATCCCAAATCAAATGTGGGCCACCTTTGGCAAAGATGCGGTACTCTTGGCAATGTGTAATCTGGATGTGGCCCATGAGGTAAATGGTGAATATGGCCCAAATATCACAAAACAAATGTGGGCCACCTTTGGCAAAGATGTGGCACAGTCGACAAAGACTAATCTGAGTGTAAACCGAGTGCCATCACTGGCCCAGATCTGGCAAACAGGAGCGGACCGCCCGAGTGCCATCACTGGCCCAGATCTGGCAAACAGGAGCGGACTGCCCAAGTGCCATCATTCCACGCGGTATGTGGGCCGGATGAACATGTCGGTGTGGGCCGGATTTGGGCCGCAGCAATTTTGCTATCTGGGTGTCCAGTCAGGAGGTAATTTTCAAGCAAATGAATGTGCCTGTGTCACTGATCTTAGTCACTCAGTCCAACTGCAGTGAATTCAGATTTGAAAAAATGGTAACTTTTTTGTAACGTACAGTTCCAGTGATTGAAAATGAATAAGAAGCATCGGCCATGATGAACAAGAAGCACCAGCCATAGCCTTTGAAGGGACTTAAGCAGGATTTTAATTGAGCCCCCCCCTACACTCAACACCCCCAACCCCTCCCAAATGCTCCTACACTGTAAAAAAAATCCTGTTAAAAAACAGTAAAAGGTCTGGCAGCAAAGTTGCCAGTAGACTACCATAAAATAACAGAACATTGCTGTAAATGTAATTACAGAGGAAACCCCTAAAAATTACAGTAATTTTTCATTCATTCATTCTCATTTGTTGACAAAATCACATTATTAAATGGTATTTCCCCATAAACCTACGAGCAAGACCATTTAAATAAGAATAACAACCTTCACTTAACAGACAATGTACTTAACAGACATAGTCTGTCTTTTTATATTTATGGGTTATTGCTGTTATTTTAAAAAGAGATTTTTATATAAAGCATATTTCTGTAATTTTACAGTAATTCTGCCATTTTTTGAGAAAACAGGAAAAATCCAGTAAAGTTTACAGTAGATTGTCTGTTAAACTTTTTTTATACTTTTTTTTTTACAGTGTACGCTTGGCTCACCTACTGTCTTATAAACATTTTTATGAACACAACACACATACAAATTATCACACCTGATTAACATTAAAATAAGTATTATTTATTAATATAAGTCAAAGAATCCAAAGTCAGATTGATATGGCCCAATATGTAATGTTCCGCTCCCTTCCTGTTCGTTTTCTGTATATTCCTGTTTTCCCTCCGTGTCATGTTGGATCCTTTTGTCCGTGTTTTCCCCGCTGCTGTGGTCTGGGCGTTTCCTTCTCTGTCTTGTTCGTCTGGTTGTCTTACTTCCGCCTTTTCACTCCGTCCCCCCTCGTTGCATGCATTTCCTCACCTGGTGTTTCTTAATCACTCCCGTTTATTTTCCACACCTGTTCCTTGTTTAGTTCTGTCATTAACCTCACTATTTATTCCTTCGGCTGGCTGCCAGTCGGCGCCAGTTCGTTAACTATCGTCACGCGGTGTTAATACTCGTTGTTTGCCTGGTCGCGTTCAAAGAACTACTCGCTTGGTTGTGGGATATTATCCCCTTGCAGCTAGAGTTCCGCTCCTAACTACAGTCTGGTAGTTATCCTCCTAGTCATTTCTTGTGGTGCATGCAGCTAACCTGTTTCCCCTCTCCTCCATCTAACCCAGCTCCCATTCTCCCGTGGCAGTGTTCGTTTCCCCCCGTTTTCGTTGTGTGTGTTGCGGTACCTCCACCTCCAGCTCGTGTAGGCTCCGGGTTGGCGTGTTACCTGGCTACCCTCCAGTTGTTCCTGTCCGGCCGAAGAAGCCAACTAGTTCTTCGGTTCCGGTTCCGGGAGCTCTGGAGACCAGTCAGCTCCTTCCGGACCTACCGCAGCTACGCCACACTACCCAGCCCTGCCGTGCTTCACCAACCACCTACCTCTCAAGCCCTGCACCTCCGTGAGAACCTCCCGGTCATTTCCGTGCCTTCCCTTGCACTAACCCCACCTGCTTTGTTTTGTTCTGTACCGGCGCAGTCATTCCGGTCCAGTTCCTGTCCTGCCGTAGTGAGCCGCTCCCCAGCTAGTCCAGTCCAGTCCAGGTGTGAGCCGTGCACCTACCTGTCCAGTCCAGTTCCGGTTTGGAACAATCCGTTCCAGACCCTACTTCCCGTGTGGACCTCCCGGTCCAGTTCCAGTCCAGTCCAGTTCCGGTTTGGAACAAATCCATTCCAGACCCTGATTCCAGTGTGACCTCCCGGTCCAGTTCCAGTCCTGTCCAGTTCCGGTTTGGAACAAATCCGTTCCAGACCCTGATTCCAGTGTGGACCTCCCGGTCCAGTTCCAGTCCAGTCCAGTTCCGGTTTGGAACACACCCGTTCCAGATCCTGATTCCAGTGTGGACCTCCCGGTCCAGTTCCAGTCCAGTCCAGTTCCGGTTTGGAACATTCCGTTCCAGATCCTGATTCCCAAAGTGGACCTCCCGGTCCAGTTCCAGTCCAGTCCAGTTCCGGCTTGGAACGAACGTTCCAGACCTGCCAGCCCAGCTCCGGCTTGGAGCAGCCCGTCCCGGGCTTCCTTGCTGTTCCAGCGTAATATTGTGTATTGCCTTTTCTGTACAGTGTTGGGACTACCCCAACACTTAATTTAATAAACCCCCCTTTTTGTGAATCTGTCTCCTGGTCGTTGCACTTGGGTTCGTCTCGTTCCGGGTTCGTAACACAATAATTAGAGAACAAATCTTAGTATACAATCATTGGTCTATGTGTAAGCCCCAGGGAAGTTACAAGCAAGGGCTAAACAGTATAGGATAAACAAGACTATGCCACTCCCAAGAAAGAAGGGTGGGAGACCCTGTATGGTGTTATGCAAACATGGGGGGGACTATGTACTAAAGGTTCTGTAATTTCTAAACGGTTCATCCAATATGGATGAAAATACCCTCAAATTAAAGCTGACAGTCTTCAACATCATTGTCATTGTATCTTTTCCAACTCAAAGTGCTAGAGTACAAAACCAAAATAACAATGAGACAACTGATAATATTGCAGTGGTGTCTTTTTTTTCCAGAGCTGTATATATATAATACTACATAATGTGATTGTTTTGCTGTAAATTATGATGAATAAATAATATGTGTATTTTAGAATAATTTTCTCTAATCAGCTGCTTATGTCGCTTACTGGGTTGGCCAGGCTCTGGGAGAAAAAAAAAAAAAATCCAGCTGAATTAGTACTCCTTGGGCTCTATTTTCAAACCAGCGCAAGGGGACGGTATAGTCAAACGCAAGCTTGTTGACAGCATCAACGTCTTAAAACTGGCACTATGGCGTTTCTCAGCAATACCGCTAGGATCAACAAATTCTCAACATAACATCCTTTCGCTTGCGCTGCAGTGGGATGGGTGGCGCTGTCTGGGGCGTGTTCTAAAATACTTTCGGCTCAGTGACAATTTGAACCAACGAAAACCCATTGCGTTATGATCAGCTGGAACCACCTCTTAGCGGCAACGCAATAGACTCTGGCAATTTGGCAACTTATTAGTCATGTAGTTCTATGTAGTGTCTATAGGTGATGCCAACATTACACTTCCATTTAATGAACAAATAGCCTATAATTATTATTAATTAATTAATTTTAATTTAAACTACTAGAATAAAACAGGACAGCTTACAAGAAACTTGCGATCATGTAGGCCAATAGCCTATAATATATAAATTCCACATTGACACAGTTGAATCATAAGCCTACCATTTGAATCATAATTATGCCTACATCACCTAATGTAGGCTAATGAATGCATTCGCCACCTCCTCCCGTGCCTTCCGAACTTCTGGGAGACGAGGTGGTGTGGATTGTGATCCATAAATTACTAGTCCTAGCCTGTACTTCTGTTGCAAGTATGTCTGATTCCTGTGCGGAAAATCGCTCTTGTCGTTGACGGTCCAGTGCGTTTGGGTTGCTCATTATGAAATTGCATGGAGCGATTGCGTTCCAACTGGCTTTTTTTAAAGCATGAGAACAACAATTTGATTGGCTACCATAGAGACACACCTTGGACATTTAAACCCAGCCTTTTAGCAATACCGCCATCAGATGCGCCAAGATTGCCGTCATGAAATTACCAAATTTCTCGCCGACACGCCCTCAGAACGATACCGCCAACGCTTACTCTTGTGTTCACCATTGCGTTTGGTTTATTAAAATAGAGAACCCTTGAATCCAAGTCCACAACAGAGAACATTTTCTGACAGACAACACATGAAGTATTAGTTGTGAAGTTGGGATGGTGTGCAGAGCCGGTGGTATGCTTGACTGCATTAAAGTGACCACAAATGTGAAAGGATTTATGGGTCTGATTCCTGTCAAGCATGCTGTAAAGTCTGCCAAAAACTAGCCTTAAAAGACAGCATACCTTGAGAGAAAAGACACATGTTGAACGATGGGAAGCTGTGGTAACCATGGTTGTGCAAAACTGTCAAAATATTGATCCTCTCAGTCAATACAAACTTTGCTATGTTTCTAATGGAAAAGCAAATTCTTCCAGTAACTTACACTATTAAATGTATATAAAATAAATATTATACAAGGATTTAGCTGTTGTATGTTTTTGAATGAATCAAATTGTATAAATCTCTGACACTGACCTGCTGAAAAAGCATTACTGTGGCTATGACATAAAATTGAGAGCTCCATTGTTATTCAACTACACGTCAGGCTCATTGTAAATTAGTTCTAGGTATATGTCTTGAATGTATTTATCTTGTAAATACTGCCTTTGTGCTCAGGCATACTTAAGATTAGGAAAATAGAAAGTGTTATTTTTTGTCTTTTTGAGTTTATATTCTTCACATAAATGTTTTTTTTCATTTTGTCAATATGCTGGCTTCAACGAACATGAACCGTAAGCCCTAAGGACATGATAGTGTCTCATAGAAACTAATTTTGATAGTGGACAAATGCAATTTCATATGGGACATTATGCCTAAAGATACATTTGATATAGATGTTTAGAAAGATGGTTTCTTATTTCGATAGTTGCCAAAATAAATATTCGCTAAATCAACTGGAGTCTGCATATGCATTTTTCATAAATGCCATGTCGGGCTTCTTGGCACACAGGCAGGATAACTGTCCATCAAAGTGTCCTGCAAATGATACACTTAGCTTGCAGCTAAACTTTCATGAAAAGCTGACTGAGCTTGGTGCCCATACACCTCCACCACTTGGAGCCTGTACATTTAATAAAAATGACTGAAAATGAAGAAGAGGATTAAATTATACATATTGAATGTATTTTGTAAAATAACACGGAAAGTAACTTATTTTCTTTCAGTTTGTTATACATTTGTTAAATTTAGCAAAATGGGTCAACTTCTTTGAAGAGTAGGCATAAATGCCCCCAGATTGAATTTGTCTTAGTTCAGCAATATTAATTATGTATACACCTAATACATAATTATTTTGCACTTATTTTCTGTGTTCTGTGCATTTATCATATTCGGGCAACAGTAACAAATGGTACTACTCTGTAATGTGTGATTTCTAAGCTTTTTGACACCTTTATTATGGGCCTCATTGTTATTTAGACAGGAAAGGAAATTTCTGAAGATGTTTTAAAAAAGCTTGGTGATCAATGTGATATTGATATATAAAGATATTCTTTTGGCATATGTCATGGCAAATAATCACTGTTTGGTGTAGACTCCTAGATCTATGGAAATAATTTGATTACACATCTTGGACAAACTTTTATCTAACATACATGACCCTCATATTATTGTTCACTTGCCCACAACACAACCATTGCTGTGCTTCCGGTAGGCAATACTATAAATACACTGTGTTGTAGGGAAGGCCTTACCAGCTAATGAAGATACAGGAAGCACATAACTACAGTGTACACACCTCTACTGCTCATGAATATACATTTCTTCTGTTTTTATAATCAGGCATTTGAGAACCCATGGGTTTATTTCCAAAGCTTATATGAAATCAATTTTATTCAGTCTTCCTCTGTTTTGCTATGCTGTTAGTAACATTGTGTCATCGTGCTTTCAAGCAGCTTATACTAAATTTAATTATCTAATGTATAAATATTATAGCCAAGTCTATTGTTTGTAGTTTTCCTTGTTTGTATTTGGTATTATTTGCTATGAACATTTATGGCATAAATGCCTGCCAAATGAATAAATATCATGTCATTGTAAAATATTATAATTTAGTGATTCAAAAATGAATAATAAGTATTTTTGTATCTCATTGTCTCATTCTCTTGGGTTTGAACTAACCAAACATAAGATAAATCAGGAAAAATATTGCCTGTCACTGGTGATGCATGACCTCCTGACCTGTATAGGGGACTAACCTGAAAAAAGAAATGCCTGAGACCAGACTGAACTACTTGGAATATTAAAAAAATAGCATATGTTGTTCTAGACCAGATAAAAGAACACATGAAAACAATGTTGGACCATTTACAATATCATTATATAATTTAGTTATAGGATTTTTATTGATTTTGAAAAGGATTTTCCTCCTTTTTTACATTGAGTATCCCCATTTACTTAGTGATTATGCCTGCCAGCAGCACTTGGGAAAGGTAAGGATTTATGACTTTTCTAATAAAATTGTCCATCTCTCCCTTCCTGCTTTCCCCAGGTCGGTGTGCCCTGTGCACACAGATGAAAAGAGGCCCCCTGTCAGCTGAAAAATGGACTGTTGTCCCAGAGGAGGGACTTGTGCCTCTGAGCTGAGGTGACCTTCATATACACTGTATATATATCATATATAACTTTTGTGGTTGCATTCTTTTTGATGCTGAGACTTGGGACCTTTTGTAAGTCTGACATATATGAAATAAAAAAAAACAGATCAATAGGATAAACCTGACCTGACCATAAGACAGAGAGCATTCTTTCCCATAAAGCAATGGTATACAGTTTCACACAAAACCCACAGCAAAGTCATAAAAAAGCAATAGTTGCATGTCACAAAGCCGTGTTTCCTCAAATGGGACACAACTGGCTGTTGTAGTTTGGTCTTTTATCTGATATTTTCAAAGGCCATTGATATAAAGTTTATGCCAGCATGAAGCAGAACATTGGAAAAATAATTTTCTGGCAACAAGTATTGCTTTTTTCATATTTCATGACATATATATTTCAAATAAACACACACGCATACACACACACACACAAATGTAATGTTTTTTTGTAGCTGAGGAAAATATACAACACATGCCAATGATTGTAAAACTGTCCAATGAAAAAATGGCAGGCTGTGAAACTGAAATCCTTTTTATTTATCTTTGGTGGGAGTGTGCCTTTGTGAATTTGTGGAGAGAGACCAGAACACAATTACGCAGACGGTAGCATTGGACTACGTGCAGTAGCCTTTTCATTAATTACACAGGAGACCTGGAATTCATGCTGCTTTCACCTGCAGGCGGCCATTTTCTATGCATGTCTGCCCTCTCACAGCCCACAGGGTTAGCACCGGCACTTTTGCTCTTCGGTTTTAAGCAGACAGTGGCAGTCCCCTGCTCAAATGTCACTACTTGTTTCCTTTAACCAGGTGAAGCAGTGAAACAAATGAAATGCAGATGAGCCCACTTGATTTCCAATATCAGTCGCTACAAATGCCACATGGGGAAGTGAAACAGCTAATAAATAAAATGTTTGAAATCCACAACAGAATGGTAAAAATGCATTATAGCTGGAACTTTTCCCCCCTGGTGAATAAATAATTTATTATATTATTGAACATAGAAAAAAAGATGATGTATCAAGCAGCATTTTAATGTGAGTAGACATTATTACAATAATATTTTCATGAAAATGGCTGCAGGTTATTAAGTTCATGTGCATATTAAAACAATGGATTCTATCGAAAACCATGTAAAGATCAACCTGATCTCATGTGAATTCGGCAATATGTACCGATTGTTAGTGCCTCAAAAAACGGTACCTGTTTCAGAATTTTGCACAAGCGCCCCCATGAGCCTGTACTGGGAACTACTGACTAATACTCAGTTGTAGAGTGTAAGGAGATTTCGTGAAAGATACATAGTGAGAGAGAAGCTTGTGATAGAAAAATATAGTTGTGCAAATATAGATTATTTAAATCTTAACAGTTCGGGCATGAGCCCGAGATACGTGAACTCCTGTGAGGTTATGTTTAGGGGTTGTGGGTGGGGTACAGGAATCACGAACTCACGCAGGGCGTGTCTTGCCAAGAAAAGCAGTGGGACGCGTGACGTCATATACTACTACCCTCACACGTGATGTTTTCAGCCTATCACAGCCCCTAGCGTGTGCAAAATTCCGAAACAGGTACCGTTTTTTGAGACACTAACAATCGGTACATATTGCCGAATTCCATGAAATCAGGCTCGTAAAGATGGTGCTTTACCATCTTTAGATAGAATATGTTGAGGAAACATAAAGCAACTGTAAACGCTCCTGTTTATTCTATTCTGTGGGATTGCAATGAGGTAAAGAGCAATACACTGTATTGTAGAACTACATCTATAATAGTGGACTGTTTTTTTATTGCTTTTTTATTGACTCTCTGACCTTTGATGTCTGTGTATCGTGGCTGCTTTACTGCTCCCTAAAATAAGCTTTGACTTAACTCATTTGAGGCTAAGATTTTCATTTTAAAAAGCCAATACAATTAGTGTTTAATTATTTAATCATGTTATTGATTTGCTACCTATGGTAAGAGATGGCTGATATTCAATATGTGATTGTGATTGATTACCTGCAAGAACTAAACCAGAGATAAACTACAAAAAGGATTTAAAAGACACAGCTATTTTCTTTGGGGTCGTACATTCAATGCATATATTTAATTTCAGAAATTTCAATGATTTTTTCTATTCATCATTATAATTGAAAATAAATAACACTTTATATAAAAATAAAGTGTCCAAGTCTGCTTCCAATCCCTGGTTTGCAAACTCTCCATGCACAGGAGTCTGGAATTATTGATAACTTATGCGGGAAATCTGAGCAAGTGTTTGCTTGGGGCTACTTCAACTACTTTGCTTGTGGCTACTTCTACAAGCAACTTTGCAAATGTGCTGGCTCTGGCAGTGAGGGCTTTGGCAAATAAGTAAAAAAAAAAAAAATGTATGTCACAAGGAAGTCAGAAGGGAGGACCCAAGCGCAGAGATGGACTAGAAGGGAGGACCCAAGCGCAGAGATGGACCAGAAGGGAGGACCCAAGCGCAGAGATGGACCAGAAGGGAGGACCCAAGCGCAGAGATGGACTAGAAGGGAGGACCCAAGCGCAGAGATGGACCAGAAGGGAGGACCCAAGCGCAGAGATGGACCAGACGGGAGGACCCAAGCGCAGAGATGGACTAGGCGACCAGGTAAGCGAAAACACAAATAACTTTACTTGGAGACTTAATAAGAAAATAATAAACCGAAGTCACAACATGGGAAAAATACTAAACTGAAGTCACAACATGGGAAAAATACTAAACCGAAGTCACAACATGGGAAAAATACTAAACTGAAGTCACAACATGGGCATCACCCTGTCAGGGCTTATTTTTAAACAATTTACTCGCTTGCTGTACATTATCCCCTGATTAATATGTTTGTCGCGGTTTATGAATGTTAACTAATAACAAATACATTAATAGTTAACAAAGCTTATAGCTCATGCTAAATACTAGGTATATAATGAAGTTCTCATTTCCTTAAATGGCAATGTCTTTGTTAATGTTGATAAATGGTGAATATCTTAATATTTATGTTTCCCCACAAAATGCCCAGGCTGTTCTCATTCCCAAGGCGTCATAAAGTGACGCTTGGGCAGCAGCCTACGGCTTCATCCTTTGGATGCAGAAGGAGGCCTTTTGCGTCAGCGTGTTGACGCAGTCGGTCACGAATTTACGAATCCTACTATGGCGAAGGCTTTGCTCATGAATATTCATGTGGTTGATTTGGTAACCGACCACGAGCATGCCCGCTCAGTCTTCGCCGTGTGCACGTTGATTTTTGTGAGTTTGTGATTCCCGTACCCCACCCCCACCCCCAACCCCTAAACATAACCTCACAGGAGTTAACGTAACTCTGGCTCATGCCCGAACTGTTAAGATAGTGGGTGAGCCCGACCATTGGAGTTCACGTAACTCTGACTCATGCCCGAACTGTTAAGATAGTGGGTGAGCCCGACCACTGGAGTTCACGTAACTCTGGCTCATGCCCGAACTGTTAAAATAGTGGGTGAGCCCGACCACTGGAGTTCACGTAACTCTGGCTCATGCCCGAACTGTTAAAATAGTGGGTGAGCCCGACCACTGGAGTTCACGTAACTCTGGCTCATGCCCGAACTGTTAAGATAGTGGGTGAGCCCGACCACTGGAGTTCACGTAACTCTGGCTCATGCCCGAACTGTTAAAATAGTGGGTGAGCCCGACCACTGGAGTTCACGTAACTCGGGTTCATGCCCGAACTGTTAAGATAGTGGGCAAGCCCGACCACTGGAGTTCACGTAACTCTACCGGGTGAAGAAAAAACAAGCATAATATTGAAGTGCTGCAACCAAAGAAAAGTTATGTGGCCACAACCGTCAATATACAACGCAAAAGGCTATATCAATATACGATGCAAAAGGCTACTTTTGGCGTCAGAGGAGCGACGCTTGGGCAGAAGCGTCGCTATGTGACGAGTACGGGTGATACCACGTTGCAGGCAATGCCACACCTCTACGACAAGTGGTAACAAAATAGTTTATCACAATGGATGTGAATGATTTGTAAGTGTAATCCTGACCCTCACCACCTCCAATAACACAATGATGCCACTGCTGGCCAATTGTATACAACATACATACAGAGCAATAAGGAAACTTTTTTGTTTCAGGTTGTTTGGGAATTTTGTGGGTGTATGACTTAGGTACTTGTTACTATATATCTTATCTAACCATTATCTTATAACCATTTATTAATGTATTTGTTGATCTTAGTTAACATTCATAAACCTTAATAGATGCATTACTTAACTGGTAATTAATGTTTACTACTGCATTCATTTATGTTATTGTACCCTTATTGTAACGTTAGCTTAGCATTCTAGCTCAATAAATGTTGTCTAACTAGCCAATGCACTAGTTAGCTAATAGGTAGAGCACTTCCTTCTCCCTAAAGTTTTATTTTTCTTCCTATGAAAAATGGCTTACCTGTGAAAAAAACTTAGCAGTGTTTACTTGTCACCTATAGTCACCTAGAGGTGTATCCGACCATGAGTTTGTGCTCAAATGGCGCCTGGATGATGTTCACATTTTGAGGGAGCCACATTACCTTATATAAATGATCCATCCTCTTTCACACCCAAATAAGAGACAGGGCAATTAAAAGCAAGGAGGATACCATGCTAATTCATGGTACTATTGCCTGTGGCGGAGTGGCTAGCACCGTTAGCACCTCATCAGAAGGAGGTTCCAGGTTTGAGTCCCGGCCGGCCTGGATCCTCTCTGCGTGGAGCTTGTAGCCCACGGACTACAGATGAAAAATAGCCTCCCTGGCTAACTCTGGCAGATTTACAGAAATGTTATTAATGTGCATTGTCCCTGTCAAATGAATAAAATAAAATCAATTGCAGCACAACTATCAATTTCTTACCATCTGAGCTTTTCAAAATACAAACATTGCCCAAACCAACTGAATTTAGATAATTTAGTCTTTTGTACTCTGAGGGCTCTACATTCACAAGATTAGAAATAAATATAGAAGTTGGCAATAACACATGAGTAAAGCTCATGCACTACTGTGCATGTTAAATATTTGTCCCCCTCCCCCCCCAACATTGTGGGAAAGTGTAACCATAGACGTCCCACCTGAGAACTTTTGCTCAGTTAATGTACTGGAGGCAATGGGAGCTGGTAGTTCTCCAATTATGAATCAAAACAATCACCTTAAAAAAATAAATTTTGAGAATATAATAATTTTCATAGACTGAAATGACAGAGATAGATGCTATAAACATATAAATTGTTTACTTTTCCAGCTGTGGAATATAGCAACCAACATGCCCTTTCCTGACACAGCCTGATCTCTGGCCAGATACTTAATAGTTGCTTCCTGTCCCCATAAGGAATTTAACATAAAATGGCACTTAAAGCATAACGACGGCATAGACCATCCAACCAGGTGTAGTGTGTAGCTTACTGCGTCCCTCATTGCAGCTGGATAAAATGTAAAGCACAATATTTGTTTAAAGGCTCAATTGTGTTTCATTAAATGTGCTTCTTACAACTGGCATCATTTGGGAACATTAATCAGGGAAAAGACATTTCCTAGATCGCTGCCTTTGCAATGTGTTTTACATATTTGTATTACGTTAGCTGAAATGTGGAGTCTCACATGTCGTCATGACATGCATACAGTCATCCTGGGTGTTATAAGCCCTTTACATCACAGTGTTTGCATCACTTTCATCAAATTTTAAACAAGACTGAGAGTGACCCTTTTCCTTTCAGCCCAATTCTTTTGAGAATGCAATCAATGGCTTTTGTATTATTGTGGGAAAGATAATAAGGGTGATTGTGGTTTTGGTAAGCTAAACGGTTTGCAGAGAAAGCTGCAGAAAAAATATCTGCAAAAGTATTAATTGAAATTGTGCTTCAACAATGAATGACAACTCATAATACAATGAATATGGGTACATTTATCCTTTTTATTATACCTACGGTGGCAGACAGGTATAGCCGAGGATGTATCATCAGCGATGTTCTGTATAAGTGATTGTGAAACACAGGTAATAATGTGGAAAGGTTTATTTCTCTTAAGTACTTAGCAATCAGGAAGGGATAAAATTCCAAAAATAACTCCTTGATTTGTTCTTAATCACTGAAATCTCCTGTTGCCATAGCTTCTCTGCTGCTTTCGTACTTCTTATAATAGCTTCTCATGTTTCACTTGTTACCACAAATGGACACTGGTGCTGATGCTGGTTGGTGAATGGTCATGCATAAACCCTTGACAAGGATGTTCGGTCACACTTTAAACAAAGTCTCCATATGAAGGCTTTATACAGCATATATAAAGACTTCATAAACATGACATAATGGCTTCATAAATCATACATAGGCAAATGTCATGCTTCATAAAGAGTGACATAACACCTTCTTATGCAACATGTTATGCCAAATGTGACATAACCAACAATGTCACCTGGTTAATGGCTAAACATTATACTGGGTGACATAAAACATGCTAATGTAGGAGGCTAGGCTAACTGTGACAAAGTTATTAATTTATGAAGCCATTATGCCATGTTTATGAAGGCTTTATATAACATATATAAAGCCTTCATATGGAGACTTTGTTTAAAGCGTGGCCGGATGTTATCTTAAAGTCCAGGAAAGAAAATCACTGGTCACCCACTGAAGACCCACTGAAGACCGGCTCTCCCTCCATTCCCATCCACTACTTCTGTGTTGCTCATACAGGTGGCTGCCCATATATTCTCTTAAAGAGTAAGTACACCCACTGTCTCAGCTTGTCTCCGCCTACTACACAATTCAGAAAAACACTTTGTGGGGCGGAGGAGCTGTGTCCATCGTCATTTGCATAAATGAGCATACAGTACATTGTACAAATGATTTCGTATAACTCGGTTCAAGCTGTCAAACTAGACGTTGCACATGAAATATGAATCAAGATTCAGCAACTGCATGGCCTATTTCTCACCTCAAATATTTTCAGAAGCATATTTTAGTGGACTATTTAGGTGGAATAAGAGAGTTTATGAACAGGACGCAACGTTGTTCCAGTTTAAAAATGTGGAGCCGAAACGAAAGTAAGGTAGTGGTTCTAACCAATCAGGTGCCGGCTGTTTCCGTTTTGGGTGACAAAAATTATCCATGTGACGTAGACGTACCTGCAAAGAGGTACACTGACATCACGATTGGGGCGGGGGAAGTGTGGGGAGCAGAAAGGAAATTTCAACCTTTAGGGGCAGCACAAAGATGCTTTTCTACCAGTTTATTATGATATACAATATTATTTCAGAATTGTTGAAATAACGGAATGCATGAATAAGTTTCATTATAAGGTAGGCATACAAACACGTTCACAGCGAGAAAAAAAATGTGATCTACAGTGTAGTTACCCTTTAAGAAGTGACTCTGGATAAAGTGTCAGCTAAATACATTTATAAAATGAATTAATGAATCGCTTACTAACCTTTTTGGAGGGACTGTCAGTTGTAATGCATTGTATTGTGTTATGTTTCATTTCTATGCTGAGTGCTTAGATGTCAGCAGCTACATTTTATGATTGCTTTGACAACATTCTAATGATATGTGTCATGCTAATTTATGACACGAATGTAGCCTTACCCATGCGTGTTGTATTGGAATCACTCCCTGCATTGTAACAGAAAATCTGCTAGTCTACTTCACTTTACAGTATGCTCCTGTTTTCATGGGTTTGTAGGTGAAAGGCTAATTTTCCCTTTTGTGGATTGTGTGTAGCATGCACTTGACAATCACAAGACAGTGGTTCCCAACCCTGTTCCTGGAGATCTACTGTCCTGTAGGTTTTAATTTCAACCCTATTCTGGCACACCTGATTCTATTAATTAGCAGCTCAACTAACTCTCTAACTGTTGAATGAGGTGTACTATGTTAGGCTTGGAGTGAAAACCTATATGACAGTAGATCTCTAGGTGAACCCTGTATGTGTCATACATATCACGCCAAAAATAGAATATTGTACATGTGCAGATTATTCAAGTTAATATTTTGAATTTTGTCCTACTACAATGCATGTTTTCTAGAGCAAGAAATGTACTGCTGTACATTTCTACCATTGGTTTTGGGGCATAATCCATTAAGCTATCGGGTCAGACTATTTCTTTATTAATCCATTAGGCTGTGGGGTCTGACTATTTTTATGATATAATAAACTTTTATTTGTGAAAATTTTATTCCAGAGGGTGTGCAGCTCAGTTACAGAGATGCTCATCCCCAAATGTGTGCCATGTGAGTTCATCATTTAAAGAGTGGTTTACTGGACTATACTGTAGCAGAAGGTTCTGTTTACAAGTATTGCCTCTTTAAAAGGTCATAGCTATGGGAGCTCATTCATAATAAATAACATCTTATTGGTACATGACAGTAGGTCACACTGTAATGTAGGCGTGACGTGTGAGGTAGGAGGAGCCAAACACAGCAAGGGGATTCATTAAGCCCTAAGGCCACTAAGGCGGGAAACCCCGTAGATAAGGAAGGGAGACAAGACAACGAACAAGCCTACCGACGCTACTAACCGGCTCACTGTCACACGCCAATAAGTAGAAGCGCCAGGACAGGTTTCTCAATAGCCAGAAATAATACGCGCCCTGTCTCGGTAACGAGACGCATAAGAACGGGCGAGTAGCGTGATGGCAAAAATAAAACCCAGTCAACAAACACTGCAAATTAATACGATAGTATATGGGGAGGCGAAAGGAACAGAGATCTAACGTTCCAAGGCTACTCTCAGACTCGCTGTCACACACAAACATGTCCACAACATCGCCCAATCTTCCCTATAGGAAGACATGGACCGAAAGACGAAACAGAACTACAGTTCCGAACAAAATCGTCAAAACTCCATGTACGGAGACAGGTACCAAAAGGAACTAACAGGACAGGCTGCACCGGACAGTTACCGGCTAAAAGACCAAAGTGAGATTAGTAGAAAATAAACGCCCTACCTCTCCATTAAGAGGAATGTAACAAGGCGAACAGGAACAGAGATTTAACGTTCCAAGGCTACTTTCAGAGACTCGTAGTCAAACGCAAACATGTCAACAAAATTGCCCAAGCTCCATATAAGGAGAGACATACCCGGAGAACGAACAGAACAACAGTTCCGAACAAAATCGTCCCGCAGGTAAAAAGGACGAAACCGGACAGCTGCACCGGACATTACCGGCTAAAAGACTAACACGAGTTTGATAGAAAATAAACGCCGTGCCTCTTGGTAAACAGGAATGTAACAAGGCGAAGGAACAGGGATAACGTTCCATGGCTAGTTTCATAGGCTCACAGTCACATGCAGAAAACATAAAGGGGTAAACGCCCAATCTCCCAGGAGAGAGAAACATTTTACAGGCGAGCCGACGGAGCAGCGTCGTCCCATAACTTTACTAACAAACATGACTAACGCAAGCTTAATTGAAAAACACACGCCCTAGCCTCTCAGTAAAGGAATATGTAACGAGGCGAAATGGAACAGAAAACTAACGTTCCAAGGCTATTTTCAGAAACGCGCAGTCACACACAAACATGTCCACAACATTGCCCAAGCTCCATATAAGGAGACACACACCCGGAGAACGAACAGAACAACAGTTCCGAACAAAATCATCCCGCAGGTAAAAAGGACGAACAGACAGCTGCACCAAAAGACCAACGCAAACTTAATAGAAAATAGCACGCACTGCCTCTCAATATAAGAAAAACCCTGACTCACAACAAAGGGGAACGTAGTCCACGAGAAGGAGACAAAACAGGGAACAAACGTATCGAAGCTACTAGCTGGCTCACTGTAACACAGAAATGAGTAGAAGCTCAAACGCCTGGTTTCTCAGTAAGAAAACCAAACAGAGGCGAAATGGAACAAAGAACTGCTACCCTATGCTTCTACGAGCTAAGTAACTAAGTAGAAGCGTGAACGCCCGATCTCCCAGGAGAGAGAAACATTTTACAGGCCAAATAGAGCAGAGATCCGCGGTCCCATACTTCTACGAGATAAGTAACCAAAGAGTCAGCAAGAATAAAGCTGTGCCTCAGCAACGAGACGTTAAAACAGGCGAGTAGTACAAAAGGTACAAATAACTCACACCAGACAATGCAAAGAACACAAAGACAAAACAACCAAACAACCAATGTCGAAGCCCCGACCGAAGGAAACGGGAGGCTTATATAGCTCTAAAGGTGACCACGCACAGGTGTGGATGCTGACAGAAGCTCCGCAATCAAAGCAGGGCGGAGCAAGCATCCACCAAAAGGGCAGCGCCCCCGCGTGGCCACCGAGGAAAACGACCGCATGGGGAAAAAGGGTAGAAACCCATGACACACACACACAAATAGGCAACTAGGGAAGCATATCTAACATATGCCAAGTTGTCTCCAGGCTTCCAAAAACATAATTTTCCCTTCTACCTGCAGAAAAAGCAACTAAATTAATAAATTATAAAATAATTATAATTATAACATAATTTATAATACATATATAAATAATAAAAATAATATTATGTATGTGTGTGCAATCTAGAATTACAGTTTGATTAATTAAATAGACATGCACGACCTGGTAGTAATATTTCTGAAACTGATTGGCAATATTTAAGTAGCTGCCTTCATTGAACATGACAAATAATAGTGTACCTCTGATATCTGTGGTGATTGCTTGATGTAAAACATAATCAGAAAAAGTAATTGCTAAACCTTTTGGAATAGGGGAAAATGTTCTTTGATTGGGAGTGCATGTTGAACGAGTAAATTATATTTAAATTGTTTCTAATTATGGTACTTGGGCTAAATCATATATTTTTCCTCAGTCTTAACTTCTTGTCCATCATCATGCTGGTGCTTGTGCCGCCAACACCATGCCAAGATCCAGGCTTTTTAAAATTTTGCTAGAAAGCAGTGGTGACAACAAGTGGACTATAGGAGATGTGTTCACCTTTTGGAAATGTTTCTAAGTCAAATCTTCAGAATTCCCAGATATTCTTAAGGAAACTTAAGGAAAGACTCTGGCACTCTGCTAACTACGAGACTGAAATGAACAGCGCACCTCGCAGTCAAGACTCCCGAGCGTCCCCTCATTGGTCAGTGAGCCTGTACATCCCTGCTTGGCTCATTGTGTTGAAGCTTATCCTTCAGAATGCAACATCATGTAAAATACACCCAGCAGACAGTCTGCAGTGGGGCATTTAACCTCAATTCATCTCTATTAATGCTGAGTGCTCACCACTGACCCTTGTGGTGGCACACATTATAATGCTGAATAATAATTCTCTCACAAAAGTGAATACAAAAGTGATTACTGTAAAGTGGTGAAAAAAAAACAACATGTATTATGTTTTTCTATGATTAATAACAAGGTGTGTGTGTGTGTGTGTGTGTGTGTGTGTGTGTGTGTGTGTGTGTGTGTGTGTGTGGGAGGGGGGGGGGGGGTCAACGGGGCTCTAACTGCTTTATGTGAGGACATGGAGACAGAGTGGAGTCATAGAATAGAAAGAATCATGGTTCTTTCAGATCAACTTCTGCACTTTATTTCTCATGGGCATCTCAGACCGTAAGCTACGCAAATTCTGGCTATTGCAGAAGAGGGATGTTTACATTATGTTAAAAATAATGTGCATTACTATATATTACCAGGTATGGATTTAGATATGTATATGTCCCTCAAGTAGAACAATCAAACCCTTCATTTACTGTTACAATCCCAACATGTACAATGTGTACAAGTAAAAAGAAATTCATGCAAAGCATTCATAGCATGGCCCTACCAAGACTTGTTTACAGGTAGACACCATGGAAACAAATGTTACCTCCCCTCCCCCAACAAGCATAAAAGGATAACAACAATATTGGCATTATCTGTTTTACGGCTTCTAATTTCATTAACGTAAGAAAACACTGCATGGGAAAGGCAGTGCCCCACGGCACTGCTTTTCATCCATCAGACAGGTAATTGTAGGAGTTATGACTGTTCCCAAAGATCCTTGGCTGCTCTGCGGTACTGATAAGGTAGCTCCTCTGCCGGTCTCACTGCAGAGCCCCGTGCAGTAATTGAATACATCAATAAGATTTTCACATCTCCCTCCTTCCCTCACTGTCGCTCTCTTTCTCTTTCTCTCTCTGTCTCATTGGCTGTCTGGGTATTAGACATAATCATATTTTCATTGAGGGAAAATGGAACTTGGATGAAATAATATCTGTAATATTCACTGAGAAGAGTAAGGGAAAGGGGAGGGACAGCTACATCTACTCTGAAACAGGGTTTTTATTTCATTCTCTTTTCCCCTTCCATCTCTCCCTTTATCTGCTAGTGATCTTGTGGTGATAAGGAGGTAAATGGGTCCATAACTCATTTATGCTATAGCTGCGAAGGCATTATGAGAGAAGAATCTAGTCTCTCTCCGTAATAAATGGATAATCGCAGTTTAAATGAACAGTGAGCGAAGTGCGCCCTCCTGACTAAGACTTGGGGGTTTCCGGGTTTTACTCGGCACTGTTAACCAGTTAGCTATGAGGAACATGACCCTGATCTATCAATAGTTTAATAAACTTATTTCCTAGCTTTCCTAGGTACTCAAGTCCACAGGCTCAAGTCCACAAAACACAAACCAATCTTGAGTTTTAGTTGCAAATAAATTATTATTTTCATTAGCAAATACATGCTGATGTATGACCCAAATTGGTTTTGGAAATATTACACATTCACTTCTTGTAACTGTTAGCAAAACCATAAAATTGGAGGATCTACATATCTGGCCATTTATAATCAGTACAGCTGTTTCAAAAAAATATTCTTTAAATATCACACATGTTAAGTCATTGTTATAGAGTTTTGACAATTGCTGGTGTTGCTGAACTGTTATTTTTCTGATGAAAAGTGCAGTTTTATTTACTAAATGAAAGGGTATTCCTTGGTGAATACTCATAGCTAAAAGAGGGAGTGTTGTAATGATTGCATTCCAATGCCATTTCCTTTGTGGGGGACTTTAAACAGTGTGTTAAAGACAGTTTCAAAGAAGCCCACCTGAAGCTCTGGATTTGCCTTGAGGCTTAATTTAGTGGAAATAATCCTTGGAAATAATGTTTCCAAAAGAGTAAAAAAATTTTTTTTAAAGCAGAATGTTAATGTTATATGTTAAGTGAGAACGTAGTAATGCTGTAGCCTATGGGCAGGATTCAATCAAACACAGGGCTATGTTTTAATGATCTTGGCGCATGGTCTAACGTGCATGGTGCAAGTGCATTTAGGGCATGTCCAAATCCACTTTTGCTAGTTAAACGGCGGATAATTTGAGCGCACAGCAAGGTGCAAGGTTCGCATGGGCTGAATGAATAATGGTAAGGTAAAATAATAAGGCAAAATAACCAAATAAATGCAATATTTGTTGGACAAAGTTTTTGACTTTTTTTTCTTCAATCCAATAAAACATTTTGTTTGCTTTCCAGGCTATAGACGCTGTAATGTGTCCCCATTTATGTCCAGGAGACATCCATTACTTTTGGCAATGTTCTGCAACACACAACACGCTACAAAGAATGCTCTGACCTTCTGATGGCTGTATTGTAACGTTCCACCTGACTTATCCAAACATCTGAAGTACATTTTCATACACTTGATATAATTTGTGAATACCTTATATGTAGCATCACAAATCACCTGTGTTACAGCCAGCCCTTGGCGAGTTGCAACATGAAGAACAAAAACCAGATATTTAGAAAAATAGATGAATTTATTCACAAGAAATAGTGAAATTAGCAAGATGACAAAAACACAGAACGGGCAGCATGGAACCCTGATGGTTGTCGCAGGGTGAGCTCTCGCTGGTCATCACAGAGCTCCTTATCAAGGGGTTTTCACAGGTGCTGCCAATCCTGAAAATCAAAGACAACACAAAATGAACCGCAAAAAAAAAAGATTGATGGAAACCATTTTCAGTGAATTCCATGCTGTCCTTCTTTTGGACATACACGCGTTGCTAATGCTAACGCAACTCTATGGTAACCGGTAGCATCCACTACCAAACGCACTTAAACACGCCACAGTGCACCCAAAGCAAATAAAATATGAAGACAGTCTATCGGGGTTATTTTGAGTGTTTTTTTACCATTATTTTTGAAGTCAAACTATCGTTGAATCCTTTACTTTGTGCTGACCTATATTCTCTGTAGAGTTCTATGTGTGTATGTCCAAAAGAAGTACAGCATGGAATTAGCTGAAAATGGTTTCCATCAATCAACTACATCATGGGTAAGTCGTAATTGAGACATTATGTCCAAAATTCCGAACTATCCCTTTAAGACCAGGCTCGTGGTGGTTTTAGTGCAAGCGCTTTTTGCTGTCTCAAGATAGCATTACGTCAAAAATTATCCTGGCCACACCTCATCTGAAGACCAACCTGCCAGCCCCCAGTTAACTTGCTATGGGCTCAAGTTCACTTGCTATTTAAACAAAGTGAGCACTGGATGTTAAAATGACAACTGCCTCAGTCTGAAACCCAAAGACACTTGCGTTTAGGTTACCACCGCTTGTAAGATAGGGCCCCAGGTTTGGTGGTCTAATGCTGCATTCACACCATATGGGAGAGATGGTAACTACCAACTTGGAAATTTAATTCCAAGTCGTAAATACTACTTATGAACTCCGTTTTTTTAAGAATCCCGATTTATCCCACTTGATTGATGTCACCAGTGCAGCAATGGCCTACAATAGCCTACCAAGCATGGTAGCGAATTTTGTGGCCAAATGTAAAAAAGCGGCATATTTCCAACAAATAATCTGAAAAAAGAACCACATAACCGACTCTTGTTTATTGGATTAAATGGATTACCTGATGACCTGGCAAAAGTCCATAGGCTAGCTTACAGTTGTATCAAATGTTCAGTAAAGTTTGGCAAAATGAGCCAACATGGTGATTGTTAGCAAAAACAAAAGTTTTTGGCAAACCTCCATCTTTTCAGTGATCTGTGACCCTTCCCAAATCTCTGGTGATCTTGGCGTTAAAAGGGTTCATCCGAAGTAAACGTGTGAGCGCTTCCAAGTTGTTATTAGTATGCAAGTCAAACAAACCATAATTCCCATATCCGCAAACGCATTGAGCTACATAAAAACAGCAATACGCTGCTTACGGAAGAGTGTAAGATTGACCCCTTAGACTTCAAGTGCATATGAAATTTGATCAAATCCTGTGGATTGATAAAGACTACTTTTCTCTCAATGTTGTGACTGGAAGAGGTTCATACCAATGAAAATGTGTTTTCTGGAGCGACTGACACGATAGATTAATTATATTTGTTCAGTCAGTATGAATTGGAATCACCTTTCTTGCTTAAGAGTTTAAGTCACACATTTCTAGAATGCTAAATTTCAGTTCAGAATATGTATTCACAGGCAGGATAGAAGGCTATTGCATTAATGAGCAGGTGTACCTAATAAAGTGGCCGGTATGTGTGTGTATATATACTATATAATAATTGTCCTACCAAATTGTCCTTCTGGTAGACTGAACAGTCTGTTAGAGCAAAAGCATTTCACCAATTCACAAGCCTATTGCCAAAATCACAGACCTTTTAAAAATGTCTTGGTAACTGGAACATTTATTTGTTGAACAGTTGGCTAGAGAACCACATAAAGAAGCCACTCCCATTTGGGAGACTGCATCTTTTAAATGGGTCCCTTAAACTTAAACCACTTATCTGTCATACATAATTTCTTATTGACTAGTATTGCTATTGTAAGATGCAACAATGCATATTTATTTATTTTCTGACTGTTGTAGGTGTGTGGTTTTCTGAATGGGAATTTTCCCTAATTTTCCTCTTTTTTTTGTGATGGCATAAAGCTGAACAGGGGGGCAATACCTGCAATATGATTACTGGTGAGGTGAGGATGGTGGCATAATGGGGGCAGTATAGCCTGGGAGAAGTTATTAACTAACTGCTTCTCTACCAGTACCTTGTGTATACTATTAAAAACAACATATTTCTTATTTCAGTATAATCACTGGTATAAAAGTAGTAAAAATAATAATCAATTTTAATGCATGATTTGCTACTTCATAAAGAGTATCAGCACTGTTTTGTTATAAAATCAACAGCTAAAATTAATAAAAACAGGCTCTGAGTGCAATATTTGCTAATAAATTTATTTATGTTAAATAAAAGTGAAATAAAAATGAAATTTAAGTGCAATCGACTTTTATGTTATACACAAAAAAGAGCTTACTCAAAATCAAGTGGAAAAGATGTGAACAGTTTCTGAGCAAACAGGACAAGAGTAAAAATGGATTTGTTTGAGTAGCCTATTTAAATATCCTCATGTCATATCTCATCTCTTTGGTCCCCTTTGTCAAGTAGATTAGTAGAGTAGAGTTGCAAAAATTGCCACCTGTCACAGAATTATCAAATAAGTCTGATTGAATATGAGTGTGGCGCTTATCTGACACATTCAGCTAAAACAGTAGTCCTTGGAAGATTCCTCAATGTGTCAGTCAGCTTCTCACGAAATGAAGACCTTTGGTAGAATGGCTGTCTAACTCAAGTGGTGGACTGCACATTGACATTAAGGGCTCTATTTTCTGGCCAGTGCATGGCGTGTAGTATTTCCCCTGAGCACCTGTTATCCAAAGCTCTTGAGGTGAAAGAGCATGAACACAAAAGGTAACAGGTTAAAAGAAAAAAGGATAAAGAGAAAGATTGGAAAGAAAAGAGAAAACCGCAAAACCGCAAATCTAATCCTAATTTATAACTGGACTTGCTGCGTTTCTTATTTGTACAAACCAGAAATGCAGTGACCAAATTTCTATACCTTACCGACTTTGTTATCAACATAGCAAAGACAATATTGAAGTGCCGGAAGGTGGAAGTCCTGAGCTATTTATAATAGGCAGGAAATCCAAAACAGGTGAAAGGGATAATTGCCGGGCGAGATTCCAACGCCAGAAAGGAGGTGGAAAAAATCAGATAGAGCGTCCAACGACGCCAAAAAGAAAACCAAACGCAGAAACAGCAGAGACTGCTAATAACCATGACAGCTCATGTTGAAAATGTGTTGGGATAGGTTGAATATTTATCACTGGGTTTATTAGCTGGATTCATAGCCAATGAAAATTACCTCTTTTCAGTCCATTTAAAAGCTGTGCATATTGCGACCCTGCCCACTGCAAATTTCCCAGTGGAAGACGATATATTAATTTTGCATTGATGTTGCAAAAAAAATTATATTATCAAAGTAATAATGCATTTCTTTCACAGGGGAATGCCTAAAATCACAAACTAAGTAGGCCTATACTGTCATGGTCTCCTACCTATTTCTCGTTTTCCACGCCTATCCACGTTTCCGATCTATCGGATTTTCCGCATTCCGTTGCGGGATTTTATTTTACCCAGGTAATTATTCTTTTCACCTGGCTTACCTGGCGCCAGGTATTTAATCCCCTGAGTTCCGCTTCCGGGCGCTTCGAGATCATTTCGTTTTCATACGAATGTCAGGGTTTAGTTGTTGTCTCCTGTCTGCCTAAAAAGATCTGTTCTTTTGTTTTTGGCATTAGACCTTAGACTGCCTGAAGCTCAGGGGATTGCTTTTCAGTTCCCTTACTTTTCTTTTGTTCTTTTTCTCTCCTACTCTCTTTGTCTCTGAGAGTTTGAGTCTTATTTTATTTTCATTCATTTCACCAGTTATCGGGTGTTATAGTCACGTTCCGAAGGTGCCTTGTTTTTTCCTGTTCTTGCCTTTTCTACTTTCTTTATTTTCGCCAGTTTCTTGGCTATCCCGTTTCATTAGGGTGTTTATTGTTTGGCTCTGCCAAGGAGTTTTTCTTCCTCATATACCTCTGCCCGTGTTTTGTGGCTATCCCGGTTTCCAAGGGTGTTTTTTATTTGGCCACGGCCGGGAGGTTTTCATCCCTTTTTTCTTTGTCGCGTTTGGCTCATTGCAGTAGTGCTTCAAACCCCTTACATATACTAATCATTTGTGTTTTAGTCCGATTGTTTTTTATAAGTGCAGTGATTGCATCAGATTGCATAAGTCAATAAATTCTACGACTTGTAACTAAACTGTATGTCTTTGTTTGGTAGCCTAGGATATTATAACAAAACAAAGTCCACCATATACTGAAACAGCCCATGCAGAAACTAGCGTATTTGTATTTTTAAATACCAGCCAAACAACCCTTACCAATTTTTCCACCTCGCGACATTATGCATTGATATTATGCTCAAACATTTCTACTAATGAAGCAATCAATCGTGCATTTGTAGTGTTTTTCAAGGGAGATCTTGAAAATGGCTCTGGTCGAAACATCGGGTGTTTTTCATACTGCTGCTCTGTTAAAATTGAGTTCATAAAAATGAGAACAAACAACCCAGCAAGCACTAACCCCCAGTTCTGTCTGGGCAACAGCACAGTTAAGGTACCCACACACTACACTCCTAGGCACCATGGCAAATAAAGTTCCCCATGTGTGAATCGCTTTCACACCACACCAGGCTCCCCACACTGGCTCCCCTGCGCTATGCCCTGCTACCGGGAGGAGAAACCCCTCTCTGCCAGCTGGGGGAGAAGATCTACCTCCAGGAGGCTTCTATACACACACACACACACACACACACACACACACACACACACACACACACACAGAAATAAATAACGGTGGGATGTACTTCGGCCTGCAACACTCTGCCGGGTCTCCCTACATCCAAAAAATAAAAACCAAAGCCAAAAAAACCAAACAGCTTCCTTCTGGGCCCACTACCCAGTAGCACAACGTTGCGTGTGGTCACCCTGGATGGCGGGCAGCCTCCAGGAACTGCTCCCATGGCACATACTACTCCGGTCCGGGATTTCACAGTAGTCGCATGAGCAGTGAACTGTCAAACACAGCAGTGGTGACAGCCCTCATACCCGGTCCCAGGCTGGGCTCAAGCACTCCAAAATTGACTGTGTAAATGTTCCTTACATCAGGGGTTCTCAATCCTGGTCCTGGGGGACCCCTGTGTATGCTGGCTTTCGTTGCAACCGCAGTTGCAATCCCAGAATTTTAACAAGCTGTTAATTTTTCTTAATTAGGTGCTTGTCATGTTTGGAGGAATTATTCACCCTCTTAAGCCACATTATATCAGAAATAGCTATGGATGCCATGTAGAATAAACACCCCATGTTCACATTGTGCTATATTATTTAAAAAAGATAAGAAAATTATTTAACAGATCCATTTAAAGACTGATTTGAATCAATAGGCTCCTAATTGGTGAAAGTGTGGACACATGGCCACTAAAATTAACCATTTCGTAGATAATGAAGAATTCAAACACAAAGCAAATGATAACGAGCCAAACCTGCATTGTCTTAAGCTTAAAGAAAAAATTGAGTTAAACACATGTGTTCAACAACCTAATTAGGAGCCTATTGATTCACTTCACTCTTTCATTTGAGTGAAAATACATTATTTTGTAACCTTTTCTTATGTAATTGTTGCAATATAGCACAATAAGCACAATGTGAACATGGGGAGTTTGTTCTACATGGCATGCATAGCTATTTCTGACATAATGTGTCTTAAGTGGGCGAATAATTCCTCCAAACATGAAAAGCACCTAATTAAGAAAAATTAACAGCTTGTTAAAATTCTGGGATTGCAACTGCGGTTGCAACGAAAACCAGCATACACAGGGGTCCCCCAGGACCAGGATTGAGAACCCCTGCCTTACATCACCGGGATCCAAGTTCCCACAGTGCATAAAGTCTGGTCCTGGTTTTCGCCAACACCACCAGTCGCCGTCTGTCTCGCTGTCTTTCAAGTCTCTGCTTCTCCCATCATCCGCTGTTGAACCCAATTCCCACTGTATTCTCATCCACTTTTCTTTAATCACACTTAGAATTTTTCCAGGTTTGTGCCTCTGGGTCTCTGTTAAAACACTTCTGAGGCTTTCATGTAATTTAATATCAATACTCGTTTTGTTATTCTGTAAAAAAACACACAATGGAGTTAGACTCCATTATAACATAATGCATTTGTTTAACAGACATCTCTTTTAAGTACAAACTATGATATACATTTAATATAGTGAGCACATTGTTCAGTCTTACGTATGCAAATAAGTGTACCTTAGCTTAAGGGTATGACATCATCTTGGTTTTCCATCTGTAATATGAAATTGAATCTCAATTCCAAATATTCACAATGAGAAAAAAAATGTATTCTACAAAGTTGCAGTTTATTATTTTAACCTATATGTTTACAGTTGTATTTCAATGTTCGGTCAATCATCCAAATCCTTTTTGAATTTCCAATTTTATTTTCACTCTTCTTTTGTTTGATTTGATGTTTATTTCCTTCATAAATGTGTGCCTTGCTGGTCCACATAGCAGCCAGAGGCATTTACAGAACTAGCTTGTTTTACCCAGGCTGCAGGCTTGCATTTCTTCCATAACGGAGGAGCCAAATTAGTCAAGTAATGGAGTTAATGTCTGCTAAATGTTAAAGTGTGTTAAAATTAATGTTTTTTTCAGTATTTTCACTGGACAAATCAATGATCTACTGTATTTCTGGCAGGAGAGTGATGATTTAAGGCTTGTTTGATACGTCAGATCCTTGATGACTTACAGCCATTTAGCCAACCATGTATTCCATACTGTTCCAGTGTAATTTACAGCTTAATCTAGTCCAACCCCCAATTCCCATAGAAATCCATTCAAATGCAGAGACGTTATAGTATCGCTTGTAAGAGTACCAGAAAATAAGATATCATTTGATGTCGTTGGGTCACAGACATCAGGAAGTCATGGCATGCAAAGGATATGCGACCAAATATAAAAAATTTAAAGGCACAGTCAACTTAGTGTATGTAAACTTCTGACCCACTGGAATTGTGATATAGTGAATTAAAAGCGAAATAATCTGTCTGTAAACAATTGTTGGAAAACGTACTTGTGGTTAGCGTTCTCGGTTTCAGCCTGAGCCCAACGGGGCCCGAAAAAGCCCGTCGGGTAGGGCCGGGTTCGAGCCGACAATTTATGATAATTGGTCGTGTTGGGTAGGGCTCGGGCTGCGCAAAAATAAAAAATAAAGAAAATAATGTTTCTGTGTTACATGTGGTGCTGATTGCTAATTTTGGAGTCAATAAATTGTCAAGACATTCTCTACTTGTTAAAATTTAGCTATTTATTTTATTCATCCAACATCTCCCGTTTGCTGTAACTATACGGTGAATGTAGGCATTCGAGTTGAAGTTGAAGTATCGTCTGCTGTGTGATAAATGATAATAGGGCAATAATAATGAAGCAAGAACATACAACAACAAAAAAGTTGAATGCCTGTTCTAACGAAAAAACACTACTAAATTCTATTACAGCATGGCAAACATTAAAACCTTAGTATAAGTCGAATTGCTTACTTTCGGCAAAATTGGTTTGCTCTGCTGCTCTCAATTACTAAATCTGTTAAAAACTCAAAAACAGTAGGCTAAAAACACAGCTACTTTGTGGCGTTCCTGCTTGCTCGCACCTTCTCTCCCTCTCTCTTGCTCTCTCTCACCCCGTTGTGCTGTACAGTATTACTATTAATTGTATGTTTGCATGTGACAATTCCAACATGCCCTTATAATAAATTCACAAAGAATAGCAATTATTTTATATTTCAATAGGCACAGCAGTGACAGTTAATTGCCTTTACTAACTGTGATGACTTGACAACTAGATGGTGTTCTCATTGTGAATCATTGGCTCTGCTTACAAGTGAACTCAGTTGTAAAAACAGTTGTATTGCCATAGATTAAGGGAGGTTTAATTCATTCATTTTATCAGTCTATTAAGGGTTCCTCAAAATAGGTCTATGACACATGTTCTTGTGCTTTCTGCCTGATTTTTCCCCCTTCTGATGTACCAGATATATGCTAATAGTTATATTATATATAACTATTTTCTTCAAAAAGGTTTCCAATCCAAACTCCATTTGTATGATACATTTCAATATGTTTTTGCTTGGCTGACAAATCCACAAAAATTATTTTGAGACTTAAAAACCCTTTCGGAAAATAAAATACTATTGATAATTCGGAAATAATTGTAAGTGAATTGGCAAATGTAAACAACTGCTTTAGTTAAACGGTGCAGTATGCAAATATATACTATTCAGTATGTTTACTGGCCTCTTGTATTATATTTTTTACTGGCCTTGTGAAGTATTTTTCGTCAATATTTGTAGAAAAATTCCATTATGTTTTTATTATCCAGTCATGTTTGACCAGAAAACATGGTCCCATGTCATACTATTTTTTATTTATTTTATATTATTCAACAAGGTTTATAAGGTTTTTTAAGGGAGAAATTTTTGCTGATTTTTAGCCCGTTTTGGGTGGGCGGTTCAGATTGAACTGACCTGGAATCACAGAAGCACCCCTCCCATCTCCTGCCTACACTTTCACTCTGAAAAACTGAAGAACAAAATCAAATAAAGAGAAAACAACGACATTAAAGAACGTATTTTATATGGCAAATAACAATATAGTGATTACCTCTTAGCTGTTTAAATTATACTTAGCCTGTACTTTTCAAGCAGTCGAAGACAGTGCATCCCTGCATGCTTTCAAATGTATCATATAGGTCACCAAATGTTATTATTGACATGTTTGCAAGCGATTGTTTCTAACCAATTCTGAACGGACCGTTAAGCTGAGTGATTTTTTTTATGCAACAACAAAGAAATGGCAGGTAGTACTGTGTCCATATTTTACCAGCACATAAGTATCATGCTGCCACACTGCATATAAATACTAAAAGTTGGAAAACTCCAATTTCTAGGTCATGGGACATTTAAAACATACACTAGGAAGAAAACAAACACACAAGGCTATTGTGTACTACAAGTGCACCTGGCCCTAACTGGAATGGCTGGAATTCTGTCCAAGAAAAAAAAGCTATATTTCTTACCTCCTCAAAGTTTGCCATTTCTTGTGATAGACAATGCATCAAACCCTGTCCTTCAGAAACTCTCTGAAAATGTATTTGTAAACAAAGGAAATCCATGTCAAACAATGCCTTGTAGCTATTCAACTAATTTTAGTGCAATTAAATTATTAAAAAGCTATAGTTCAGCTGTACTGCTCATATCCAATTATAATGTCAGGGAAACAAAAATCTACAGCGTTGCTTTACATTTACGCTCTCATGTGTTAAAGCCCCAGGGAACAAATATTTGTGATTGCTTTTTAATTAGGTTAATTTTGGTCTTGTGGACATACTATGCATATACTTGTATTGGAAATAATTACTTTCTGAATTCCAGAGATACTGGATACTTTTAAACTCATTTTTGGATTGAAGTTGGGCGGTACTATAAGTGGGAATGGTGACGTCACTAATCCCACACAAATCACAAGGCTGATGTCGCTTGTCCCTCCCACCAGCATTTGTCAAAATTAATGTTTTCCTGCATTAATGCCTTATTCAAACCATAGACTGTATAAAAATGTATTTGAACTCGGCCAGTGTGTTATCTAGCCCTGTGGATTTAGCTACTACTTTCAGTAACATTACACGTATCTTGGCTAACGTTGGGCGTGTAGCACTAATGTTAGATAATAATGTCACATATGCCTTCTCATCGCTGCGCTCGCCAGTGCTGGGTACAGCACAGTTGATCTTTTTTAATGTACAGAACTGAAGTGGAGCTTTAGTTGACAGGGTAACCAACCAAACAATTCCATGGCATTTAACATGCGAGCTACCCAATGTGAACTAGCTAGCTAACTAGCAGCAATACCGCGTCTTTATTGGAAGAAACAAATGTTATAACAAAGTTAAGAAGTGTGGTTTATTATTACATGGAAACTTAGTATGTTGAAACCCACCATTCCATCACCACCTGTGAAGCCAGAGAACGCGGGTTATCTGGTTGTGGAATTTCTACACTCTCAAATTCAGTGTCAGTAGGTTCGTAGCAGTGGCGGCTGCTGACCAGACCTTTTGGTGAAGCAAACCCACAATTTTTTTTCTACCTGTGAAAATCAAACCCCTGCTTTACCTGTTGAGCTAGGCCATTTTTGGGTTGTTTAACACTGAATCTAAGCACTTTTTTTTTTAGCTTCACAAGGGAAAGTCGAAAGTCGGTGATGATTCAATATTAAAGAAAGCCTATGTTGTGTGTGTGATTGTGTGATACATGTAAATGAAGCATGTTCTTTTTCACCCCCTTTTTTGTTTGGTGAAGCACTGCTTCAGCTGTTGTCTTAGAGAAACCTCCTCTGGTTCATACATATGGTTGTAGGCCTACAACCCCGATTCTCTCCGCTATTTTGTATGTTTGTTGTGCGTGATGGCGAGTGTCTTCTTGGACAGAAATCAAGCGTGCTCATTAGAATATCACGACCACGCCCCGGCCGTCCTAATACAGGTCTGATCAGCTAATTCAGCTGTTTTTGAGCAGTGTTTTATCATATTTCAAATTTTTTTTTTGCATTCAGACGTTGGTGGATGCTTAATAACACACTCAAGTTTGATATCATACGTACATTTTAATGATTTTAGGCTTTGTTCCCTGGGGCTTTAAGGCAGTTTTAATGCAGCACTCAATCTGAACAAACGTTAACCAAACGTTAACTCTATGTGAACATGTGCCATAGTCACCACTGTAGCATATTTCTTCATCATAATTCACATGATATGCCAGATACAGTGCCCCTACATCTACATAAACAACACCATGATGCACTTGTCTTGCTGTTGGTGTGCTGCATGCATTTTCTTATACATACTTGCTACTAAATAAAAATTTGATGGTATATTTTATTGCATCGAAAAAGAAATAGGAGCAAATAATATGGGCAGTTTAATTAACATGTCAGAAGCTTCTTCATTGGCCAACTCAATAGGAAGAAATTAAGCTATGATGGAAACATTAATGTCCCTATCTCCCCATCACAGCACAAAACCCAGAACTGATAAAATTAATTGCCTTCTGTCAAATACATGTAAATGAAGCTGTTCTTTTGCCTCTAAGGGTGGGAGAAGGAGGGAATTTATTATGTTAGCATTCTGCAATTCATCTTTGAGCAAGAGGGAGAGAGGGGGAGGGGTATTGAGAGAGAAAAACAAGTAACCTTTTGCTGTAGTCTCCATTTTTCCAATTTTCGAAAAATGACAATTAATTACAATTACCAACATCCTTGTAATCAAGGTCAATCTGTTCATACACAGATGAAATGGACCAGGAACAGAAATATAATGTCCACTCCAGCAGGTATGGTGCTATAGTGAATTAGGTTTAAAAAATGGTTTTGAATGGTAAGATATGGTAAAAACGTCAACAACTATATATATATATATATAGAGAGAGAGAGAGCACTTGCTACTTATTCTGTACCCTTCACAACAACTTTACATTTCACACATACAAACATGCAACATGTATAGTCAAAAAACATGGAAAAAATGCCTGCCATTTCACAGTTATCTCATGTTCAAAAATCTCATTTACTTTGTTTAAATCGACAATGTATACACATTTTCTGGCCAATTCAAATATGTATTGTGCAGTTGTGTTATACTCATATTAGTCTAGTCACATGACCTGTGACTATATAAGTAGCATACATGGGTTTTTTAGACCAGTAAATGTGTTTCCTATGATGTTTACTGTCATAACAACCAATTTGGTCACTATTTGTTTTTTTACCATGACCGCAGCACCTTGACAATATCTTGGAAAAACTACAATAGTAATTATGTTGAGATAACTGCCTGCTAAAAATAATATTTTTGATGGAGGTGGACACAAATGCTGTTATTTGCATCTACTTCTACTTATCTATAACTTCAATCTATAACTTATTTCTTGACATACACTCTCTTGATTCTCCAACAGGCATCTCTTGCAGCCAATTTAATGACTATGTACCAATTTAGTAATTCAACCTTGTGACTAATTGGTTAGAGGATTAATAAGGCTGATACAATTCCACATATTTACATCTGGCTCCTTATCCAAGATATATAGAATCTAAGAATGGACATGCCGTCCAGATATCTTGTGACATTGAGCCTGTGAAACACTGCCCAAAAAGAACACTTTTTGAAGATGTTAATTAGAATGTATTGTTTTCCTTTAAAATGTACCCCTTTGATGTGTTGATTAATAAAATAAATGTGCATATTTGATTTTTATTTTAATTAATTTTGAGAAAGCAGCACCTCAAAGTGTAAGACTGCTAACTGATCTTAAGCCTAGCTTCTGCTGCCCTGTGTTCTAAGTGCCTGTGGTGATCTAAATAGGCTATTTATAATTTATCTTTATTAACATAAATATTATCACATTTAAAAAGGTTTTTGATAATGTGATAATTTATTTTCTTGCAATAACATGATCGTTTCATGTTTTAATGTGATCTTTTTGTTTAGTAACGTGATAATTTAATGTTTAATCATAATAACTATCACATTTTATTTTTTGCAATAGCAGCAATGCGCTTCTGTCTTTCACTTGTTCTTATCACCCCACAGTTCATAAGACGGATTCACACAGACATGAGTTGGTGGAAGACACTTCACATGCAGCTCAACAGACAAACTTGTGGGCACCAATCATTCAGCAGTGGTCGCTGGTGTGGAATAAGACACTGTCATCCTGGCCGACTGAAACCCTCTCATACCTGGGTGACACTAGAGCCACTGGTATGTCACCTTGTGGGCTGTGGTCGACAGTGGCATGGTAATCAATAATCAATAATCTGGAATCAATACCACCAGACCATGGAGCTCATCCATGTAGATTACTAGTGTAGACTACTACTAGACTACTCAGTCCTTTGACAGGATGAGCCTCATAGCAACCTTTAATCTCCTCATTATATTTAATTTAAGAAACTTAAAATCATGTTCTAATTTATGCAGAGGAAATTATGTTTCTTTCCTCATTTGAATAATTAATGAAATAGGCGCTATGAATAAGTATAAGAGTTCAGTCAGGCCACTGTTGTTCAAATAACTTTATTGACATTATGAAACAATACATTTTAGGTTTGGCGGTATGGTTCTGTTCACCAAGCCCTCCCGCCTATCCACGCGAGCAAGCATGGGTATGGCGGCGAGGGCAGCTGCACAACCCCCATTAGGGTTATGCTAGAACAGAACCGCAGCACTGAGAATGGTTTTGACAGAATCCATTCAGTCAGTTATATGTATATATATAAATGGCACTTTTAAGTGTCATTATCACAAGAATTTACAAGGAACCGGGCCTGAAACCCCGTAGAGCATGCCTAAGGCGACGGTGGCAAGGAAAAACTCCCTGCTGTTAGCAGGAAGAAACCTTGGGCAGAACCTGACTCTGAGGGGGAAGTCCATCCGCCGCTGACTGGCACCGGTTACTAAATGCTGATTACAGAATAGAAATTTGTAGACAGAACATATGAAAATGTCAATGTATAAGGAGCCGGTGAGGAAGACTGATTGAAGCCCGGCAGGTGCATCATAGCTGGGTACATGCATGGAGCTGGAGCCGACCGTCTGCTTCTGGAGAACGATGTTTGTTGATCTATAGCTATCGCTCCGGCGGATGCCGAAGCGGGAAGGAAAGAGGAAAAGAAATCAGTAGGCACTCGAAAATGTTAGTGATTCATGCAGGAGCGATATAGGCTAGGTGTATGTGCGCAATGGGAAACTGAAGAGGATGGAGCTGGGGTGGAGGGGGGGGGTTTTGTGTGCAGCGGGTGTGCTGGCAGGGGATCCACCATGGTAGGGCGAGGCGGTTAAATAGACCGCCTTGTTATGTGAATGGACTGATGGGTGAATCGTCACTACTCAGCTGAGCTGTCAGCTGATTAACTATGGCCGGGTTTCACTCTCGTGACCTGCCTGAACTGACGCTATGCTCGATTTCAGTCAGGCCACTGTTGTTCAAATAACTTTATTGACATTATGAAACAATACATTTTAGGTTTGGCGGTATGGTTCTGTTCACCAAGCCCTCCCGCCTATCCACGCGAGCAAGCATGGGTATGGCGGCGAGGGCAGCTGCACAACCCCAAAAACAACCATACGCCAAGTGCTGCCAGCATGTGCACACGTGATGACCGTGCAACGACCCCTCGCCTTGGAGAAGCCGATCTGTCCATCTGCTCAAGGATCCCCCAATACCACAACGATCAATGTCATGTGCACCAACGCCTGTTGGACTCCCCCGTGCGCCAGACGGAGTGCTGACCAACCCCATGAAATCCATGTGTAGTGGTGAAGAACAATGTGTGACCTTCTGGCTACCGATGAAACCATACTGTCCTTCAGCACAAGGTCCTTCTAACGTAACATGGATCAGTGGCTATGTGCACCAACGCCCGTTGGACTCCCCTGTGCCAGATGCAGTGCAAAATAACCCCAGGAAGTTCTACGTGTAGTGATAAAGAACGATGTGTGACCTCTGGCTACCGATGAAGTCATGCTGTCCTTCAGCACGAGGTCCTTTAACGTTACATGGATCAGTGGCTAAGTGTACCAACGCTTGTTGGACTCCCCCGTGTGCCAGAGTATAGTATGACTAACCCCAAGAAGTTTATGTGCAGTGATAAAGAACAATGTGTGACCTTCCAGCTACCGATGAAGCCATCCTGTCCTTCAGCACAAGGTCCTTTAACGTTACATGGATCAGTGGCTAAGTGTACCAACGCTTGTTGGACTCCCCCGTGTGCCAGAGTATAGTATGACTAACCCCAAGAAGTTTATGTGCAGTGATAAAGAACAATGTGTGACCTCCGGCTACCGATGAAGCCATCCTGTCCTTCAGCTCGAGGCCTTTTAAACGTTACGTGGATCAGTAGCTATGCGTACCAACGCATGTTGGACTTCTCCTGGGAGCCAGATATTGGATTACCCAGGGAAATTCTATGTGTAGTGGTGAATAACAATGTGTGACCTTTCAGCTACCGATGTAGCCATCCTGTCCTTCAACCCAAGGCCCCTTAACATTTACGTGGATCAGTGGCTTTGTGTACCAACGCCTGTTGGACTTCCATGGGAGCAAAACTAATCAGGGGAGTTCTAAGTGTAGTGATAAAAATTGTGTGACCTACCGCTCTCGGTCCTTCAAAATTACGTGGATCAGTGGCTATGTGTACCAACGCCTGTTGGACTTCCATGGGAGCAAAACTAATCAGGGGAGTTATATGTGTAGTGATGAAAAACTGTGTGACCTTCCAGCTCTCGGTCTTCTAACATTACGTGGATCAGTGGCTATGTGTACCAACGCCTGTTGGACTTCCATGGGAGCAAACTAATCAGGGGAGTTCTATGTGTAGTGATGAAGGACTATGTGTGACCTTTCGGCTACGGATGAAGCCGGCATGCCTATGGGAGAAGCTCTTCATCCCTTCAGGTCACTGCCAATTAATATCATACCAACGCCTGTTGGTCTTCTCCCTAACGGTCATGGAGGATGCTGTGCGTAATATTGGCTTCATGGCACCCGTATGCCTAGGGCCATTCTAACTACTGAAGTTGTATTTGTAGTATATGTATATGTACCGACCACCTAAAAGCTATGTGTGAACTTTTCGGCTACGGATGAAGCCGGCATGCTTATGGGGAGAAGCTCTTCGTCCCTCAGGTCAATGCCAATTAATACCATACCAACGCCTGTTGGTCTTCTCCCTGACGTCAGGGAGGATGCTGTGCGTAACATTGGCTTCATGGCGCCCGTATGCCTAGGGCCATTCGAACTACTGGAGTTGTATTTGTAGTATATGTATATGTACCAACCACCTAAAAGTTATGTGAACTTTTCGGCTACGGATGAAGCCTGCATGCTTATGGGGAGAGCTCTTCGTCCCTCAGGTCAATGCCAATTAATACCATACCAACGCCTGTTGGTCTTCTCCCTGACGTCAGGGAGGATGCTGTGCGTAACATTGGCTTCATGGCGCCCGTATGCCTAGGGCCATTCGAACTACTGGAGTTGTATTTGTAGTATATGTATATGTACCAACCACCTAAAAGCTATGCGTGACCTTTCGGCTACTGATGAAGCCGGCATGCTTATGGGGAGAAGCTCTTCATCCCTCAGGTCAAATGCCAATTAATACCATACCAACGCCTGTTGGTCTTCTCCCTGACGTCAGGGAGGATGCTGTGCGTAACATTGGCTTCATGGCGCCCGTATGCCTAGGGCCATTCGAACTACTGGAGTTGTATTTGTAGTATATGTATATGTACCAACCACCTAAAAGCTATGCGTGACCTTTCGGCTACTGATGAAGCCGGCATGCTTATGGGGAGAAGCTCTTCATCCCTCAGGTCAAATGCCAATTAATACCATACCAACGCCTGTTGGTCTTCTCCCTGACGTCAGGGAGGATGCTGTGCGTAACATTGGCTTCATGGCGCCCGTATGCCTAGGGCCATTCTAACTACTGAAGTTGTATTGTAGTATATGCAAGAACAGCGCGAAGCGTGAATTTTTCATAACGCAAGTCCAAATCCAATTATGCATAACGCAATCCAGTCCAGGCGTCTACTAGCCTATTGATGAAAGGGACAGACGAGCATCCTTTGTTAATGATGTTGACGGTGGCTTGGTTGTCGCAATAGGCCAAAATTTGTTTCCTTGGCCAGCTGTTCCCATAGGATGCAAGCAACGATGATTGGGTATAGTTCGAGCAAAGCTATAAATTGAATATTGCGAGGCAGAGTTTGCAGCTCTTTAGGCCATGTTTCTGCAACCATAGTATTATAAACCCCCAAAAGCAATAGAAAGCGCTGCGTCGGTAAAGAATTTAAAAGTAACTGATGTTTCGACGTAGTCGTTATGAAAACGCAAGGCTTTAATCCAAGTGCGAATCTTCCAGCCCCGAAATTGGACCTCTTGCTCCGCCTACCCACTTGCTATAAGTTTAAAATCCATGAAAATCAACCATGCGTCGAGAGCATCATGTTGCATAATTAATTGAATTTTGCATCGCAAACGTTAAACGGTCTGAAATTGATGATTTAATAGCAACTCACCTTTATTAATAGCTACCAGACATCATTTATTAATGCTTTTTATACATTACATTCATTTATACCACGGCATTGTTGAATACTCGATTCTGATGGGGTCAATACATATTCCAAGGTTGTGCATTTATTTTCACCACTGCCTTTTAACGGTGTGTCTTTCGTCCCGCTCGTGTCTCGCTTGCTTTCAACTTGGCTATGAGCTAATTCTCGCAAGCATCACATTCGAACCTATGCTGTCCTTTAGTCCCCAGTTGTATTAAGAAAATTATGCATGTTTGGAAAATTCAAACATGAACACACTTATACGACCGAAAAACACTTCCGGTTTCGATATTTTACTTCCAGCGGTCAAAATAACTTTGGTCTAGCACTCCGCAAAACGGGACGCACATCACTGGTTCTTTGCAGAGTGAAATGATTACACGTGTCACATACTGACTGATCTACGGTATTCGGGTTTCTGTAGTTTTCGCGAAAATCAATGTTATTCTTTCGTCCCGGTTCTCCCCTAGTAGTATCCACAAAAAACTACACGCGTAATGTTGCAATGTGAATTAGGGTTGTCTGCAATCAGTAGTATGCTAGGGTAAAATAGCCTACAAATCCCTGGCAATGATATAATTTAGCCGTAATAATGATGAATAGGCTACAACACTTAAATTCAACCTGAAAACTATTAGCTAGGTATCCGAGTAGGCTACGCAGATGCAGTAGGCTAGGCCTACAAGCGCAATTATGTCCCGATAAATTAAAATACCATGCAGGATACAGATCGGCCAACGCAATAACGTGCAAGATATAGAATGTATAATTACATACCAGGTTAACGGTAGGCCTAGTCTTCACATCATTACCGATTACACACGCAGAACTAGTTACGATAATAGTTGGAGCAGCAGTGCGTTAGGACGTGAACTATGTAGACTAATCATTTGTCGCATTTGTTTATTTATTCATTTTCTCCCCACTTACGTAACGTTATCAGCCTCCGTGAACGGCCACGAACCTCTCGTATCAGAAGCCAGCTCAATGATTAGCCTAGTCGGACCGCATCCACGAAATATCAGATCTTTTTTTTGGTCTCCCACTTCCAGAACGAGGCAGCGAGTATACGAACATGACCAACCAATATTCCGGGGCAGGGTGTATGCTTACCGTTTAGGTTAGCCCGAGGATCATATAAAGGTTACCGTGCGTTTTATGCCTCTGAAGCCAATATAGTCTGTTAATGTCAGCTAGCAATCCTGTTGGAAGGTTTCGAATACGAGCAATAAGGTCCGGGTTACACGACAAGACACACGCTTTAAATAGCCAGCTTACGCAACGTGAATATAGCCCTTCCTTGTCCGGGAAATCTTATTTGAATATCGCCAGTTTCCATAGCGGACCATAAGCTTAAACGATACTTGCAGTCACTTAGCTTTAGCAACAAATTCAGGAATCCTATTCGTTTTCGCTGACGGTGTGCAGTCATGCATGCAGGGAAGCAGGTTTGGAATAACCGAATGTTATTTGAATATATCGCCCTTTTCTTTTGTCTAACAGACCATAAAACTTAAGAATACAGAGCTTGACATCACTTAGCTTTTACGTAGAATTTTGCAGGATTCCGATTCTTTTCCCCCGGCGTGTAGTAGAACAAGCAGGATGTGCAGCGTAGAAGATGGTTTTGTGTGCAGCGGGTGTGCTGGCAGGGGATCCACCATGGTAGGGCGAGGCGGTTAAATAGACCGCCTTGTTATGTGAATGGACTGATGGGTGAATCGTCACTACTCAGCTGAGCTGTCAGCTGATTAACTATGGCCGGGTTTCACTCTCGTGACCTGCCTGAACTGACGCTATGCTCGATTTATGTTCACCACACCAGATATATAGGCAACTTAGACACTTTGTATTTTTACTGTAGCTATATTCATGCACGCCATATCAAATTGCATTTTAATAAGTACTAGCTAGACTGAGACCTGCAAATTAAAATTGTGTTTCACTTGCTGAAATCAAAAGTAATTGAATAATAAATTCTGTAAAAATGTTACCTTGCTCACGCTGTGGTGCATGGATGGCAGTGCCGACTGTGGCCAGTTGCTCCATAGGGCGATGTTCAATTGGAGATTTAGTCGCTCAGGGAATAGGAGGGTTCAGTCAGATGCGTCCCGCATTCGTTGCTATCTAGCGACCCCTGCTGGGTGATCGAGCACCCTTAGGTTGCAGTCAAAGCTGCATATGAAAGGTCCTCCTCCAACTCCGCTCGCATAGCTTAGCTGTAATCTGTGGTGTGTAAAGAAGCAGCTGGCGACACCGCTTGTTTCAGAGAAGAACCATGAATGTCTACACTCTTCCAAATTGGCAGTGGGGTTTGCAGCATGAATGCTGCTGTGGTTTCAGATGATTCTACATTTCAAGTTTGCGTGGGAATTATGAATACTCAGCCCCACTTTGGGCGCCAAATCGAATTTTTTTATTTTATTTGTCTTGCTAGGCTGTTTTAGCATCACATTGCTGAAGGAAGAACATGCAGGTCAGATAAATAGTTCACAAAAACATGTTTGTATGGTTATGATGCTACATCATGTTCAAAGTTACAAAAAATGCATGACTGTATGATTATGGTGTCATTACATTACACTCATTAAGCAGAATTACCCAGAGTGACTCACAAAAGGTTTCGATCTCATGCAATGCACAGAATAGTCTTGTTAGCTTGCTCGCAAACAAATATCTCAATCTGGAAATCTAAAGGAATTTAACAATACATTACTGATACTGGTTTTAACCCCTTCGTGCAGACGCCTATTGCCAAGACCCCGGCGTCGTGACACTGCTCAACTGAGACATTCATTACTCCTGCAACCAAACTATGAGTAGAAACAACAAACTCTGTGCCCTAGCTTTGTTAGTCCGCGATTCGTGACAACTATACTTGAAATTATTGTGTAATTATACCATGTAATTCTACCATCAATCTCTGCTACTAAATATGAAATAAATATACAATCCTACCATTGGCTTTATGCATAGAGATGTTCCTTTCAAAATTCAGTGGTCAATTATTGTCTTGGACAATCAGTTTGAGCAATACACATCAGTTTAGAACGCTATTTATCTGAAACGCCTGTGCGCAGAACCCCATATGCTACATCTGCAGCTCTGAAGTATTTCACGTCATTCCAGTTTGATGGACAACTGTTTTATCCGATAGAGGACAATATATCTTTCTCAACGGTGTTTGCAATCTCTTGTTGGATGCTTTGAGCAATAAATTACAGCCCAGTGCAACAGCATTTTTAGTTTTATCAGTTTAGTATTATGCAAACAGCTACAGAATTCGCTGGCCGAGGCATAATAGTTTTTTCCTGATTTTATTGCAAGCTTTTACTAATGTGGCCATGTCATCAGCATGGCTAGAGTAATCCCCGCCTTGATTACATGGATTTTTGGAGTGGCTCAGAGGAAGTATTGATTCTATCATAGAATAGGCTATGCCTACATGACGGGGGTTTTTCCTCCTCGATATGGAAGTAAGACTGCTTGTAATATGGAGTTGGTTTCGCTGGCTACATATGTAAGTTTTTCCACTCGACCACTGTCTTGTCTAATATGTTTGATATTGTTATCTTCACATTTTGAGTGCATGTCACATAGGCTACTGTAGTGTGAGCATTCATTGGTGGCCCAGTCATGTTTTATGTTTGATGTACTGATTTTTATTGAAGCTAGAACATTTGGCAGAATTTTCCTGATGGTGAAATATTATTTTATTGTAATGCCATCATACAAAATATATACTATGGCATACAGTATTAGTCTCTTCTATACTTGTCACTTAGGGCATGGAAATGACTCATTCCTATGTACTGTGTGCTGATATGTGCTAGATGCAAGTAAATTATTCCTTGAAGTCATTATGAATGGGAACATAAAATTATAATTTCTTTGAACTACAGAGAAATGTAATCCCAGGGCATGCAGCAAAAGTTTACATGTAGAGTATAGAAAAAGGTGATGTGTTATTGAGGTACAAGAGTGAATGATTATGCTACATATTTAGGTGTGTGTACCAGTGTGATGTCAATGTTTGCATCTTAAACCATCAGAAGGGGCAAATGTATATGCTGTATAATGGACAAAAAATATTTTATTCATTTTGGATAGGGTTTTAGACCCATAGATATCTTTCCCCCTATACTGATGAAAAGCCAGTCATTTCCATGATACAAAAGTGAAAATGATACAAAAGTGAGTTTTATTAGTCAAAACAATCGATCTGTAGTTAAATATATCATTATTTTATGATTTACAACAGTGCACACTCCAGAGACACTAAGGGACAACAGGGCACACTGCCTATATTTTGCATAATAGATCTTAATAGTTCTGTATATCACCCTCAGATTTTGCCACTTGTGGAAAGTTTATGAAGTTTATGATCCAGGAAATGTATAATTTTACCTGTTTCACATATGCAGCTCTCAGTATTTAATTGCAAACTAAAGTAAAACAACTTTGTTTTGCATTTGTGGCACTTTATTTAGTTGGTATTGTAAATGGTACAACTGCCTTGTTTCATTTAAGCCATTTACGTTTCTGTGATGCTCACATCTGGAATTATAAAGCCTTAAAAAGAACATCCCCTAAATAGGTGAGAAATTACCAAATTTGGCATCTGCACAAAGGGGTTAACTTAAAATATTACACTGTTAGCAGTACTTTCATACCATTAAGAAATGTTATTCCCTCTCACTGTTATTCAAGATGTACATGTACAACAAATCTATATTTGCCTAAAGTGTTAACAAGCTTAATGAGCTAACACGCCTAACAGTTGTCACATCATCATTCAGAACATTTAGTTATGAATACTCCAAACACACTGTATTGTCTAATGCATATATAATTAGATGTGAACAAACATAAACATTGCACTGTCATTCTCATTGAGATGATTGTTGTAATTAACAGAATGATTGTTTGACTTGTGGCTTTAAGTAGAGGCTCCAATGTTCCCTTGGTGGTGAAGGACTGAAATGTGTGTGAAATAACCTGATTATTTCTCTTGCAACCCACTGCTTCTTATTTTTTTTCTTTTCTCTTTTATTATTTTTTGGATTTTTTAAATTATATTGAAGATGCAAATGGACCAGAATTTATTCTGAATTTAAATGTGATGCAGCTATCTACAACTATCCAGGGTTTTCAATGTATTGGCCAACCAATTGCTATACCATGCAGCGATAACTCAAATGATATTGTGCAATTTGTTAGTATGTACAGTATATACTGTACCAATGTATATACCACACAGTATAATATATTTTTTTAAATCAAATTGTTCTTAATATTTATATTAAGATTACATTTATTTTATACAATAAAAGTGGGACTTTATCAATTTAATAATTACATTTCAGAAGAACACTCGATGTGCTTGTTCAATATAGTAGTATGAATCCAAGTAACAGACAGTGCCCTCAAATTCAAGTTGCAGAACTTACAATGTCATCACACTCATTTCTCATTCAAGAGTTTTTTCCTGACCCCTAAATGGCATAGGGATGCACATTTAAATTATATATATATATTTGACAATATAAATTTAATTTTCAAAAAGGCAAGAAGACCAGTAATTTAATTGGATAAAATTTGAAGGTTTCTATTTTCTGAAGAATGGAAAATACTAAACACCTTGAAGTGGTGATTCCTAATTTTATTGCTTAATAGGCAGAGACACTGACTTATAACAAGTATGACAGGAATAGTCTATTCAAATGTAACAAATCTCAGGTAATGACATGATTCATTTTTGGTCCATCCTTGTAGAAATGATCTGTTAGTGATACACACATTAGCCTAGTCTATGAAAAGGCAGACTAAAATAAGACTTTCATGCATACCATAAAATGAGCCTCTGATACAAAATTAACCTGACAGCAAGGACTGTACTCTCCATACAAGAAGCGGGCAGCATGTAAACACCAAGCACATAGTGTTGTATAACTATGTTGTCTATACGTGTTGAGCAGGCTGTTATGTTAGACTTGGATTATCAGCCGACCACAATTGTGGGGACCGTTGTGGGAATAGAAACAGTTTACTTACCTATGTACTGTGTATTTCGAGTCAGGCATTTTTATGAGGAAATGTGTTTCCTCAAGGGAACAGGCAACATATTTTTGGTGTAAATATTGAAGATGTGTTTCTGGATGACATTCTGTGTTTGCAGAAATACTTACAGCTTGATCAGATTCTGGGGGCTGTCACAGAAGACATACACAGTGCTGAATCTGTGTACTGTTCTGTTAAACACAATCAACGAGTGAAATATGATCACTGAAAAGGAATTTTGTGGTTAGGAAAACCTACACAGTCAAAATCATAAGTTCTCCAATGAGCCAATGAGATCCCAATGACCACTGGTTTGATTATTGGACAATTTAAACAAAGGTTTATAGGTACAAAATAAGAGTAGCCAATTTAAGAAATAAGGCCCTGTAATGTAACTAGCATTTCAATCAATAAAATATTCACATTATTAAAATTGGTATATTTTTTACTTCATTTCCAAAGTTCAAAATTTTTAGTTCCTAATGGTTTGTATTCTCGATGCATTTCATCTCAGAGTTTCCACTGTATTTTCCCCTGGTATATCAAAAATTGTTACGTGTGTTGGACACTCTTTTGCATTGCAGGTGTAGCAAAAGAAGCCAACGAGTTATTCTCCTAACACCAATATCAGCTGATAATTCAACGTGTTTGAATTAAGTTTACACCTACTTTCTCCAAGCATTAAATCATGGGTGCAATCAATAAAATTGGCAATTTTTTCCAACCTTGATACACATTTAACGGCTCATTTGCATATACATTACATTCACTCCACTTCATGTTTTTTTATGGAGATACATTTGAAAGCCATCAAATTACCTATGCTTTAAGACAAACTACAAAAATAAGAGTTGCCACATTTTATTCATTTCACCACCACAAAGGGTATTTGCAACACCTTAGTAGATAGCTAAATTTGCTATTTTAAAGGTGGTAAGAGCTCTGCAGCCCAGTAACACCTTGATAAATCTGGCCCTTAGAGGCATGCTTCTGTCAGTGAATCAAAACAAAGAAGCAGAAGTACTGTGAGAATATTAATAATAAAACATAATAATAATCAATTTTATTTATAATGCGCTTTTCTTAAACCTAAAGCGGCAACAGAGGTAGTCATACAGGCATAAAAGAACAAACATCATAGACATAAAAAGCCAGGCAGAAAGCAGATAAGCCAGACACAAGGGAGGCAAGCAGCAAAATAAATAGACACCAAGCCAAACACATACAGATAGGCCAACACATAACAGACAAGCATAGGCAGGAAATAATAAAAGTAAGTAAATAATAAAAGGACAATAATAAATACTATATAGTAATATAAAATAACAGGGGAAACAAGGCCTCCAGTAAAACATACTAATATAGTTAACTAGCAGAGGTCGTAAAAGCTGTTTTAAAAATATGCATTTTCAGGAGTAGGGTAGGGGCATTTCACAAAGCTTCAGGCAGGGTATTCCACAGTCGTGGGGCACTACAACAGAAAGCTCTGTCACCCATGCTCTTCAGTCTAACCCGGGGCTGCTGGAGTGAGAAGATACTAGCAGAGCGATTAAGTCAATCTTCATGGCCAAACAACAAAAGCTCAACAAGAGAAAAAACTTTTTGGTGGTGATCGCTCACAAAATCTCAAGATAGAGTAAGTTACAGGGACTAGATGCTTGTAATTGAACGCCAGGTGTGCTTCGCAGACTAGAAATTCATGGGAGATTGAATGAATACCATTGATGCATAAAATCGCATACCTTAAACTTAACTCAAGCCGAATAGAGTATACGTATATACACTATACGGTGGGATATGACTGTGTACAGTATATGAACTACACTGCCGGCCAAAAAAAAAGTTGCACACTGAAATATTTTGTTGGACCGCCTTTAGCTTTGATTATGGCGCGCATTCGTCGTGGCGTTGTTTCGACAACCTTATGCAACGTCACAACATTTATTTCCGTCCAGACTTGCATTCATTTTTGGCCGAGATCTTGTATTGATGACGGGAGAGTCGAACCACTCCGTGAAGTCTTCTCCAGCACATCCCAAAGACTTTCAATGGGGTTAAGGTCAGGACTCTGGTGACCAATTCATGTGTGAAAATGATTGTGCGGGCAGTGTATATGAAGTTACTGAATATGTCTGAGGAAACCAGGAAATGGGTATGGTTGTGGGGGTTTCCTAGGCCACACCTTATATAGTATCCATGGGGCAAAGCAAGAACAACCCATGGACCTTTTTCACAAGGGGTGCTGTGGTTACGGATGATGTCATTGGTTTGATTGGTAAACTCTGTAAACATGATGGTATCTAAGTGCATTTTCTCAAGTTTCTTGCAAACGTTGCTGAGGTTTTCAACGTGTTGAAAACATCTTGTTTGATTTACATTACATTACATTACATTACATTCATTTAGCAGACGCTTTTATCCAAAGCGACATACAATAAGTGCATACAGAGACATCATCAAGATCACTACAGAACAAACAAGACAATGTGAGGGGTTTGAAGCACTACTGCAATGAGCCAAACGCAACAAAGAAACAAGGGATGAAAACCTCCCGGCCGTAGCCAAATAAAAAACACCCTTGGAAAACGGGATAGCCACGAAACACGGGCAGAGGTATATGAGGAAGAAAAACTCCTCGGTAGAGCCAAACAATAAACACCCTGATGAACCGGGATAGCCAAGAAACTGGCGAAAATAAAGAAAGTAGCAAAGGTAAGAACAGGAAAAAACAAGGCACCTTCGGAACGTGACTATAACGCCCGATAATTGGTGAAATAAATGAAAACAAAATAAGACTCAAACTCTCAAAGACAAAGAGAGTAGGAGAGGAAAAAAGGGAACTGAAAAGCAATCCCCTGAGCTTCAGGTAGTCTAAGGTCTACTGTCAAAAACAAAAGAACAGATCTTTTTTAGGCAGACAGAGACAAACAACTAAGCCCTGACATTCGTAAGAAAACGAAATGATCTCGAAGCGCCCGGAAGCGGAACTCAGGGGATTAAATACCTGGCGCCAGGTAAGCCAGGTGAAAAGAATAATTACCTGGGGTAAAATAAAATCCCGCAACGGAATGCGGAAAATCCGATAGATCGGAAACGTGGATAGGCGTGGAAAACGAGAAATAAGGTAGGAGACCATGACAGACAAAGCACATCCTTCCCATAATGTAGCAGCTATCCCTAGATTTGTGGAACATTTCTCACTGACAAATATAACTAAATTCAACAAAGGCTACAAGTTCATTTTTCGAGAATTACATCCGTGATTATGAAGTTAAGTTAAGAAACAGCCGAACCAATGTTAACCATTAGTTTGCCAACAGCAGCTAACATGAACACACTAAACTCTTGTCTGATTAGGGCCAGATTCAGAGTTGAGATAAGCAGTCCAGCGATTATTTATTTTGATTGAGTGATGGGTATATCCAAGTCATCAATAGGAGCTATGATCATTTTATCAATGTGACAGATTAATACGTTCACTGCCTTCCCCATCACTACGATGCAGGATTTTACAAAGGCAACTGCGGTTATTAAAGGAAATGTCACTGACACGTTGAAAATGTATACCCCCACACGCATTTTTTTTAGTAGAAAGCTGGCAACCCAGGGGGCAGGTACAAGAAACAGGTCATTAGAATATCATGCCCTGTGCCACCCACATTTTGAGAAATGCACCCGCGTAGCGCAGGTTAGAAAACGGCGTATCTCATCCCGCGTTAAATCCGCGCAGGAGAGGCACAAGTGCATGACTTAAGTTGGCCATCTCTGAATCTGGCCCTTAGTGTAATAGTTAGCTAACAGCCTTCTTACAATGTTTCTCATTTTACATGTTGACAATTATTATGTTTTGCAGTGTTAAACATAGTTAGCTAAGTGCTTCCAGTCTAGGAAAAGAGTTATACCCATATAAGAAAAATAATCAATGCGTGACACGATTCGACAACAAGGTTATAGTCACATTGTTTTATGTTTAACTCATTGTAGAGTCAACACTAGACTGGTTGGTCGTATTGAACATGTGATGATGACAAGCTGATAGATAGCCTACAAAGACCATCATGATAAGGTTGACTAAATGTAATTATGACACCACAAACAGTGGTTTCAGTGAGCAGTGATTATTTTCTGGAAATCCATCTATTCAGCCCAATGTTTTTCTGTCCGAGGCCATCGAAATACAGTTTATAGATGAGTTTTCTTGCAACCTCACACTGAATATGCCCGCGTAGACGGGAGGCAAAAGATCACAAGTATTATGCATGGGCTGTGTCCCAATACAACCCCTACACCCTTTTGAGGGCACATATTTGAGTCCACTTCATCAAAAAGCTTTTGATTGGCTGACTTTTTCTCACAAATGGGGGCACTTAAAATACCAGGATGAACCCCTTATTTCCGGGGGTTTGTTGAGGGAATTCAGCACACTCAACTGTGCACTCATCCGACAATTTCAGTAAGTAACCCAGATGTAAAAACGTAAAAGACAGAGTGTATATGCATATCTATGGTACAAGATAGGTTCATATTACGAACTACTTTTTTATTTTTCATATTTATTTTTTATGTCTTCATTCATAATCTACACTTCGTAACACTTCGTAACAATCGTCATATGTTAACTGATTGATATTCTCAATAAAAAAAAATTTAAATAAAAAATATTACAAACTACTTCCTCACTAGTTTTTTTGTTTTTGTTTACTTCTTTCACACACTGCTTTCATAGTGAGGGGATAGGGCACATAGTAGACAGGGGTCTGAGTGGACAGTGGACAGGGAACAGGGGTCGTATTCGGACACAGCCCGAGGCTGTGTTGGAGATGAAGCATTGTGAACTCACAATAATTCATGCTAGTAGTATGCTATACCTTTCCAGTGGCAAGGTCGTCACAAAATCGGTTTATTTCGGTTACACTCAGGTCGAGTGCTGAGCTTTACGCACATGCTATGTAGTGTGGATAATGTGCATTAACATAATCAACTGAAATTCAACCTATCATTTGTATGCTTTGTAAACTTGTTAATATTGAAGAATGCACATTGACATTCGTTTTTTATCAGAATGACATACATTGTAGTCACCAGGAAAATGTTTAATTCCATCTTCAGTCCTTTTAAATTAATGGATATATCACTACCACAACATTATTATCTATGATTCTGTGTGGATAGGCTAATGTCCCTGTTATCAAACTCACTTTGACCAAGCCAAACTCTCCCAGACAGCACACTCTACAAACTGTAGAATATAAAAAATTTTGTTTTTTTCCCCATTGAGTCATCTAAGATCTCTTCAGTCAGAGTGTTGCTGTAATTGATTCCATTTGTGAAACACAGGCTAATATTCCCTTAGTGCCAACCCTGACCTTTGAGTGTGAAACACTTAGCAGTGCTAATTCCAATGCCATTAGCAGGGCATTCTTATTTGAAGCTGTCCTCAAGGCAGCTCTGGTTTATCTGCTTTGGTTGCTTAATGAGGCTCACATTGAAATGACATGTGATTTTGTTCATCTACTTCAAGCTAAGTCTTAACTAAGTAATGTCCTTTTTGCATTAAAATTGACATAAATTATGCCACATGGTTGCCATCTGTTCAACATGATTATTGCTGGATATTTCAAATATTTTACTCAGTTGTTACTGTATGTAAGGGAATTTTTCTTTTTATTATTGTTGTTGTTAGCACTGGCACTTGTAAAAGAAAGGAATGAAAAGGAAGGTGAAAATAAACAATTAGTCTGCATTTAAGGGGGAAATTAAATCTACTTTGGCAGATGTGTTACATTCAGTAATAAATGGAATGCAGAATTTTGTATTTCTTAAGATTGCAGTTGGACATAATTGCTAAGCAATTCAAATCATGACATTATGTAGTGAAAATAACTTTCTCAGTTAATTCACTGAAGACAATACTCCAATGTTGATCTCTGGCATTGAAAGTGATGCTATTGGTGTTTGTTTCAAAATTTATCTTTGGGCCTCCTCAAACATCTCTGGGGTTTGTTCTGTTACTGTGTCAAACACAGTATCTCCAGCAAGCTGTACTCTTACTGTATTCATGTCTCTCTGGAACTGGCTTATAAGTATGACAGAGACTTCCCTTACAAAACTGGATAGTTTGCTGCAAACTTGCAGCTAATATGTAGCGCATTTGCCACAAACTAAATTGTTTACCACAAAATGTTGCCAGAGGTTTGTCAGAGTTTGCCAGTAGTGGTGAACTAAAAACTTTGCCAGAAGTGAATGGCAGTTCCCACGAAGCATGCGAAAATATGAGCGTTCCGCAAACCTGCAGCAACAATGCCAAAGGTTTGTCGCACATTTGCCAGAAGGCCTATATTATAGTAAGGGTTTTGGTCAATCTTCTTTAAAACTGTTAAAGATTTCTGCATTTTAATGTTGATCAAAAATGCCAATACAGCAATGACTATAGCTAAGTACATTTGAGAAGTGTTTGATCAGATGATGCTTCTGAATTCACATGAACATAAATAAGTCATTTAACTATCTAGCTAGCTGTCATATAGATGAAGACAATATGCGTTGGGTTCATTGGTTTGAAAAGGATGATGGAATTTAACATTGACAAGCTAAAGACGTCATGTGTGCTGTATTAGTCATTTTGATACACTGACTATTCCTTATACTGACAATGAGAAAGCTTGCTGTACAACTTCTGTGTAAACATTTTCTCTTTTAAAAAAAGAAAACCTTTTTGCTTTTCAGAACAATTTGGATATTGTTGTTTCATCATGAATTTAAAACTAGCCGAATGTTTGCTGAAAAAGACAGCTTGTCCACTTAAGAAGACATTGTGAAATGTACAGTTTACTTGCAATAAATGCAGCAGAAATGTATTAGTTACTATTAAAACTATTACAACAACTGATCTCACTACTTAACTTTCCACAATTCCAAGTACTGATGAAGCCTGGTCTTGATGAAATAGCTAATCATTACATCCTCAAAATGTGTCCCGAGCATGCGCTTTGTTTTGCATGCTAAGGTTTGAGTGTTGATGGAATTTACCAAGTAGCAGGCATACTGTACATACTGTAATGTTTTTTCATTCAACTGGGGGTGGCCAACTGATGTGAGGCCTGTTGAAATGACAACAGGTGAAACATGGCTAGTTGTGGCCTGTGTCGCCATAGTCTTATATAAACCCCAATTCCAAAAAAGTTGGGACAGTATGTAAAATGCACATAAAAGCAGAAAGCAGTGATTTGTAAATTCTCTTTTACGAACCCCAATTCCAAAAAGTTGGTACAGTATGTAAAATGCACAGAAAGCAGTGATTTGTAAATTGTAAAGATAATTTACAAATCACTGCTTTCTGCTTTTATGTGCATTTTACATACTGTCCCAACTTTTTTGGAATTGGGGTTTGTATTATTGACCCTCAAATGTGATAAAAGCCACACTAATCCTGTAGTATTTTGATAATGAAGACAAATTATTATAAACAGGGTTTGAATCGAATGCTGAAAACTGCATTGACTTAGTCCATTGCAAGCTAAATGTTGATGGAAAGGTCTTAATGATCAATTGATTTTTAATTCATGGTGTATCAGTATCGCATGCTTATTAAACAGTGCAGGTTTTGAATAATGGTGTTTCATTCTTATTATAATGCTGGAATGCTTTACATAGTTACATTTTTTAATTTATTTTATGGAATGCTTTTAATATTTATGTCTTATACAAAAGAAAATATATTATTTCTATCAAGAGACTGATCACAGATAACACAGATCAATTTCTCCAAGGACCAAATGACCAAAATAATATTGTAACACAAAATACCATAATAACCTATACTGGCTTAGATGGAAGTGGATGGTTAATAAAGGTTATCTACTGTAAACAGTATTAAACAAGCCAGTGGTTCAAACACTGAAGAGTGTCTAAAATATTGCATATAAAATATTTCACCCTTTAAAATAGCACTGTACAATATTATTAACCTGATATTGGTCTTAATCAAAATCAAATATTCAAGTAGCTAAATATGCTGCTAATTTAGGGAGCCACCACCCAAACCTAATGCAAATAAAAAGCTTGGTTTGCTTTAAAATGTTGCATCTTCCAATGATTGTCTTCAATTCACCTTTTTCTACCATGATGTATTGGTAAATACTTGTGCCCACTGGATTATAACGTAAGGTTTATTAAAGAGGAGTTCCTCCAAAAAATTATGCTTGATTTGTACCTCTCCTCCTGATTAAAATTAGCTCTCAACCAACTTTCTACCTGTAGTGAGAGCAGAGATGAAGCCCCAAACTACTGCGCCTGTACCAGGTACCTGCTTTACTGTGAACTACAATGGCCAAGATCGCTTAGTGTATGGGCGGTGTCAGACAATGGCAGTCACACATAATAATGTTACGACCAGAGCGGAGGCAGGGTTTTCAGATCTTGCAAGAGTTTCCAGCCAAATAGCGACTGAAAACTAGGCAAAAATATATTTTTTAACTGAAACCAACGTATTTTAAGTAGAAATCAACGTATACTTTGACGTTTTAAAAGTGTGTGCTTTGTGACTTTTCATTTTCCCCCGCGACTGCACTTGGAAAGTGGCTGTCAAACCGCGGACATGGCAACACTGAGCGGAGGGGCTGTGCAAGTCATGCACATACAGGGTCTCTTCGAGAGGCCACGTTACTTGCTGGCAAGTTAGCCATAATGTAACAGTTCTACTGAAAATCATACCACCACCATTAGCTAGAGTCTCCAGAAAAACGGGGGAAGTACAGCCCTTTGTTTATCTACGTTGGTATCGTGAAAACATTAGCCAGCCTAGCCAGAAGTCTGTAGCTAACACTTAGGCTACTCATTTCTCACCCTTTCTTCTAAGGAAAACAAAATAATAAAACGCCCTTACAACTTGGAGTTCCATGTTGTAAATCAAGGATCGGGAAATCAACCCGACCTCCCGACTAGAAGAACTTGACATCAAATCCTCATGGCAGCTCACACAGCGACCGACATTGTGATCAGTAAACAAACCTTACTTTTAGACGATTTTATCTTTTAAAACACTTCAACTTTCGTTTTCTCAGTATGAAATGCTTGTATACCAATATGCTGATACAGAATGATAAACATATACAGTACAATTAAAAACGTTATTGTTGTAGTTGTTAGCTGTTTTAGCTATGTTTGCACAGGCCACTGAGCCTATCATTTGTCCACTCTGTAACCGACAGCACGAGTCCTATTTGGTTTAGTTTGCCAAAACATCTTTAAGGAAAGAAACGTATCAATGTAATTTTCTGACATTAAAATAAAATAGCAATGGCAGCTAGCTTGAACTACGATGTGTCCCTACTCAGAACAGTGACAGATGCAGCAATGTTTCCTCCCTCGCTGGCTCCGCCTACGTGCCTATGTAATTTACACGCCCAATTGATGCCACTGTAGTCTTTCAAAAACAAGGAAGTAGTAGAGGTGTACGTCATTTTGACGTATACCTCTACCAAATTTGTAACTTTAGCTGTCAATATTTCTGTTCACATATTGTTTTGGTCAGCAAAGAGAGACTTAATTAGTTGCACCTTGATCTGTTAAATAAGGTTAATGTTGGTTTTCGGTGGGACTACCCTTTAAATCTGCTGACCATCAATAATGCAGGGGAGTAATAAAATACCAATGTGAGTGAAGGTTCTTTATCAATTGTGTACTGTTCTGACACTGTCAAAACTGTTGCCAGTTTGTGCTGTTTAACTATTCTTTACGTATCAATAAGTCCGCCCTGCAAGCTTATGCTACCCAAGCCACCTTATTGTTGTACAATTTATTCTCTCTTTCATCCTGTCTAATAAATGTTGTCAATAGTAGAAACATAGTAAAATTTTTGTTAGCCCTTAAGCGGCCTTGACCGACCTCTAAAATGCACAACTAAGCTATAATCAAACCCTCAAAAGCTCTATATGTATTCCTTTTAATTTCTAATAATTCATTTTCTTTATTAGAAGAACAAGATTTAGATCATTTTTAAATGTAAATTCCTAATGAGGTGATTGTGAGCAGCTTAGAAAAGGAGCAGACTCAGCAACTGTGTGCACATCTCCAGAAAAAGTGGGTCAGTCATTCAGGAGAAAAATGAGTAGAGGGCTGACTGAAAAAATTACCAAAATGGAGACCCTTCAAGTGCTAGAAAAATATGAAAAATAAGACCTCAAATAGGTTTTCAGTTGATCATTAGATGAGTCCTAAAGTTTTTTTCTCTGAAAATATGTGAATGTACAGCTAATGCATTGAGATGGCAGGTAAGTTACAGCTTGGTGGGGCATGCCCCATACCTAGACAGCACAGAGAGTTTGGCACTTTTCAGGGTTTTCTACAGAAGTAACCACAATGACCATGGACTCTCGACTCTCAGCCCTTAAAAATATGAACTTCTGTATGTTCTGACCTCATGTAACCACACGGCATTCCGATACAACTTCACACATCCACACAATAAAGCCCCAAACATGTTATTTTGCCGGTTTTTCTCCTTCTTCTTCTTCCCATTTTTCCTGCCGTACCCTCAAAGAATAATTACATTACATTACAATCATTTGGCAGACGCTTTTATCCAAAGCGACGTACAATAAGTGCATATTGAAGGTCATACAAAGCAAATCCGACAAAGCACAACTTTCTCACAGCGTAGGAGCTATCCCTAGTAATGAACATGAGTAGTGCACACAGTCAGCTATACATTCTGAACTAAAAATAACCAAAAACACAAGTTAAATAAAAATACTCTCCCCAAAAAAATAAATAATTCTCCCCATTGGATAACAACATTGCATACCTGCTATCCCAAGCTTCTCTACCAATAAAAACACTTCAAACTAATGTGGACACATCATAGAATCACAGACAAAACCGTTATATGGCTTGGTGTTTTCCATGAAGTTGCTGTGGCCTACTGGTTGGAGTTGCTGCCTCTCACGCAGAGGATTGGGGCTTCAAGCCCAACAGGGCGCAAGGTTATTTTGGACAAAAACAATGTGCAACTGTTGTACTTTTCATTTATTAGACTGTTATTTTCACATTAACAAACATATTTTTATTGCAAAGGCATAAGACATTTCCAATATTAACTGTTCAATGTTTCACTTGTACTACAGCGAAATGGTGAAAGTCAGACAACACAATTTCAGGTAATGTTACACAGTTTGGAAACAAATGTTCCATTTGCCATAGAAACTGACAAATGGCCTATAGCCTATACCATGTGATTGTACCAAGAGGCTTTGGTGTAGTGGTAAGTGTCAAGCCTTACTATGTGAGTGACTTGGGTTCGAACCCCGCCTGGTTGGTACTAAAGTGTAATTTCATTTTGGACTAAAACAGTGCACATGTTCTGGTTTTCTCATATAAGGATGTTTTTTATTGCAAAAGCAAAGACATCTTTACAATATTAACTGTTCACTTGTAGCCTGTTACTTAAAGAATTCAGACACTGGACACCACGGCAGTTATGCAATAGCTAACGTTATGGGAACAGGTATCCCATGGCCATTTGTCAAGCAAAGAAAAAAGTTTTAATGCAGAATATCATCTGGTTAAGATTGCGTTGTTGCATTAATGTAAAACAATCTATAAATAACTTTTGACAAACGTTTGTTTTAAAGACGGTCATTACAGAAAAGTCGACATACTTTGATAAAAGGATTGCTTTGGAATAGAGCTAGTTTATTTAATGTGAGCTACGATAGGCAATATTGTTTGTTGTAACTTGGCCACATTTTGATATCAATACTTTTAAAGGCAGGCCTGGTTTTTGCAAGTTGGAATTAAGGACTTATAGACAGCGCTCTGTAGGCTATGCGTGAGTAACTTGGCTTTTTTTTTTTATGTTGAAACCGTTTTTGTTCAGATTTATTTGACTACTTATCATCACTTTAAAACATCTGATAAAATTGGTTGATGCAGTGGGTACCTTCATGCACTTGACTTATAAAGGACATTTTCATTTTAATTAAATTTTTTAGTTTCATTTAAAAATGTGATTTCTGACATAAGCGTTTTTAAAAATCCTCTAAAATCAGGAGCAAGGGTTTGATATGTAAAATATCAATATGCTTCCAGGGACTTAAAGCTATAATACATAATTTATTTTTAAGTTAAAAAAAGCCATATTTCATACCTTTTCATGCTGGCAGTTTTGTAGCAATATCCATTCAATGTATTTGCGTTCTGTAATTGCTCCTCGATATGCTATTTGCCATTGGTGCCATCGGCGGGTGTGACATTCCTGCCAATTATTAAAGTGTGTCTCTAGGCAGTCTTCTTTCTCTGAAATATGCTGCCGCTGGATTATCTTCTAAGAAAACGTAATTCTCGATGTGCTCCCACCCCGAAGGGAACGATGGCACTTTTTTTAGATTAGAATTCTTCGATTTGGAGTATGAAAATGAACTGTTGTGACCACTGGTTTTTCCTAATGCTTTTCAGAAGGCTTCCTTGTGAAACCGGACATTGGGGCGGGGCTTTTTTTTTTTTTTTAAATGGACGGGCTGGCTAGCTAGTTAGCTTCTGGATAGCAGTGCTCAAAAGAAAGTTAGCCAAAATGGATGACATTGTGTCTCCTCCATCCCCCTCTGTTGAGGAGGAGGAAGCGTCGTTTCTGTGGGACAAGGAGGGGCTGGAGGATGTGAACGAAGAGGGAGATGAGGACGAGGAGGGCGAGGATGGTACCGGGAGGGAGGGAGATCACTACGAGTATGGGGGCGGCTTCGCTCCATTGCGGCCCTATATGATAAGAGTTGTATGTAACGTCAACATCTGTAATAAATATTTGCCTAGAATCCGGAATCCTGTTTTGTTTTTCTATTAACGTTATGTTACTATTACCGCAATAACAGGATAGCTGTGTACAAATTGCTGGACAGCAACAACTACTGTTTAGCTGTTAACAAATCATAACATCTATCATTTTAAACTAAAATCTGTGGACTATCAGTAGATATTAGTATTGACTGTAAAAGCTAGTATGACCCGGCAAAGCAAAGGGGGTTGAGATCTGCAGGGGAGTCGAAAAATTGCACAACACAATTCCAGTGGTCAAATCCCACCCTGGTGCCCAAATTCTCTGTCTTTCTTACAAGGGAGAAACCACAGTTCTTGAAGTGTAGATAATATAACTAGATAGCTGCAGATTATTTAATTAATCAACAACAAAACAAGCAAAGTAAGCTACAGCTAACGTTACAACTAACTTAGAGGCAGCAGCTCCCAGCTAGGCTGCATAGTAAGATGATACATAAGGAATTATAGCTATTTCTTTGCTATTTCTTTGGTGAATTAAATATAACCATTTTACAGAAATGCTAATTAGTTACTTACTTTCAAGGGAGTGAGGGACCATTGTAGTGGATGGTGGGAATGGCCCACTCAGTGAGGGAGTAGAAGCTCCCAAATCCCATCTGGACAGCAATTGCATTTGTGAATAAATAATTCTCGAAATGCAAATTACAGATCCTTGAGCTTGAGCAGATTGCAGCCTCCTTCATGTGGCCAAATTCTAGCCACTTTTTTCCGTGGCCATGCATTTGTGGGGAAACTAAAAACGTGAGGACTCTCACACCCAAACAAGCACTTTCGTCCCATTGTGCTCGCAGTTCCCACTCACTAACAGTTGCTAACTTGCTACTGTGAGCTAAGTTACTCTAAGCTAGCTGTCACTCACATTAACGTTGAGGACAAGTTGAAAATCTTGTAATGTAATTGGAGGAAAAACTTTTTCCACTGCCTGCCAGTACAGGTACATGTCACCAAAACATCACACAGCCGTTACAGGAAGAAGTGAGGGAAATATTTAGCCGTGCAAATATTTCACTCTAGCCCACAAATGGTTAATTAGCCTATCTGGTTAGCTATAGGCTAATTAGTCATTTGTGGGCTGGAGTGAAACAATATGTATTTAATGTAGGTTGATAATTCAGGCAAGCCATGCACTCCTCTCGACCAGGCAACAAGTGAGAACGAGTTGTATTTTGCATCTGACGTGGATTTTGATGGAGTTATTGTTTTCGATTGAGGAAGGTAAATACAGGGTGCTTTATGTGTTAGGAGATACTATTTCTACAGCCTATAACAGTGCATGTGGGATGTGCCTTGAGCATGTGCTCATGAAGACTTGCCTTTCTTCCTTTTTAGGCAAGATGCCAGCTTTATGAATGCATCTTCCGGGTACAGGGGCCTGGACAGCTGGCCCTATATGGCATTTTTTAATTATGCACTTGCCTGTAAGAAGATTTCTGGAGGTTAAGAATGTTTGGTGAATCCGATGTGAAGTCCTCGTACGAACATCTCTCACGAATGAATATAAGATAAGTTAAGAGATACTATTGCAAGAGCGTCATACTGAAATTAATCACGTAAATTTGATAAAAGTTGGTATAAAAGTATCTATCTTTATCTTGTGGCTTAATGAACACCTAGAGGAGTAACATTAAGAATAAAAGTGATTGCATAGGGTCTTTAATGTGAACAAGATTTCTGACCAAAATAACATAAACAATACAGCAGAATGGTTACTGAGAAGAAGCAATGAAATGAGATGAACACAGGTAGATCTGCAGCACAGACTGCATTCTACTGGTTAATGGCTGAGTAACCAGTAGCCCATGCAGCTTCTGTGTACATCTTGTGTACAAGTCGAATGCTGAAACACAATTCATGTTTTGTTACGGGTGAGTGTCTCAGTGCTTCAGCAGGAATGTGTTGTACAAGCCGGGGGGGTTATGATAAATTATATAGTATGTATGTGTATGTGTTCAATACAATGCAGTAATAACTATTCCATTGATACTTATACAGTGGGTTGAAAAAGTATTCAGCCCCCTTAGACTTTTTCATATTTTGCTGTGTACGAACATTTGATAAAAATAGGTTTAATCAGGCTTTTTTGCTGATATTCAACACAAACAACTCGATGTCAATGTGAAAAGTAAAATCTTCAATTTGTTCCAAATTATTTATAAATATAAAACCAAAAACAATCAATTCCTTAAGTATTCAGCCCCCTGCTTCATTGTACTTTAACTGTAACGTTCCGTTCCCTTCCAGTCCGGTTTCCGGGTTTTCCTGTTTTCCCTCCGTGTCATGTTGGATTCCCTTGTCCGTGTTTTCCCTGCTGCTGCAGGATGGGCGTCTTTCTCTGTCATGTTCGTGTTTTTGTCACTTTTATTTCCGCCTATCGCTTTCCTTTCTCCTTGCATACATTCCTCACCTCTGTGTTTTGTAATCACTCCCAGTTAATTTATCTCACCTGTTTCTCATTCACGCTGTGATTCTTGGCACTATTTAAACCCCTTGCTGGCTGCTAGTCGGTGCCAGTTCGTTAACTAACCTACCTTGTCTATGTCTTGTCACGTTTCTGGTCCGGAGGTTTTGCATTTCGCTGTGCTATTTCTGTTCACCTGTTCTGCGGTTGGTAGCTATCTTCCCGTAACTTTCATTGTTGCATGCTACTTACCTGTTTCCCTTCAACTCTCCAGACGCCGTGATTCCAGCTCCCTGTAGCAGTGTTTGTCACCCCTTAATGTTTTGTGAGTGTGTTGCGGTACTCCCAGCTCGGGTAGAGATCCGCTGCCTAGCCTGCCTGGCTATCTCCCGCTGTTGTTCCTGTCCGGCCGTAGCTACCTCCAGTACTTCGGTTACGGTTCCAGGATCCCTGGAGTTCAGCCGGCTCTAACGAGATCTACCCAAGCTACACCTCACCTCCCAGCTCCGTGGGGTTATTCGCCAGCTAACCAGGCTGCTGACTATCCAACATTTCATACCTCCCGTTCTATACCCAGTCTGTTATACCCTGCCTGTAACCTCTGCTTTGTACCCTCTATTCAAGTCAATTACCCGGTCCAGTTCCTGTTCAGTCCCGGAGTGAGTACTCCGCCAAAGTAAAGTCCAGTTTCGGCTTGGAACATTCGCGCCGTTCCAGAACCTGCACCAGAGTGATACTCCCGGTCCAGTTCAGTACAGTCCCGGTGGATAGCCCACCATTTCAGTAAAGTCCAGTTCCGGCTTGGAACGTATTCCGTTCCAGCACCTGTTTCCAGTGTGGACCTCCCGGTCCAGTTCCAGTCCAGTTCCTGTCCAGTTCCTGTCCAGTTCCGGCTTGGAACATATTCCGTTCCAGCACCAGTTTCCTGAGTGGACCTCCCGGTCCAGTTCCTGTCCAGTTCCAGTCCAGTTCCAGTCCAGTTCCTGTCCAGTTCCAGTTCCTGTCCAGTACCAGTCCAGTTCCAGTCCAGTCCCTGTTTCCAGTTCCGGCTTGGAACAGCAGGGCACCCCTTTTGGTTCCGGCTTGGAACCCTCCTAATTTACAAGTCCAGCTCCGGCTTGGAGCAGTCCTTATGGGACATTGTTTTTGTTCTCTGTACTAACCTTATTATTTCCCTTCTGTACAGCTTTGGGACTACCCCAAAGCTTAATAAAAATACCCTTTTATTTGAATCTGCCTCCTGGTCGTTGCACTTGGGTTCGTCCCGTATCAGGATCGTAACATTAACAGCCATACAGGCAAAACATTGTTCAAAATTGCACATCATAAAGTGCCAGACAACATGTTTAGATTGTATTTAAGGACGTTGAACAATATTTTCTTTTAAAATGTGTGTTAATATTTTCTTTCTTGGTAACAAAGCCAAGACCAGGTCCCTTCAATACATTTTAATGGCTCTTAATGGCTCTGGGATTTTAGGAAGTAGAATAGACTTTACATCTCAATACTCAAACAGAGTTTATCTGATATTGTTCATTCGTTGATGGCATTTGGGACCAGTCCCTGGGGGGTTCAAAGAAAACATAAATCATCACTGCTCCATCACTTTATGCAAAAATGCAGAAGGTGCAAATTCAATAACTTTCTTTCTTCAGATTTCTCCGTTGTCCTCCATAGTGAAACCAGACAGGAAAGGTTACTGAGTTTAAGCAATGCTTTTTGGTGGAAAAAAGGAACTTCAATGTATTTTTAATAACAAATTATTGAAGTGTACACTGGCCTTTTAATGCTTTCTCACATCAAAAGTACACATTCAGAAATTTTCATCCACTTCATTTTTATGAGGAATGCATGCATCTCTTCAAAGGAGGGACCCTGGAGAGAGCATGATAGTTAATGGCTCTCCAGGAAAGATGTGATGATAGAGCACTTGGTAATCATACCCAGATTATACATGTCCTTATTTATTATATATATATATACGTATATATATATATATATATATACACAGATCCTTTCCAAAAAATTAGAATGTCATGGAAAGGTTTATTTTTTTTCCATAATTCCATTCAAAAAGTGAAACTTTCATAGATTATAGATTCATTACATACAAAGTGAAATATTTCTAGCCTTTATTTGTTTCATTTTTCATAATTTTGGCTTACAGCTCCAGAAAACCCCCAAAACAGTATTTCAAGAAATTAGAATAGTGTGTCGAAAATCAGCATTTACAGTTATTAATAACTGAAGTAAATGCTGATTTTCAACACACTATTCTAATTTCTTGAAATACTGTTTTGGGGGTTTTCTGGAGCTGTAAGCCAAAATTATGAAAAATGAAACAAATAAAGGCTAGAAATATTTCACTTTGTATGTAATGAATCTATAATCTATGAAAGTTTCACTTTTTGAATGGAATTATGGAAAAAAAATAAACCTTTCCATGACATTCTAATTTTTTGGAAAGGATCTGTGTATATATATATATATATATATACGTATATATATATATAATAAATAAGGACATGTATAATCTGGGTATGATTACCAAGTGCTCTATCATCACATCTTTCCTGGAGAGCCATTAACTATCATGCTCTCTCCAGGGTCCCTCCTTTGAAGAGATGCATGCATTCCTCTAATCTATGAAAGTTTCACTTTTTGAATGGAATTATGGAAAAAGAACAACTTTTCCATGATATTCTAATTTTTTGGAAAGGATCTGTATATACAGTGCCCTCCACTATTATTGGCACCCCTGGTAAAGATGAGTAAAAAGGGTTATAAAAAATTCACCGTTCTGTGAATTAGCTTAATCTCACACTGAAAAAATGAGAAAAATCCAACCTTTAATTCAGGTAAATTTATTGTGAGAAAAACAATCCCTCATCAAGAAATAATTATTTTTAATAAAACCACATGTGCCACAATTATTGGCACCCCTACATTTAATACTTCCTCCCTTTGCCAATAAAACAGCATTGAGTCTTCTCCCATAACATCTAATAAGGTTGGAGAATACAGAGCAAGGAATCTGAGACCATTCCTCTTTACAGAATCTCTCCAGATCATCCTAGTCCTAGGTCCTCTCTTGTGCACTCTTCTCTTCAGCTCAGCCCACAGGTTTTCAATAGGGTTTAGGTCAGGGGACTGAGATGGCCATGGCAGAAGCTTGATTTTGTGTTCAGTTAACCATTTTTGTGTTGATTTGGACATATATATTTTTTTTTTCAGTGTCCTGCTGAAGAACGCAGTTTTAGTTTCCTGGCAGAGGCAGCCAGATTCAGATTTAAAATTTCCTGGTATTTCATGGAGTTCATGATGCCATGTACCCTAACAAGGTTCCCAGGGCCTTTGGTGGAAAAACAGCCCCACAACATCACAGATCCTCCATCGTACTTAACAGTGGGGATCAGGTTATTTTCGGTATAGGCATCCTTCTTTTTACACCAAAACCACCTTGAGTGTTGGTTGCCGAAAAGCTCAATTTTCATTTCATCTGACCATAGAACACAGTTCCAGTCAAAGTTCCAGTAGCGTTTAGCAAACTCCAGGAGCCGGTTGCACCAACAGGGCTTAACTAAGACGGTCTTAACTGCTAAATAGGTCGTAGCTAAGACCCATGTTTAGAGAGGACTTTACGCCCGTTGCACCAACCAAAGTTACGCCTAGGCGCAACTAAGACCAGTCGTAGTAGTGCGCGTCCATGTGAAAACATAACAGTTGCTAAGTAGCGTCCGTTGCTAAGCAAAATTGTTCGCGTTGCTATGCGCGGGTAAAATATTGCCGGCTAATCTGCTAACGTTAACCTGCTAACCTCAAATTTGCAACAATGGACCAAAAAAAAAAGAAAAAGCAACTTTACTGATAGTGAAATTAGAAAATTAATTGAAATGTATAGCCAGCATAAAACGACACTGACGGCTAAACATAGCAATGTTATTACAAATAATTAAAAAAACAGTCAACGTGGAAAACAATAACAGATGCAATAAACCAACTTACGGATTCGGGGGGACAGCGAACTGTAGAGGGCGTCAGAAAAAAGTGGAAGGACCTTGTTAGTAAGGCGAGAAAGGACGTGTCAGCCCGTAAAAGTCATCCAACGGGCGGGGGTCCCCCACCGAAAATATCCATCTACAGTGACATCATTGTTGATGTGTTTGGCGAGGATTCCCCAACTTTCACTGGCCTGGTTGGAGTGGACAGCAGTGACTGCCAACAGCCTACAGAGGGGGGTGTTTATGCCACATCTACTCCGAGCGATGACACTTTCATTGAAAGTGATATGATAGACCAGGCGCGCCATTGCGATGAACTATGTTATTATTTACATCCGTAACCATAGAAACGTTCTAAAATTAGATTTACGCCTGCTCTCGGGTAGGCGTAGAATTTACGCCCGGTCTTAGTGAAAATAGTGTTTACGACCAGTTGGTGCAACGGTCTTAAAGTTACGCCCAGAAAGTTACGACCGATTTAACTTAAGACCAGGCTTACGCCCTGTTGGTGCAACCGGCCCCAGGTGCTTACATTTGTGGTGAAATGACAGGAAAGGCTTTTTTCTGAGAAATGTTTAAGTATTGCCCTAACGGTAGATATGGGCATTTTCAGGTGAGTAGCTATTTTTTCATAGCCATTCTCTGATTTATGAAGCTCAACACACTTTTCCCTAATTTAATTTGTGTGTTCTCTTATCTTTCCCATGTTGATGTATGAATAATGGAATATGGCCTCTGTGTTACCTCATATGTATACCCCAGTGAAACAGGAAGTCATGGATTATTGCTTGAAAGTTCCTAAACACTCTAGTCAACTTTAAAAAGAAAACTATAAATGGAAAAAATGCTTCAGTTACATTTTGTTCATAAGAATTTCTAGGGGTGCCAATAATTGTGGCACATGTGGTTTTGTTAAAAATAATTATTTCTTGATGAGGGATTTTTTTTTCTCAGAATAAATGTACTTATATTAATGGATTTTTCTCATTTTTTCAGTGTGAGATTAAGCTAATTCACCAAAAGGTGATAAAGGAAATAAAGGAAAAACCCCTACAGTGAGGGGGTCCAGTGGCTCTGTTATGCTGTGGAGGGCATTTTCCTGGCATGGTTTGGGTCCACTTAGAGGGACGGATCACTGCAAATCAATATAAAGTTATTCTGAGTTTTATGTGTGTGTGTGTGTGTGTGTGTGTGTGTGTGTGCGTGCGTGCGCGTGTGCGAGCGTGCATGTGTGTAATAATTAAAGCTCCTGTTCTTTATGTGCGGTGATTTTAAAATTTGAAAAACTGATTTAACGTTTGAAAATGAATGTGTCAGGACACATCTCCAGGAGATAATGTGTCTTTCTTTTCATTGTTCACTGCCTTACATGTAAATGTATTGTTTTTACTATGTTGTATTATTTTATTGTAAAAGGCTTTGAGCTTCTGGCCTAAAAACCACTCAACAAATAATAATTTTATTTATGCATTAATTTATTTACGTATGTAGTTTGTTATTATAATTATTATTATTAAGGACAATGTTTTTGTTTATTTAGTTTAGTTGGTTTCACTTTAAACAGTTTTCAAATCAGGGGAAATTTTATGAAAACCTGTTGTAGAGTGGAATATTCACTGCATGGATTTTCTATTAATTAAAAAATGTGTTGGGGCAATATGCAGATGCCATTGCTTTTAGGCTCAAGTGAATAATTATATGCACTTCCTTTTTTTTTTTTTTAACAAGATTTAGCTCCCCATTGCATCTTGAGGCATTCCTGGTGTTGCTTCAAATTGTTCAGCTGCTTCCTTATTAACCAATTAATTATATTGTGCCATAAGGATCAGAAACCCTAGGCAAGAACATAAGCTGTGAACAATAACAATATATTACACTAGATGGGGATCAAAGTTTGAAAGTAGGGGAAATGTGTCATCATATTTAATGATTTATCAATTATGAGAAAAGGTATGGAGGTTTCCAAAAATGTCTTTTACATTCCAAATATTTTTAATCCTTTTAAGCATACTTTCCCATAAATGTATTGAAAATAAGCAGGATGTGTGTGTGTGTGTGTGTGTGTGTGTGTGTGTGTATTTTTCACACGTAAATATGTGTGCTGCCTGAAAACAGATATATTGATTGTGACATTCAATTCAGTTTTTCGTTAAGAGATGTCTGTACTAATTCACAAAACCTGCATAGATTTTTAATATTCTGAAAACAGGCCACAATCAGCTGGGAAAAGGATGGTTTGACATGACTTGCATGAACTTATCCTTAAAATAAAACGCAGTTTCTGAGAGCCACTCAGAACAACAGCAACAGTGTTTGATTGACAAGCTGAATTAAAGTTGTACACATTTCGCCTTTGACATGTAAACAAAAAGAGAACATGCAATCTGATGAATGCTGAACATTCAGGGAGTGACATGAGAACTGATTTTGTGATCTGATGCATTCACTTTAACACCATTGATGCATTCACTTTAACACCGAACTTGTTACAGAATACTTGACAACCAAGCCATTTTGTAACTTATCTATCCAAAAACATAGGCTCCCACATCACTGCCATTGTGCTAATATTGCATAACTGGTAGAATCCCAGAGTGATTCCCACTCTTTGCCGTTCATTTACGAACATCCACGTCTTCTGCTGCCTTGCAAACATTAACAGTAGGTAGCCTTATTATTCTGTGGTATTTAAGTGACAGGAGTTGATGCATTCATTTTAACACTGAACTTGTTACAGAATACTTGACAACCAAGCCATTTTGTAATTTATCTATCCATGCTGTGGTATTTAAGCGACATGAGTGGAATTACGTAATTTAACCCACAACCGTGTTGCGCTAGCTAAACATCGCATTATCACATAAAAAAATTATTCCCTCTGTTTTTTTCAGTTACCTGGTAGCTAGCTAATCAAGCTATCGTTAGTTGCATGCTGGATTAAAAAATATCCACAGCTTAAATTCACTCACAACGATTATTGCCACACACGCGCCATGGGCCTGTACAGGATCTGTGCTTGTTATACATAGTCCCCACATTTTGGGTGACCAACAGTAATCGGCTGCTCAGCTGTTATTTAGCCAGCTGTGTGTTGTTACATTATTAGTTAATGCACAAGAAAGCTAACAAAAAGTCTTGAGTTGATTCTAGGTGTGCAATGTGCTAGGTGTGGAATTTGGAGTCTGTTGCTGTTGTCTCTCAACATGAGGACCAAATAAGTGTCAATGCCAGTAAAGCAGGCCATCATGGGGTGGAAAAATGCTTTTTCAACTAACAAACAGATCAAGAACACTCTCCAGTATGCAAGCATAGATGTGTCAAAGACTACCATAAAGAGAAGACTACACCAGCATAACCTCAGAGGGTTCACCGCAAGATTCAAACCACTGGTAAGCCTCAAGAACAGAAAGGCCAGGTTAGAGTTTGTTAAAAAGTGCATTAAAAAACTGTAGAATTCTGGAACCAACTCTTATGGACAGATGAGATGAGTATTAATCTGTACCAAAGTGATGGAAAGAGAAAAGTGTGGAGAATTAAGTGTAGGCTAACCAACCACAGCTAACTTCATTTTCAGAAAGAGACTCTGGAAAATCTGGACAAACCATTGTTTGGTGTCATCTTTGAGTTCAAATAGTTTCAAGATTGACTGAGTAGCCACCAGCTTCTCAACTCTTTTGTTTGTCAGCCTGTTGCACACTCTTTTGTATTTTCCACCAAGCAGGCACCAGTTCCACTCTGATGAAGCTGATGTTGGAGGGATCTGGATAATACTTGCAGGAACAGGGGCCATGGCTTCACACTTAGTCTCTTTCACCGGGTTGATGCCTTTTTCTTTTGGTTTTAATAGTTTAAACTGCGCATTGATTTTAAGCTTTTAAACCATACACGTATCGATAGTAATTAAAAATAATAGTAGCTAATAATAAATAAATAAAATATTGTTATTATTATTATTATTATTAGGCTGTTGTATTTTTCATAACGGTTTGCACACATGATAATGTTCACAGCAAGAGCTGCAATCATAGGCATATGCTTTATTTCAACTTCGGGGAGACACACTGTGCTGGACCACCAAGTCTCGCGTAGTCAAATGTCATGTCTCACAAATATATAGGCTACTAGCTAGCTGGTACCAATTCATATGAAAATATTGGCAGTGACATGTCTTCCTCTCTCCTCCCAAACCTATGTGTATAACCTAGTTAACGGCCCACAATATTGCGTCTCACCGTGCTTATCACACAAATAAATATTATGCATGCACGTGTCTAATATGTCCATTTGTGAAGGGATTGGTAAAATATTCTCACGTCTGAAAAAAATGTGTTCGTCCTGCAGTACAGCTGCATAGCCACAAGGAAATGGTCGTACACCTCCTCTAGAGTTGGCGTACGCATAAGGACATTTTCACGTCAGTTTCAAGTTTTATAAATCTCAATTTGTGCTTCGATTTCCACGTAAGATCAAATCTAGTGAATTTAAGATCAAATCCGTGCGTACGACCGTTTTGTACATGAGGCCCCTGGTGCCTTTGACTTCTACCCTACCTGATGGGCTGAAAACTATCTATGAATACCTCATCACAAACATTGACAAGATGGAGAAGATTTATGAACTTTTGATTAGTTTCTCAGACACTGTCTGTATGGGCCCTTCATCCATATACAGTATAACCTCTTGTCTGCCAGCTTTCATTTGGAGATGCTTATGGATAGGCTTGATTTTAATCCTTGCCCACTTGATGTTATTTGAAGCTTTTCCAGAGTATACATGCTATCCATGTGAGCTCTGATAGGAAGTAGTCACCGACGAGATTTTAGATGATTACCTCCTATACCCATCTTGACACTTTGATTAGTACTTCCATAGCTATAGGCCAGTGGAGAAGTGGTACATCCTGCCATTAAGTCTATTTTCAGATATTTGCCAAGCAAGATTAGTATTCAAGTATAGTCAGGCATAGCTGCAGGTCTTGGAAGTATGTATTGACAAGATCTGCGATGACCTGTGGAACTTGGAACAACTACAAAGCTGTACAAAGAAGGTTATAAGGGACTGAGCCAAAAACATTGGCGAGATCCAGAAATATGACATGGAGATTTGTTCCTTCTCTCCATGACTTGGATTTGATGCCAAATAGTGCTTGTGTGATCTAAGCATCCTGAGAATCCTGGAATTCCTGCATTCTGCACTTATGTGTCAATTAATTTGCTTTTACTGGTATACTGGCAACATTTGACCTGTGTTGCTAGAAAGATCGTTACGTTTGACTGGTCTTTTTCTGAAGGGATCAGATCAATGCCCTATGCCAGACTTAGGATGTCCGTTGCATTCTTAAAGAGCCTATATGGAACCCTGTTAGGCCCTTGGGCTGATGCAACTCTTGCCCATTGCACTGTACTTCAGTCTACCTAGGAGAGCTGACAACCAGATGGTGGTCCAGTGAATGGATTGGTGCCATATCTTATGGCAAGACAATCTGCGCATGCCTCATGCTGTTGGTGTCAATCTTCTTCGGGTGATCTTCCAATTCCTTTTTGGATATTGTGAGTTCTCTGCTCTCTGCAAGGTTGTAAGATGGTTTTTTTATTTTTTTTATTTTTTATCTTCCCATTCTTTCTTCTCACAGGATCTTGGCCATCTGACCTGTGGCTTTTGTACCTGTACCTTTTCCTTTCTTGTGGGTTGTGGCTGGCTGGACTCAAGTGTCCTGCTGCTGAACAATGAAAATTCCCTGTCCTCCCTCCTTCAAGCCCGTTCTCTGGCCTTCATGTATTTTCAGAGTACAGAATGTTTTTAATGTTTATAAGGAGTGAGAGTCTGCTGGCAATTATTTATGAGTGAAACCATGAAAAGTGCCAAATTATCTGTGCTGTACAAGTATGAGGCATGCCCCACCAAGGCATAACCTGTGGCATGGCATATGTGCCATCCCAAAAACCTATGAGTCTATACAAATATTATATGCAGATTTCATTATATGAAGGTTTGATATATTGCTGTATTTTCAAAGGGAGATAAAACAGTTCAATCAAACCTTGTGACATGAAGCTGTTGTCTAGTTGTGACTGCAGCATGATGGATTTACAGAAAAAGGACCATGCTCTATTGTTTTTCTCGCCTTGGGTGAAATTTCACTTGCAATTACAGAGCTGTGGTGTTGCATATTGTTTTGCCCTGACATGAACAATGCTGTCAGAATGCAGTTTTTTTTCTGCTGTGCCTGTTTTGTTTTATTTCACTCTCTGCTGCTTTACAGATATGCACATCCTGCTGCGTCGTATAGAAATAGTAAAAAAAACGCGAGGGACCGTCATTGAAAGATTATACCCTAGCCACGTAAATGGGTGCATGCTTTTGATAACCTGCTACAATACTTTCACAGCCTGGCATAAGGTGAGCTATATTTCTCTGCGTAATAAAATCTAAGCTGCTTATTAGATTTCAATAGCCATCAATGTACTCCCCATTAAATGATAACCCATCATACCCTCTCAAACACCATAAGTGTAGAGGTAATCGAGGAGGTGTTGCCAACTCAGTAGAGGACTCATAAATCCTTTTTCAAGGGAGTGTTGTCTTTTCCTTCCTGTTCTCCTCAACATAATCGCTATAAAGTAGCACAGTCTGCTGCGTGCATGCAAATGTTTCTGCGCTGTGTGCAGTATGTCACTTCTGCACTTCAAAGCATCAGCTCGTCTTCCATTTGGCCCCTCCATATGCTGCTGCAGATGCCCACAAAGTGCTCTGAGATCCAGAATGTTGTGAAAATGTACTTAAGGCTTTCTCTCTGACACACCAACCGACACCCATCTGTTATTGGCATTAGAAGTTAATTTTTAAAAAGTCAGTGTTCTTTATAACTGTTCGTTTTAACATTGTTCCATCTCAAAACTAAGAAGCCTATTCAAGTCCCCCAGAGATCTATGAATTATTTCATACCTTTATATTACTGCTGTCCAATCTATAATGCTGCCACCGCTTCCTTTAGAGCACACCAAGTATATTACCCTTATTTATTTAAAACGGACAATTAAGCAATATCACACGAGAGGGAGTGCTGTTATACTGTATACAGCCGTGCTGATACACAGTATAACAGCATGACCTTGAGTGTAAGGGTAAACAGTTCTACTAGCCTATAAACTATCGATCAACTGATGATTGAGGAAACAGATTATGATTTTGCCATTTCTTTTACTCCGCCAAAAAATTTAGTTCCTTCGAGATTCCATTTTTTTCAACAATGTATCAATTAGAATGTAACCACACATTTCTGATCCTAGCTCCAAGGAGTTTATAGTAAAATAGTTTTGAAACCCCTGATACGATGGATTTGACATTTTAAGGAGCCAAAACGGTTTTTAAAACGGGTTTTAGTGCTAGTGTATACAAGTCAAAAGTGGAGTGATGCATTACAATAAAAGGTTCCAGTGCTGTTGTACTGTATATCAGAACTCATGGAATGCCTCTTGTCCAATCAAATTACTTGACCAGGACTAACTGTTTCATAAGTATAGATAACATTGACATTTGCAATAGCATTGCCATATATGCTAAACGTGTTTGTAGGCAAAGCTAATTTTCAACACTAGGTCCATAATTGGCATTAAATATACAACAATTACAACACAAATTCCAGACATCCAGATCTTCCAGATCTTAAAAAGAAAAGTCAAGATATTCATAAAATTCTAATAAAAATAATTATTCAATCAATGAGATGCAATCAACATGAAAGAAAACACAGTAGCAGCAAAATAGAGATCTCCACATACTGCATTTGTTAGATAAATGGCTACAGTTTTGACTGATCTGGCCAGGACTTGACAACTGTTGAGAACTCTTAAAATACATAATTTGATTTAAACCTCCTGGTTGCACCTTTGATTGAGAATGCAGTTTGACCAAAGGAAGTTCTAGAAAGTCTAATACAGGGGTGGTCCAAACTTATCCGGAAAGGGCTGGTGTGGGTGCAGGTTTTTGTTTTAGCCCAGCACTACAACACCTGATTCAACTAATTAACTAATCGTGCTCTTCAATCAAGACCTTGATAAGTAGAATCAGGTGTCATAGTGCTGGGCTAGAACAAAAGCCTGCACCCACACCGGCCCTTTTCGGGTAAGATTGGACACCCCTGGTCTAATATGACAGTCTCTATCTGACATGCCTCATGTATTAATGCTAGTGTATTAAATTGTAGAGACAAAATGACCAAATATGAAAGGGACTAAATAGTGAAGACACTTAAAAAATAGGATGAGATTAGAATTATTATTTTTTTAAATTGTCGACTAAGCAGGTTGTATTTATTTAAGATGTTGCAGCGATAGGATCTCAAGGGTTTCTTGGCCAAGACTTTAATGATTTGATTATAGAGAGATCTCAATGGTTAAGGCCGATTCCTGGGATCAGGAAGTTACACAGTATGACAAATGTGATAAAATCATAGCATGCACGAACGTCAGAGCTGTGTGAAATTGAAAACAGTGTTTGATCAGTATCAAGAGTGTAGATTTGCCTTGATTGTTCTTCCTATTTTTTGTATGCCTAAATGAAACAATAACTACACCCAAGTATTTATAATCTTGCACCATCTCTATCTCACTGTCCTTTATTTGCGCTAAACGGTGCTGTAGTCAAAGGCTATTGAGAAACAGAAAATTTTTTCTAAATGTCCATTGTGGTAACTGAGAAGTCTCAAGCCATCTTGTCAAGCCATCTTGTCACCTTAACTTAACATCTTGTCTGTTGTTTTGTCTGCAGCAATTGTTGGTACTGTTGCTGCCAAAAACAGGAAGGTATCATCAGCATAGATTTGCCTTCCAACCCCTGTACAGCAATCAGGAAGGTCATTAATATTTAAACTAAACAATAGAGGACCGTGCACTGATCCTTGTGGTATATACCCATTTGATGTTCACGCTCATAAGATTTTGAATGACCAATAATAACCTGCTGAGCCCTGTTTTTTCATAGATAAGAATCAAACGAAACAAAACTTTATATTTCTGTATGTTAATCATCAGGAATGTGTCAGGTTTGGTCCTAAATTAATGGACTTTTACCTGCTTTTTTTGTGATTATATTATCTTGTGTTCTTTTTATTCTCTCTCATTCTATAAGCTAATACATGCATGCTGTTCATTCAAATTCCTGTAAAAAAATAAAATAAAATAATATTTCCTGTGACAAACACATACAATTCAGATATTTTAAGCAATATTTGTGTGCATGCAAACATTTATTTTAAATGTCAATGCTATTTTGATATTCATTTATTTTTTATTATAAATGAATTGCATAGATAGAACAACTATGAGTAATTCTAAATTATATCTGGTCTAACCGTCATGTTCCGGGTCAATTTGACCTGATTCAATGTTCATAAAATAATTGTATAGAAACTTAAAGGTGCGGAGCGTTTTAACTGCAGTACCAGTTCAGCTTGAAACAGCACTGGAATGTTATGCAATTACATTCACAATGCCAGGCAAATCCTACTGCTAATAAAATTAACCCTCATATTATGTTCCTGATTCAATGTTTGAAGTCTCTTAAAAACCAATTAACCTTATTTTTTCATCTTGCAATAGGCGTGGGGTCATTTATGGGGTAGCTGTATAAAATATAAGAAAATACAATACACTTTTTTAGTTTTTATCTCTGATTTTATTTTGGTAAGTCTATAGTGGCACTTTCCTATACATGTTTTAAGTTCACAAACCTTCATTAAAATGAGATGTTTCATCACAGATTTTTAATATTTAAGGGCAAAAGGCTAGTCAATTGGGAGACAAACAAAAGGTAAAAGAAATGAACACCACACACTTAGCTCCGTGTATTTATTTGTTTATTACTAATGTTTTGACTTTGGTCTTCATCAGGGCAGCTGAGCAGGGCATCACGGAGCTAAGTTTGCAGTGTTCATTTCTTTTTCCTATTTTTCATTATGATCACATGCACCTCTTTCTAGATAAATCACGGTGTGCATTTCTTCTCTTTTAGACACAGAAAAGGTGACACAGAATGTGTCAAAACGTTTCCATTACAATAGTTTTGTGTCAGTTTAACCCTCATATTATGTTGACATTTTATGATGCCTTTTATGTTTTGGGCCAAATTGACCCCAAAAGTTTAAAACCTGTGAGTTCAAAAAGCCCTTTTGTACAATTTTGTATATTTTGCTACAGTGAGGATCGGTAGTAGTATCTAATCAGTAAGTATTTTGCTAATACATTATTCATGAGGCATCTTTGTGATTAGAAATCACAAATACCTGTACTCGAAAGATGTATCATGGTATCTGTGTGCAGACATTTAATATAGAATTACTCAAAATTATTCTAGCTGTATATTTTATGTGTGGAATAGGTGTATACCTATTCTACAGAGGTGAATATTAATAAAAAATTCGTATTAACAAATAAAATAGGTGCATAAATGGATATATCATTGTACAAATAAATAAGCATATCAACAAAAGTCAATCTTAATGGAAATCCATTGCGAAAGCCACATGCAAAGCTGTGACCTAAAGCTGAATAACTTGTTAGGAAATATTGTGAAATCCTTTAGCAGGGTTTTTCTACAGGTACATATACTTCCTTTCTTCTTAAAAGCTTTCACAAGATAGAGCTTATGTGCAGCTCAGAGCTGTAATCTAACTGCAATCTAATCTAAAAAAAAAAGGTTATGGTGGAGGTGGGAGGTTGAGGTTCCAATGAAATATATGCACTAATTAAAGCCTGCCAGAATTAATTTTGTCCCCTGTCATAGGGTTGAGTGCTGGCCAAGGCAAGGGATTAAATGGGAAATCACAGTAAATTAAGAAGGCTTAATGGATGCTGCTTTTAATTTTGTTGAGCGGTGTTCTATGAGATGTATTTTAATCAATTTACCCTTTTTTTTTGCAATTTTGCCTTAATGAGGCTCTCTACTCTGCAATGGCATTGCAGGGCCTATTCATGTAGTGCTGGATCCATTAGGATTACCCTCATTTTGCAAAGTACCCCTCCTTTCTGTGAGAGACTTTCTTTGCCTTCACAAAATGAGAAAATGGCCAGGAATGCAATAATCTACCTGCACGTATTGAATCGGTTCCAATCTCCCCTGCTGTTTAATACTCTCTAGAAGGCTTTGTGCCAGGTTTCTGCACTGTGTCAGACTCTGACACTCAATCGTGCACAAAGGTATAAAGGTTTATACAGTGTCAAGACCCCATTTCTTCCCTGAAATCCATAGCAGGGCGAAATCACATTTCTAATGCAGCTGCCGTGCCGCATAAGGTAGAGCAATGCCTGCTTAAAATGAAATATTTCAAAGTAGCCATTATTGCAGCTTTATTAACTCTGCAAAGAACCAGCCAATACAAGTATGCAGGGACTAAAAGCACCATTATTTCACTGAGATTTTTTTCTTTTTCCTTTAAGAAGTTAGCAGATAAACAAATATGACCAAGGCAAGGTGTTCGAGCCCATAAAACAAGCGAGCAATAAAAGTATAAAAAGTCTCACGGGGTGGAAATGAATAAATGATGCAATCGGTCAGAAAAAGAAACCTGAGGACATCCCTTTTAATAAACTTTTTTTTTATTTTATTGATAAATCCCTGGAGGCCATAACCAAGATTACACTCATTAGACTAATACACTCAGAACCACTCCCATCCGTGAGATGGAATAGACGCACCAACCCACACACTCACCTTTTGGCATATTGCACATAGAGGATGAAAAAAATACATAGAAATGAGCAAACTTCTCAATTTCTCAAGTATTATGCAATTATGCACGCAAAGAAGGACCGACCAGGTATTTAAACTTCAAAAAAGTGAATTTATTCATACTTTACTTTTAGCCAACAACAATAAACCCAATATACTGGAGGAAAGAAAATGTCCTTTGGTAGGATTTTTTTCATGTATTTGCCCTTTTCTCATAATTTGGAATGTTCAGTCATATTCCATGTTCTATGAATGTTACTGACTGTTCATATGTTGCTGAGCATTCTTAGATGTATGGAAACTTCCAAAATAAAGTGTTACTCCTACTATTTTGGCACTATATCAGCCCTCTACCATCGCTGTACCATACCGTACTGTACCATGAAACCGTGATCATGGCTTCTGGATGCGTTTCCGTTGGCAGCAGAAGTGCACCGTGTATAGTTCTCAGAACTAAATTTCACTACTCTTCCAGAGAGGTACCCAACAAAGGTAACAGGAACTATGGGGTACAGCTAGCAGTCCTGGTCTGTGTACAAATCAGAGCCCTAGCTACTGTAGACTGTGTAGGCCTACTGTTTACTGTATACTGTTTAGTATGTAACATGCAGTATGCAAAAAATATCCTCCAGTCTATTTTACAACCGTACTGTGGAAATGTAAGACATAAGACCATGCTCACATGTAATCAGTGAAACCCCGGAAATAAGTATATAACCCGGGAATTTTAAGTACACTACACTTACAGAATTTTGTCTACTTAACAACTTTTTCATCTCGGGTACTCAACAAGCATACTCAGTAGTATGTACGGGCACAAATTTGGACACAGCCCTGTACATTTCTGATTAGTAAAATGCAAGCTTCCTGTGAATCATCACTGAGCAAACCAACTGCCATTTTAAATACCTGGCGGTAGCAACAGATTAGTTTACAAATTTGCAGAGGTGTAAAATCCAGGGGTCAGAAAGTAAATGTCATGCCATGTGTTTCTTCCTCCCAAACTCAGCCAGCTGATTTCACTAATTATTTCTACCTCCTGGCTGAAGAATTGTGCTAATTAGCAAATCCAGGTGATTGTAACAAAATACTGGGGAGAACTTTTACTTTCTGAACCTGGATTATATACCGTAAATTTGAAAGAAATTAATTATGACTTGACTTGATAACGTTAATGCTGCAACAAAAACAAACTTTGTATGCAAATAAATATAGCTGAATAGCACAATCTGTCTCATGGGCCTCTGGTGCATTAAAGCATAATGTTTCACTCAAAATAAGTGAGATGTGTCAGGTTGGATGGTGTACAGAGATTCCATTGTAACTAGCTAACATTGGTTAGTTTATGTGGTGCATATGTCAATAATACACACAGCTGCAGAATTAAAGGAAATAAAGCATAAACGTGTAGCTATAACATATAAAATTTGTGATGTTATTGCTTGCAATTCGATGTTACTGCATAGTTATTCCAAAAACCCTGTTGAGTTGGTCTACCGAGGTTCTCGATGAAACTGGTTTGTGCAATGGAAAAGGGGCATTATGCCTATATTCTTTTAAGCTCAGCCATGCCAGAAGGGCAAATATAAGATTAGACTGAAAAGCAGCGCCGAGATAATTTATATATGGATTTAAAGGACAAATGATGCCTTGATAGCTCGTTGTGTGTTTCATATAATGACATTGCTATTCAGATGCATGTTTACTTAAATAAATTGTTATACTATCATCACATACATTATACATTAAAGTATTAAAGTATATTAAAACTAGGACTGAAAACATATGATTTTTAAAAATACAGTTATTTGATGAATAGTTATTTCAGGGTTTGCTGTGATTAATCATAATTTATTGCATTTTTTAAAGTTGCTTTTTAATTTCAATATATACAATATATTTGAACCATTGTTATAAAATGCACATTGCTGTCACTGTCAATTTGGACAATTTTAACACTAACTGTAAACTCAAAACACAGATAACTTGACACAGATACATTTTCTGACATTTACTGACAAACATACTTGTAAGTTTGTAAGTTGTAATTGTCTTTTGTAATAACAGAATTTGGTTATAATTCTGTTTTATGAATGTGCAAAGGCATATGAGGCTGGGATGAATCATAAATTGTCTTGGCGTAAGGGATTGCAGGTGCTCCACTGTGCTGTATGGCAAACAGTACCCCGTAGCCATGACAACATCATGATATACCACAGCCTCCCGTGCCTTTTTGATGTATTGAAATTGAGTTGTATCTCAGTTTATTAATAGGTGGTGACAAGAGCGAGAAGTTGTGAAGGGCAATTACAAGTTACAATTGTTTCCCCATCTTTAAATCTGTTTCTATATGGTCTTTGGTAATAGCTTAAAAGATGAAAAGCAGTAAAATCACAAACAAATTATTAAGGCTTTGATTGACATGTATTAGTTATTGCGCTGAATTACACACCATCTGTTAGAGGAGAGCACTGATATTCAGAACACGTTGCTCTAGCTGATTGTATAGATGAGTTTTGAAAACATACAATGAACATCTGTTCAAAATATTGATTCCATGATAATATTGTTATGGCATGCAGTATCAACAGATGTTTTGGAGCTATATATGTCATAAAGAGCTTAATTTTTGAAAGATTATATGTGTTTCTAATCTGTTGCTACTTGACAAAACATAGTTACCTGCGTTACAAACCTGAGTTACAGCTTTAAAATATGTCAGAGGTATTGCATGTACAGTATGTTACTGATTTTTTATCACTTTTTTTTACCATTCATGGAGGTATATATAGACGATACCCTTAATAAAGCAGTTCTGTCATGGTTATTGCTGCCTCTGCGATTCCTTTGTTTGAATTCTCGTTTGGGCGTCATCTCGACGCTCTATCGGATTTTTTTTCCCGCCTCCGTTCCGGCGTTTGCTTTTCGCCCGACAATTATTTCCCACACCTGTGCGGTGTTTCTGCCGGCTATAAATGCTCAGGACTTCCGCATTTCCGCACTTCAATATTGTCAGTTGTGTTGACAACGAAGTCGGTAAAGGTCTAGGATTGTCGGTCTCTGGTTGGTCTTCATAGAGAACGCAGCAAGTCCGTTTAAAAGAATATCAAAGATAGGGTTAGATAGGTGAGAGAAGAACGAACCTATCTTATTCTCCTTCTTTGTTTTGGCTGCCTGGTATCGTTTTGTTTTAAACTCGTTTTCTCTACTGAGTTTAAAGATACAGGTTCGCTATTTTCTTTCTTTCCTTTTCCCGTTTTCTTCAGGTCTTTATTTATTTTTTGTTTATTTCTTTTGGTTGGCTTATCATTCTCGCTGTTTATTCGAGATTCGCCTCCTTTTGAGGTTGGTTATTATTTTGGCTTGAGTCAGGGAGGTTTTGTTCCCTATCTTTTGTTTTACTCCTTTCCCTGCGGTTAGTTTTCCGTTTCTGTGGCGAGTTTGTGTTTAACTCGCTTTCTGAATCCCTGTTAGTCGCATTTGGTTCTCCGAAACAAAAGAAAATACTCCAAACATTACAAGTTCTTATTAAAATATTTATATATTGCAAATATGAGTATATTCACAAAAAATGATGCACTCATTGCATAGTGTCTGTAAAAGGGCATCACCCACTGCAGTCATAAAGTCCTTGTGTCTGTTGCTTTCCAGAGTTGGTGCTCCAGAGAGATATAAAAAGCCATGGGCACTTAAGCACCATACAAACCTGAAGGTCATGCAGCCTGTGTGTGTGTGTCCTGGGGAGTGTGTGATCTATTTAAAAGCTGTTCATCTGAATCTCTTGAGCAATAATGGCTGCTCACATTCTGGGTTCTCAACACTGTTGGCACTGTTTATGGTCGGGTCTTTATGGGCAAAAAAAGTATCATCCATCTTACGGTTGCCCTGGTCAGGTATTTTCCGACAGTTATGCTCCAGAACTCACAAGTCATGATAAAATTTGAGATAAACACCTAATTAATAAAATGTAGAAAAGGAACTGAAAACTGATGGAGACATTTTGAAATCTTAACAAGAAAAGTATGTGATTTAAACAGTCAGAGATCGCATTACATAGTGCTGTTTTTTGTGGAAAAGCCCAGAATATAAATTTGAATCCCCTAGAAAGTCCTAATGTGAATTTGCAAGTTGACATATTATGTACCTATGCTTATTTTTATATTTATTAAAAAAAAAATTCATTACAGTTTGTATGTTACAAACGTTTTTCCAAAATGATACTTACTTTTACAATGGTTGTGGCTAATGTGGGATAATCATGGATGGTTTACCATGCTGGCTTACTTGCTAGTACTTCACTTGCTTGCATCCCAGTGAGCAGAAGCCAGAATCTAGATATCTGGAGGGGTGTAAATCTAGGTTGAGAGACATTTTGACATAAACGGACTAGGTGAACCCCATATAGCTGAGGTTTCACCTGGATTTAGCCTGGCTACTTCCTAGTTGGATAGAAAATGTTTTCACCACAGTTTTGTGGTGAAAGGTCGGTGAAACGCCATCTTGATGTTCAGGTGAAAACCTGGCTACTTTTTAACCAAATGTAGCCAGGTTTTCACCTGAACGTCAGGATGCTGTTTCACCGACTTTTCACCACAAAACTGTTAATTGTAGGTACATTAAGTGTCTAGATTGCCTGGCTATCATTCTTGTACATACTTTATACAACTCTTACTAGATAGGAAAGTTAGTTTGTTTAAAAATCAGGTAGCATATACCTGTTCAAATGACAATTTAAAGCATTTAAGTAGCAACGTGTTAAGTAGCAACGTGCTACAGTGGACAATTTTATCTTTTTTTGTGACAGCTTGCATTACAATAATATACTATTGCGGAAATGAGGATTAAGTAAAATGTGACAACTTCCGAATCCAGCAGTTTTAACAGCCAACGCCCACGTTTAACGTTCAGCACTCTGAATACAAAACACAAGTGGCATCAACGGTTAAAACTCCTCACTTATGCAACACTTAAAATAGATGTATTTGATTTAATTAGTTAATTACTATCAAAGATATCAATGATCAATTAAATGTACAACTCACAACCAGATTCAAATTAAGAAATGTATTAAGTTAAAAGTATTCAACGTCTAATCTCAAAACGAAAGTTCAACCACCTTAACAAACAATGAATGTTACAGACAGACAAGTTACAGTCACAAAAGAAATGAATGAAGGAAGATACAAAACCACAACTTGTCTCTCCCAAGGTAATCCCCAGAATGCAAAGTCCAAAAACCAACAGACAGCAGAATATTCAAAAGCTAAATGTCAGAAGCTGTAAGACACCAAACGGCAGACCCAGGTGCAAAACTCAGATGCTAACCCCCAAATCGAACTGAACTGCTGTACTGAACTCCAGAGTAAAGACAGGCCAGATTTTATGTAGATGAATGAGGGGGAGGGCCCTCCTCCTCCTCTTCCTCCTCTTCTTTTGGCCCATACACTCTTGATGGATAATTAGGGGGGAGGCTTGGCCTGATTGGGTGTGCTGGAAGGGAGGCTAGACAAGGACTGGCATCTAATAGCTGAGAACCTTACATATTCAGTTGATCTTATGTTGTTGGAAGCAGGACTAAGCACCATGATATTATTATCAAAAGAGTCAGGGTTTTAGCATTTTCTTAACAAGATCAAACACAAGTATTTTAGGAGGCGATTCTACTCAGCTATTGAATACCTACTCAAAAATGGAAATTTACTCATGCTTTTAATAACATAAGTTATTTTTGTGGGCTACAATTGTCAAGTGGAGTCAGTAGAATATTCACCTTTCAGGCAAAATATTACATCCATGTACAAACCCCAATTCCACTGTCCTCAGTTGGGACAGTATGCAAAATGCACATATAAGCAGAAAGCAGTGATTTGTAAATTATCTTTTAGATATATTTAATTAAAAACAGTACAAAGAAATATATTTAATGTTTTACCTTAACAACTTTATTGATTTTTGTAAATATACGCTAATTCCAAATTTGATGCCTGTAACACGTTCCACAAAGGTTGGGACAGGGGCAAAAAAAAGACTGGGAAGTTAAAAAACACCTGGTTGGAACATTCCACAGGTAAACAGGTGTTGCTATCATCACTGGGTATAAAAGGATATCAAAAGACTCTTGATATCTTATTTTCAGGTACTCTTACAAGTGATACTATAACCTCTCTGTAATTGAATAGATCTCTATGGGAATTGGGGGATGGGACTAGATTGAACTGTAAATTACACAGGAATAGTATGGAACCCATGGTTGGCTAAATGGCTGTAAGTCATCAAGGGTCTGAGGTATCAAACAAACCTCAAGCCGTCACTCTGCTGCCAGATATGCAGTAGATATGGATGGATCACTTTAAGGGCTGTTTCTCCTGACTCATTTTCTTATTGAACTCTATGGAAAAATAAGTCAGGAGAAACAACCCTTCAAGTGATCCATCCATATCTACTGCATATCTGGCAGCAGAGTGATGGCTTGAGGCTTGTTTGCTCAAGAACAGCAGGGATGCATGTCAAGTCAAGTGGTGGGAGTGACTGACTCACACGTGCAAATTGTTTGTTGATTTTGTTTCCAATGGCTACTTTGTCATCGTGGTCGAGTCCCGGGATGTTGACTTTAAATTGAGCTTTTTTAATACCAGTCATGGACTTAATCTCCTTATGCCATTGCTTTGGATTTCCCTTATTAAAGTAGGCAATATGCGTGGTGTGGTATGTTTTTTTTTTTTTTGTTTTGTTAAATGTTGAACTTTGTTGCAATAGTATCTGGCCATTATGCCCCCCCCCCCCCCCACCCCCTCGCCTTCGCTAGTGCTTTTTGGCGCAGTAGTATCAGCTATTTTATTTTGGGTGTCGGTAGGGTTGGTAGGGTGAAGTTTTCCGATTTTCACCGGGAAAAATTAGTTGCATAGTACGTCGGTCAGAGTATTACAGAAGGCTCTGGTTTTAGCTTCTGCGTTTGAGGCATTTCTGACTTCCTGCCATGGATGTAATCCATTGACTGGGATAAAGTCATTTACGTAGAGGGAAACACCACCTCCACGGCCATTCTCCCAGGGTTTTGAATAGTGTGTAGAGCCCTCACCTGCAACAATTCCTCCAGATGTTTTGTAGTAAGCCAAGTCTCAGATATAGCAGCAATATCCACTTTGTTAGTTCGAAGGTTTGCATGCACTTCATCTAGTTTGTTAAATAGCGATCTTGGGTTAGTTAGGTAGAATATAGGTAACTGTGCCTTGGTTGTTGCTGATTGCATCATGTACATGTTAACATGAACAAGGAATGGGGAGTGTGGTGATTTGCGTGGTGCACTCGGTCTATAGTACAGATCGCGTGTGGGTCTTGCATGCCTTTTCTGGTAAAAGATTCCAGTGTCCTTTAGATGAGTTAAAAGTTCATTTGTAAGCGTAAAACACAAAAACCATTTAGGAAGTCCCTTGAGTATTGTTAGGCAGCGTTGGCATTGTAATCCAAGTCGGGTAGCGATTGCTTGTTTATAGGATTAAAAACAAAGCTGCGAATTATATCAAACAAACATTTAAAACATCCTACAATCTCAGTTTTTAAAAAAAACTGTTTTGAAAAAAGGCAGACTCACAAAAAAAATTAAGATTTCAATTGATGATTTCAATTGAATGTAACAGATTGGCATTCAGATTTGGAAAATGGAAAAGGAAACCATGTGGCCATCCGGTATTCTTTGGCCACGCTGACCTCATGAATAGCTTTGCGTTCTGGTGTTTCTCCTCAACACCATGACCGCTTTAAGATTTATATGTATAGATAAGCCAGCACCTCAGTGTGACTTAATTGCCTCTGTTGTACCTGTGGAGTGGAGAGGGAGAGGGAAAGGCAGATCCTAGGTCAGGTCAACTAGAGTACTATTGAGTGGACTATGAGGAAGTTTGCCATATCAAATTATACTCTCTCTATCGAAGGCCATAATCTAAAAGCTATAAACCAGACAATCCAATAAGAAAAAAAAAAACAATTTTGATCTTAAATAGTTGTTCACAGTTTATTTAAATAGTTTGTTTGAATACTAAACACATTATAATAATGAAATCATATTTTTATTAATTGATAAATGTTAACAATGAATAAAAATATGATTGCAACTGTTACATCCGCCGTTTCCCTCCAGTCCACCTCCCTTTCGTTTCTTTCGTTTTCCCATTCCTCATGTTTCATGTTGTGTTTTTCAGTTCACCCTGTCTGTCTAGTTCCGTGTTTGTTGCAGGCTGGGCGTGGTTCCCCGTATTTGTTCTTGGTTTTCTCCCCTCAGTCACCAGCCAATCACTCTCCCTCTTGCACACAAAAGAGGAAAAATTATTAAAAATCAACTTATTCAGATACTATTTTTGCCACAACGTACATCTACAGCCACAACGCGTAGGACAAGTGCATTTTAAAATATTGCCCAGATGCATGAACTTCTTTCAATATTTTCATAAATGGAATGACTTGGACGTGTCATTTTTATGATCAGCTACTCATTTAAGGCAAACTCTGATATTAAAGCTCACATAACCTATGTTTTTCAAAGAGCACCTTTTTGTTTATCACCTGTTGACCCTGCAGTGCTCTAAACAAAAGTTATTTGTTTTCATTATAGGCTGCACAACTATTGTTACCTCTTCATTGCATGCAATGTCGCTGCCTCGCCACTGGGAAAAGCGTATGCAGGGTCAAGCGCTGTCGTGAGATTTTGTCATACCATACACCCACGTTCATTTAGATAAATCCGGAAATTTCCCTAGAAATGGCCGTACGCTCACTTTATGATCAGATTTGAACATACGCCTGAATGATAAATGAGGTCCAATGTGTTTAGTATTCAAACAAACTATTCAAATAAACTGTGAACAGCTATTTACCAATAGGAAATGCATCCAACTTTAAACAATGCACGTTTTTCTCCCATCGCTGAAGCACTTCTCTAAAACACCATCAATATTAGAAACAACCTTAATTCAATTGACAGAGAGATAATCCACTTCATAAAATACTCTCTCAGATACAGACTTATGCCTGTTTATTTTAATTAGCCAAATCCCCTCCAACGTGCTTTGATATTATTGGTTAGATATCCAGTTTGCTGGGTAATAACCCGGAACTTCAGATGTTTTCGTTCAGTATTCATAACAGTTGTCAGGACACGGGAGGATCCAGATTAGATGATGGCATTTGTCATTTGTTTGCTGTAAAATTTGAAAAAGGTCATTATGGCTTTTGTAATCCTCTTACTTTAAATTATTGGTTTGGCTGTGTTAGAGGAAACTTATGAGAAGACAATATACCACAGGGGTGAAAATATAGATTTTATAATGTACAGATAAATTATACAAATCATATTGGAGGGAGATATTTCTGCTTTAGTTTGTACATATTGACAACTGACCCACCGAAGGTGATCTCTGTCAGTTTGTCCTATAGGTTTTAACTTGTCCTTCTGCCTTATGTGGGGGAAAGGTCACAGGTGATGATAAAATCACAGAAGACATTGATTGCTGGTAAAACAATCATTATGGCTGAGTGAGGCCACACTGAATCACACGTGCATAATGAAAGTCATCCCTGTACATTTGTTTTAAAAATCAAGAACATATGCATGTCATATTATGTCAGGAGGAATATTTGTAATTCTATTGCATTTTATACTTGAAAATAAATTATTCTAAGAATTGTAAATTGTAAAATTTAATGCAAACTTCTTCTAATATGTCTACATCTTGTACAAAGTGTGCAAAATGAATACCTTAAGTTTAACACCAAATGTTAAAACCCATAATAATATTTTCAGTGAATATTATTCACAAACAAGTGTACTGTACTATTCCTGAATGGTCTGCTATGTGTACAATTGGGAATCAATTTATATTTGTCCCTGATTCCAGGAGTTAACAAACATGCAATTCTTTACCTGTTTAGTGCCGTAAGCTTTATTTAAGAGATCCAGGTCATCAAATCATTCAAATAATCTATCTTGTTGTATCTAGCGTGAATACAAACAAGCATGCCCTCTTTGTAGGATGCCTGATGAGGTTATGTTTATCTGCTGTTAGGACTTGGTGAAGACTAGATGATGGTTAGTTATGTCCTAATATGCAAAACCATTAGATTGAAAGAGGGTATATTTCTCAATACATTGCTGTATTCTCTAGAATACTCCATAGTGTGGACTATTAGTTTGTTCATAACTCCACATTGTGCCTGTACTATAGTGTAGTATTTATGATTGTGTTCATCATTAAATGTTTATACTCTACTGTGGCTTATCATTGATTTATATAAATAGTGTGCAGGCTCTGTTTCCTGTACTGCATAGTTTGGATGTTTCTGTGTTTTGTAGTCATTAGTCATTTATATATGGGTAAATACAAGAGAAACAAAACACATTTCAACATTTTTTCTCCTCATCAGAAGGTAATAATGGACCGATATGGTATTTTATGTAACATGGTCTGAAACACTAATCAGCTTTAATATCTTGCTAGCAGTTACCATCAGAGCTACTAAATATGAGGACTAGCTCTGTGCACATTGTAGATCAACTGTAACATGACATAAGTAATTAAATTGACCAATTCTGTGGATAAAAACAGACATTAATTAACATAATTTCCAATGTCTAATGCAATTTATCTGTAGGTTTCTGGTGACACTTCATCAAGCTGTGGTTACATTGTAATGTTTTGATAGCATCATTGTTTTGATACTCCAATGCCTAGTATTGCCGATCATTGGGGTATAGTGCTAAATGAACAGATCAGAATGTGCCAACCACAATAATTTTATTACTGGAAATTCAGCACCCATGACTTTGCTGTGTATTTGTTTATGGACTATAGAAGTTCCAGCACTGTGTAATCTGTGGTTGAGATAACCATAGAGGAGTAATGTCTTCTCCTGCCTGAGATAGGTGTGGCAAACAATTCTAGACTGCAGTTGCTCGTGAAGTTCATTTTTTTATTGTCCACCTTCAAAAACTCAGCCTTAGATTCAGAAACCCAGTATGACCTGACTTTAAGTGTTAAATAAGCAGGACTTTCCTCACATTTGCTCTTGGAAACAACAACAGCCTGTGAAAAGGGATGTGTGGAATTCTTCACTGTATTAAAACAAGGGTTAAATTTGAAATATTTAAACAACTGTGAACCATGCAAATGCTAAACTTAAACTTAACTGTTAACCTTAATCCACAGTGATCAGTATTAATCCGCAGTGATCAGTATTTCTGATGCATATAAGAACGGGATATTATGTGTGTAAAGCAGAGCGAGTTATCTGTATGTCTACCTGAGGACATGATGCCACTGCAGAACCTAAAATATGAATATCTAAGAAGAATTCAGTTCAAGCAAATTCATTTCTTTGCCTCCCACTGCTACTATTCAGAATTATGCTATTGCAACTTCAGGCCTATTGGTAATGCAACTTGGTTTCCACAAAAACAAGACAAGATATATATAATTTTTACTCACAATCTTAATGTAGATTGTTTGTAGTCACTTTTTACAATCTGATGGACAGGGCTTTTGGGGACAGTACTGGTGAGATGCTTGCTTGTTGCTGTGTTTTGAAGATAAGTTCCATTATGTCCTCCCTGACTGAAATAAAGCAATCATTTCCACTGTTACTGTAACTCTTTTGAAAAGCCCATTCAAAGCCTTTAAAGATGCACCAAACCCACACCCTTGTTACTCCCTCACCCCTTTCATAGCCACATTATCATGAGAAAGTTGCATAATCTTTTCAGATAATGCGTGAGTTTTGAAGTACAATTTCACATTATTTTGGGGCTGATAGGAAGCTAATTAGGAACATAATGGATCAGTGGCACATCAGACAAGGCTAATTAAGCCAGCTTTCTCACAAGAATAATTGGGGTTTTAGTTCAGGCCCTTCAAACATGGACCCTGATTGCAAGCAACAATGACAGGAGACAAAGATCAGCAGACCACAATGACGTGAATGAAGATGTCATGTTTATTTCCTACGTTATGTGTCTGTGCACACCGGATTTTTCCACCACGCTGGTCTACTACTGAAACAATGCTTTGACTACTTCTCACAGTTAGTTATAACACAAAGATGTGAAATGGCAGTGCTGCAAAAGAACTTGCTGGCAGTGTTGAGACACTGGCTCACAGAGTGTGGACAGTGTTAGCACCTAAATCTTCTTGGATGTATACATAGTGTGGATAAAGGATTCTAGCTGGAAGGAAATAATAAGAAACAGTTCTGGAAACAATACTTTGATATAATTTTAAGTACTACCTGTCATTCAACAAGATACAACAGTGCTGCTTGATTATACTATGTATTCAAATCTTTTCTGCCAGGGAAGCCTTTTATAAAAGACTGCATTTCGCAACAGTATATGTAAGGCACTAAAATAACGACACAGAAATATTAAATATAGCCAACCTTACATCTGTTGTATTAAAAGACATAATTCACGCAAAATGGAATAAAAACACATATGAACTGGGCCCTTAAAAATAGAACACTGTGGCAGAGACAATGGCTTCCTGATATCGCAGCTGCACAGGTGACAGCACGTCATAATTAACAATAATGACTACAGCTTCAAGAGGTGCCACACTGCACTTATCTGCTGCTGTCTCTGAGGAGCAGTGGGAGTTGCTTGGGAATTGCATTTCTCAATATTCAATAGTCTTGTCTGCTCCACCACTCATACAACGGAATAATTTATTTTCCTGAGATATATATTATATGTTACTGAAATTACTCACAGATGTGTGACCATTAACACGTGCATTATTATATTTAAAAATTGCGAAAATGTAGAATTGTGTCTTTGTGTGTGTGTGTGTGTGTGTGTGTGTGTGTGTGTGCATGCGTGTGTGTGTGTGTGTGTGTCTGTGAAATTAAACACGTCTTTTTTTAGGTATAAGGTGGTGAATTTCAAGCACAGTGTGAAGACCAAGGAACTTCAAAAACAACAATAACAGTTGTAGAAAGGAAGAGATTAGAAAAAAAGACTATTAATAAAAATAACTATTCAGGCCGACTATTCCTTTGAGAATGGTCAAGTCAATCTTTAGGAAGTGGATAGACGTATCACGCTACCCTGACAGTGTCTAGATCAAACTGCAGAGCTTTCAGCCTCATGCTGTGTTATCACCCCAGACTGAGGCTGTATGATATTTTTTCTCAGGTTAGATGTTTACAACCCTTATTGTGTGTGTGTGTGTGTGTGTGTGTGCGTATATTTACTTGTTTCTAATTTTGGCATATTGGAAATTTGTTGCATTGATTTGACAGTGAGCTCTGTCATTGGTTAGGCTTTGTTCTTGCAGCCTCTGTAAGAGCGATGGAGGTCTTCTGACAGGGACATTCATCCTGCTTTTTTATTCATTGAGATGGGAATACCTTTCTTAATGGGTAAATAATTCACAGTCCTTTTTGGGCATCAGAGGCTAAGTTGTTTTGACAGGAGAGCCACAGATTCAAGTCCAGTGATAGTGGGGGAAAAACTATGTGCTTCCAATTTACCCCTTCAGCCAACAAGTTTACCTTGGTAAGTTTGTCAAGTGCATCGCTGCAGTTCTAGCCTTTGAAAATATAATTGTATTACAAAAATAAATCAAATTTCACACACAGCAATGGTGGAGTTGTTGTCACAGTTCAGTTAAGCATTCGGAAGATACCTAATCCTGAAAATAAGAAAAAACTAAAGCGCTGTTTTAGCATCTTGTGCCAAGGAAAGCTGGACCTTTAGCAGCAGCAAAACAGAAATTTGCATTGCCAGACAGCTCTCCAAACATTCAATATACATGGAGTGTTGGGTGTGATGGAAGGGAGAGCCCCTTCAGACAACTGCAGCCTGGCCTGCCAGACTGCCTGAGTCAGGGTCACCTTGCAGCCAGCCCTGTAAATATAACTGATTTGAGAAAGCAGACAGTCGTACATCATAAGTGCCAGACTCTGGATACAATAATGCAGTGTATGAAGTCATATAGGTCAGAAGACAAACTTCTGTTATGAAAGGCAAGTTCCCGATTTTGAAAGCAGATTATAAAATCCTTAATTGGCTTATATAAAATGTACTGTAAACTGCCCATTCCTATTCAGCGACAAGCCCCCCCCCCCCTTCCATCTACAGATGGGCCTCATACAGATGGATCAATATCAATATTCCGTGGTCAATGCCCACTGACAGTGCCCAGGCAAGAAATGAAATTCACACAATCACAAATACCTGAAGAAAGAATACTGTTATTCTGTATAAAAAGTGCACGTGTGCTGTTATAAAGGATAAGAATGAATCAATCTAAACATAAGTGTTTCTTGTTCTCCTACCCATTTTACTGTTTTATGGTTTTGTGTTGTTGTTATTATACATTGAATGTGAATTTTTGCATCAGGTAAAATTCAGAGTGATTTACACAGCTTTCATGTTTACAAGCTATCCATTGATACAGCTGAATATAGGCTAATGATGGTCTCACTACATGGCACAATGGCAATGCCCAACCTAGGATATGAATCTGCAACCTCAGTTACAAAAGCAATTGAAGAGTGTTTTTCCAAAACTCACTCAGACCACTTTTACCAATTATTTAGAAAAATAAAAATGCCTTTTTACTTTAAATTGGTGGTGAATTTTGCATTATTTATACTTCCTAAGAATAATAGTGTAAAAGTGAAATTACAAATATCTAACCATTGATCATAAAAATGATACCCACCTTGAAAAATATGGTTTATTGAAACTGGACTTAGTGAGGTTTGGAAAAACACTCTTCAATTTGGGATAAACAACTTCTAAACGAGGAAGAAAATAAAAACTTGTACGTTGCATTTTTTTATTTTGTTAAAATCAGGAAATTGCTTTTTTATACAATATTTTAAATATGTGTGGATTTGAATGAAAACAATATCAATAACTGTTAAAAAACAGCACATTGTTTCATTTAGTACAGAACTATTAACTATTACGTGTAATATTACGTAAAATAAATATGTGGAACTAGGTTATTTTATCTTTGTGGTCACCTTGACCTAAGACAATGACAGTTTCTCCCAAATGGATTTTGAGTACTGACCCCAAACAGAGATGAATTACAAAGAGCTGACAGTGGTGGGTGATACATTCTTAGCTGTGCCAAGTTAGCAGATCAGCAGGTGAGGTCTAGCATACTGTTGGTCTGATTCGAGAAATTTCATTATGAAGTCCTGTATAATCTTTTGGTATACCTTTGTTTCTGCGTGTGAACAGGTAAATTATTCAATAACTGTAATGGACAATGTTATTCAGAGAATATTAATTCAAATGGACGATGAGATTAAATGTAACCATCCTATGTCACATCAACTGGGAGCAAAGGAATCAACTGAAATGTCACAATCAATCATTTTATGGTAACATACACTGCCTGGCCAAAAAAAAAGTCGCTGTTGCACCCGTCATGCATAGGTCCCTCTGTACAAGCCTCTGGAGGCAGTGTTATGATCTGGGGTTGCTTCAATTGGTCAGGTCTAGGCTCAGCAATGTTATGCAGCAATAAAATGAAGTAAGCTGAATACATGAATGTACTGAATGACCAGGTTATCCCATCAATGGGCATATTCCAGGATGACAATGCCAAGATTCATCGGGCTGAAATTGTGAAAGAGTGGTTCAGGGAGCATGAGGAATAATTTGCACACATGAATTGTCCTGAACTTAACCCCATTGAAAGTCTTCGGGATGTGCTGGAGAAGACTTTACGGAGTGGTTTGACTCTCCCGTCGTCAATACAAGATCTCAGCCAAAAATTTATGCAACTCTGGACGGAAATAAATGTTGTGACGTTGCATAAGGTTGTCGAAACAATTCCACGACGAATGCGCGCCGTAATCAAAGCTAAAGGCAGTCCAACGAAATATTAGTGTGTGCAACCTTTTTTTTGGCCAGGCAGTGTAGTACTCATTATTGCTGAACACACACCACACTGAGAAGAAAAAAAAAACACATTATTGTAGCTTTCATTTATCCAGATGTTTTTGATATTGATATTTTCAGGCCTCATTTAATTTGGCTGCAACACATGCATGGGAAATATGTCATTTATGCAATGATGAAAGAATATTGATTCATTTCTTTGTTTATATGAGATTAGGGAAGAGTTATTGATTACTTTTAATCAAGGTTTAGAGAGGAAGAAAAATGGCACCAATATTTTTTGATTTAACCATATATCAATCAAGCTATTCAGAAGGCAAAGATGCATCACACATTATTTATAATTCTTGCCTGTAAGTAAATATTTTAATAGCAAATAGTTTAACAATTTATCCTTGACAAAGTCCAGTCATATGTAAAGGACAAATTATGTATCTTTATAAAACCTAGTATTTAAAGTTGATTAGACTACTGGGGCTCTATCTTGACGATCATGGCGCACGTGCATTTAGGGCGTGTCCAAGTCCACTTTTGCTAGTTAGATGGCATGTTTTTTGAGCGCTAAGTAAAGCGCAAGGTGCATATGGGCTGAACCTAGTCTCTTCATTTATTATAGGTGTGTCTTGGGCGTAACATGCAATAAACCAATCAAAATGTCATATCCCATTCCCTTTAAAAGCGTGCTTTTCCACCTTTGTGGATTGCTTATATGAGGGTGAAACAGACATGCTTATGCGTGTGTAGTGCAAGCAATGAATAGGCTATATGTATAGTATGATCAATATTATTCCGAATAACCATTATGACGCATTTTGATATACACAATAATAATCTTTAACATTAGGGTTTAACACTGGCAAGGTTATTTGTAATTCCCAACAGTGCTGAAAATATATGCGTTTGTTTTTTTTAAAAAGCACCTGCAACAGCTGAGAATAAGTTACCAGAATATGGTTTCCGTCTCATCTTAAAAAACGCCAAATTAACCTGCTTGTTTAACGAATTTTGTTTGATTATACCATGAAGCATTGTCAAACATCAATTCCATGAGGCTGTTCTCAGCATGGAGTTCTCCGAGTTCAAGCTTCGGAAGGGTTGTTTCTCCGGACAAATTTTCCTATTGAACTCTATGGAAAAATAAGTAAGGAGAAGAAACCCTTCAAGTTATCCATCCATATCTACTGCATATCTGCAGCAGAGTGATGGGTTAAGGCTTGCTTGATACGTCAGACCCTTGATGACTTTGAGCCATTTAACCAACCATGTGTTCCATACTGTTCCAGTGTAATTTACTGCTAAATGTAGTCCCTCCCCCCAATTCCCATAGAGATCCATTCAAATGCAGAGAGGTTATAGTATCGCTTGTAAGAGTACCAGAAAATAAGATATCAAGAGTATTTTGACATTGTTGGGTCACAGACATCAGAAAGTCATGGCATGCATATGTGACCAAATATTAAAAATGATTGCTAAATTTACGGGGTTTTCTTAAAGCTGTAGTTTATAATTTCAGACAAACATGAATACTGTAATTGAGACGGATTTGTCTCAAACACTAAGGGTGAAGTTTATAGAGTTAATCAAATAATGGCATTAGTTATGAGTGTAACCATCTGACAACCTGTTTGTATTTGAGTGACCATGTATAAGTATTATTACTTTGATACTGATTTTTAGAATAGTTAATGCTTTCATTTTTGGATACTGAATGATAACTATTACTGTGTGTCATTCATGCATAAGCAAAAATGATCCTGAAGCTCACCTTCCTGCTCTCTGGAGTTTGCAAAGAAGCCCGTAGAGCCCATCTCGACTGGGCGCGCCCTCACACTCCAGCCACGTACTTATTCCGCCGCTGCGAAGTTGGCATACCACAATACTTGCATTCATATGCCTCATCCACCACCTCTGCGCAGGGGACCATTCAATAATGAAGAGGTATCACAGGGAATCAGACCATTGCATTAGATGTGGCCTCAGCTTGGTTATGGCAACCTCTGATGGGAAAGTATCTGGTCTAGTTCTGTTTTTCTTCTTCACAGATAAACCAAGATGTGAATAATGGCTTTGGTTGTGCAGGGGAGGACATTATTATTTTCCTTTATTTATGCAGGGGGACCCCACTGAGACCGAAATCTCTTTTTCAGGGGGGCCCTGCGACCATACAATGATAAAACAGAAGAATGAACATTCTAGTAAGTTATACAGAGAAAATATGTACAGAGATGATTTGCAAGTAAAAGAGAATAAGAATAAATGGTAGTATATACATATATACATACACATACACATACACATACTTATACAAATGCATACATACTCATGTAAGTATACACATGAGCACAAACATATACAGGCCCACAATCATAGGATGCATCCTGTGCAAAGAACACATGGATGATTAGGCCATGCAGGTACATGTACCTTCCTTCTCTAATAAATTAAAAACCAGTTGCTTAAAATGTTCAACAGATACCAGTGACGTTAAGTGAAGTGATTCCTGGGTTTCATTCCACAATTTGGTGTTAGCATGAGTCCTTCTTGCTTCCAACTCTGCACCTAGGCACCAAAGTACTTGATCATGATGCCAGTTGTACCTTCCGGCACATTGAGGACTCCATTTCCATGAGTCGAGTCCTGTTACTGAGACATTGTGACAGGCGGAGCCATTTCCTCACATATGAGCTGACACGTTTCTCTAACTTGTCAACAAGTGTGAGAGGAGCCTCACAGATGGTAAGAGGCCACAAAAGCTGGGACAATCACCCTGTAGCCTTACACACTTACATAGGTTACTTATGGAATTACATTACAACTCCCTAAGTAACCTATCTCCCTAGAGAAATTGATGTACATGCCCGTATTCAATGGACCAAGACAAGTATTTGACCATAGATCGAAACCAATAACTGCAGTATCAGGGTCACAATTCTATACTGTGGGAATTACACCAAATTGTTTTAAAAGTTAAATGGAGAATTCCTTTTTCCCAAATGAGGTCACTTGTGATGATTTGGAGGAAAGATGAATAACTATTTCCAACTCATCCATCAAACATGTAAACATGGAGCCTTTATGCTTCCAGTTAAAATGTGATTTATACATGAGTGTTTTTGATGTCTGAGAGATCTGAATTTCAAAAGCAAGAGAGTACTTTTTTTTGCAATTACCCTCAATAGGCGGTCTTCTTTCTTTTCTGTTAACAATATACAGAACTGAATGACAGTGTACAGCTTCAGGTGATAGAAGCAAGTTGAACCAGACATGGTTCATTTAGCTTCCATTAAATAATAATAAAAACTCTTTCTATGGGAACTTGTCCTGGGGGACTTCTGTTGATTTGGTGCTGTAAGTTCAACATTTTAAAGAAACTCTTTGCAGTGTCATTGCCAGGATGATTGTGGCAGCTCCTTCCTATAACACTCACCATGCAGTGTGTCCCAAAATGCATTAATTGTCTACCAGAAATTTAATCATCATTGTTTTTTGAAAGTTCCTAGTCTGATTTTTTGTATTGATTATTTGTACAGACATATATGAAAAAGACTAACTATTGTCTCTGACAGGTCTGTTTGGTGGAAGGTCATTTGGCAGAACCTGACCATGAATCACGAGATCAACATGTCACCACATCTTAATAAATGACCAAGCTGGTAATTCAACAAATTAAGTATGAAATTATTTTTTCCGATAACTGTTTGCATCAGTTTGCTATTCTGTGACTTACGTTGTTAATTTTTTACATGAGATAAATGTGAGCTTTACTGAGCACTAGCAATTGTTTGGTAACATTAGACAGTGCTTGTGTTACCAATTTGATTGCTAGCTTGCACAAAGCTGGTGCAATCAGTCCCAGGTGCACATCAGAGAGAGAGAGAAGAAAAAGTTCAGAGATGAAGCTTGAGTCAAATACGAAGGTATGCAATGCAAATAATGTACATTGAATATGTATCTATGTATATTTGTTTTGTTAGAAATTTGACGTTTGACTATGCGAGACTACAGGAGATGGTCGAGCAGTGTTTCCCCCAAAGTTGAAATGAAACCTATGCCTATGGGTATGTAAAGTTCTTAAGCATATTGCAACCTTTGTCTAAAACAGTACAGATAAACTGATACATTTTAATTGAATTTCTGTCCAAAGTTAGTTGCATAAGCCAATGAATGCATGATTGAGATGGGACAGATGCTACTGTGAATAAGCAGGAGAAGTGTGCCTCTGAGCATATAAAATGTACTATTGTGAGCTAGTATGAGTATTTTCAGCCTGGGATTTCATGCATGTTTTATACTGTTACTAGAGTCTCTTACGAATTTGCACAGCTATGCTCATAAATTCTGTTAGATAAGTTTGTTACTGCTGAAATCACTATGCATCACAGTGAAGAAGGGAAAGAGGTTGGTATAATCAATGAATCATAAAATAATTCTAAATTACTGATACATTTATTAGCTATTTTACATTACAATAGAATGTCATGGTCTTTATGTCAATGTAAATGCAATAGATAAGTAATGTCATACATTGAAATGACCCTATTCCAACTTTTTGTTTAGTGGATGGGTAGATGGGCTTCTGTGGGGCAGAATGCATCTTCTGTGCAAGGCTAGGGCCAACCCTGAGGATAATATCATTATTTAAAGTATCCTTAAAGGCTGCTGAAGTTGAAATAGAGGAAGCTAAAAGCTTGCCTTTAGACTGCTTAATATCCTTAACCTGCTTTGGATTGATTTGCATTTTTAATAACTGTTCCAGTTTAAGGATGTATCACCTATAAGCAGTAGAATCCTTTTTACTTAATTGTATGGAAAGGTGGCATTACCTTATGCTCACAAGCCTCCACTGGCCCAGTTAATAATTTCACGATAAATTCCTTTCTCGCTGGCTGTGTATGAAAATGCTGGGCAGGCCCAGTTGCTCATTATTTTGGCTACAAAAAAGAGATCTCAGTGGCTTTCAAAGAGGGGTTGTTGTTTGGGCATGTTTGACAGGTGTGTTAGTGCTATGACTGCTGAACTTTCTTATGTTTCATGAAGAACAGTGGCTAACAGTGGTGATGTTTCTATGGTAGTCTGGGGGGGAAGACATCATATAGGGGCAGCCTCCTTGACTGTGATGTCTGTGCAATGTTTCAAGATTCAAGGCAAAACAGATGACCATCTGTGAATCAGTTGACGGCAAATATCAATCAAGGGTATGACAGTCCATTTCATCAAGAACAGTTTGTCAAACTTTACAGAGAAGGATACTATGGTTTCCTTTATTTTTTTGGCAGTTACCTGTACCTACGTTTTAAGCGTTGAAGACATTCTTCAAAAAATGTCTCATAATTTCTCAGGTCTTTGCTCATGCCACAAATTCTCTTTTTTGGATGTTTATGTCGTGTTTTGTTGGGCTTATTTTTAGGATTTGCTCCAAATCTCCAAATTACATATATACTATATATACAGTATATTCACATGTACAAAATACTACTGTTTCTTTCTGATATCAACTGCAAAGATCTTTTGTTACATTTTACCTGAATCCCACTCGGCTTTCATTTTTGGACTCTGGATGGGCATCCATCAGAGACGATGACCAAATTAAACTGCTATTTCTCTTTTTCTCTGCCTCCCCTTTCTGATTGATACACCTATTACACATAAAGATTTCACGCCTGAAAGATCCCAAATGGGTCCAGTCCCATGACAAACAAATCAATTTTTATAGACCTGAAACTTGCTGAGCTTGAAAATTGTTTGAATATCTTTGAAGCACCACAGAGAGATATACTAATCCATCTGTTACTGTGTTTTATGACATGGTTCGTGGTATTGATATCTCAAACATGTACCACCTAGAGCTCACTGTTGAAGCAATTATCTCTCTATTTGTGACTCTCTATGCACAGCCCACTAAAGGAAACAAGCTATTTGTGCTTCAACGTAAACCGTTTATATGAATACAATCTGAGGGATGTATAATGAAATGTTCTCAAAAATTGTTTTAAAAACATCAAATAATTATAGGGATACACATTACCTGAAGATTAGTTTATAATAATAATTTGAATTTTAAGAATTTTCATTTATAGTGTGTACTGTCTATATACTGTATATTGTGTGGTGCTTCATATACACACCACCTTTCCAGTCCCTTCACCAATGCACCATCTCCCGAAGCACAATTATCAATCTAATATTTTTTCCACAGTGCAGGCAATATCTTCAATGGATACCTGGGGGGGAAACAGTGAAAGTTGAAGCAAAGGACATTATCGTTTACATGGTTATCAATATATCACAATGGCTTCATACTGTACCAGTAATGACTGTTTTATGCTGATTCAGATAAAATAATTCCCATAGCTATATAGAATGAGCAATGGGTAGATACAGTCCTCCCACCACAGCAGCCAAAAAATGTAATAACAAAACTTTTACAAACACAGTAATAAATCAAAACTGATATTTTAAAATATCAAAAATGATATTTTAAAAATGCTATGCTTGAGAAAACAACCCGAATTATGTTAGTGATTGAACAAACTACAAATCTGGAAAAAATGTGTTTCATATGACCCTATAAATAATTCAGTGTGCAATGTAAATAAAAGCTGTAATGTTTGGAAAATTAATGTTTAAAGCATGACATTTTACTAGGACCTTCATAAAACAGTCATATACAAACAGGCTTTGTGACTATTTTTTAAATCACCTATCACATCCATGAGTCAGAGTGACTATACATGAGTTTAAGTAACCATTTAAGTGACATGAGCTGATTAATTTCTGTTGTGTTTTGAATTATTTTCGGAACGGTGATATATATACAGTATATATATATTTTTTTTTTTCTGCATTCAGCTCGTACCAATATGTCAGTGGTGCAGGCTAACATTTCATTTTGTATTCCATCCCAAGAAAGTAGTCAGTTTAAGCATTTTCATGGCTAATATTTCCTATTGATCGGATTATCAAAAGGTTTACGCTACCCCTTTTAAACCAAATTAAATTTCAATCGGAATGGGATAGTCTGTTCCGAGTGAGGTGCTTATATGAGACATTTTATTGCGATTGGATTGTTAATCCAATTACTCGTGGTATACAAAGCTCCATGTAAACACAGCTAATGTTAGCAGTTTGGTTCCGATCTGTCTGTTTAAGCAGTTCTGCTGGACTACGGCCTGTGATGAAATGCAGGATACTAACTGTTAAAGAATGTGTAGTTCATTCTGTCTTCTGTTCATTTCTTTACATTCGGCATGAGAAGGCATTTGCAGAGTGTTTCTGTTCCTTCTACCTCACCATTAACTTGAGGCAATACTATGTGGTGTCATGCAACAATGATGGATGCCACTTTCCTCCAGAAACCCCTGAAACTCAGTTGATGCAAACTGGGCTTCATTACCTGAAACAATTGTCTCTGGTAGTTCATCACAGCAAATATTTCTGTCAAGCACCTGATGACAGCACTAGCAGTAATACGGGGCTGGGATGTTTCCTGCCACCCTGAAATAGTCTGAAATAGTATTCTGTTTTTAACCCAATGATGTTCTCCTGAGGTGAATGGTGCACACATGACTGTTGCAAGGCTTTGCTATGGTTTAGCGGTATCTCTGTACTCACCGTTGGAACCAGTCTGGCCAATGTACCATTTAGTTGTCATGCCAGGCGTTATTGGACAACCGGTTCAGTGTCTTAGTCAATATCAGGCCACCACTACCTTTGTGCACAATTGACGTTTCCTTTTAACAATGCCCCGATGTCCTTTTAACAATGCTCCATCCACTAACATTAAGGTTTGCGGTCCAAGCTGCCTGGGTGCATCACAATGCAGTTGGCTCACAAACCCAAGACAAAACTTCATATACAACATGACTGTATTCAGCATGACAGGAGCTCCTGCTGCTATGATTCATTCAGTTCCTTCTAGTTGTAAGTGAAGCTGACATCTCCTCCAGCTGTATCGGGGTTAACACCCATACCACAGGAAGATTGCCACAACGTAAATGTATTCACCAAGCTCAGAATTAACAGGTTGGTTCAATATCAACCTAGTGCCTGTGGCCCGGTCTGTCTATGACCTTGAAACCTGTTGGGCTGTAGCCTAAATGCCCACCCCCAAGCCTTGCCAATGCTTCTGATTGTGGTGAATGAGTGGTCTCTATGGTTTGTGACTTGTGGTCATAACAAGTTCTACCTACTGTATAAAGGAATACATACAGTAAAAGTTCCCACATGCCCCTAGCTCCACCAGGCCGGCATCCACAATCATCGATGGTGCCATCATTTGGGAGCTACCAGTGCAATTTTGAGTTCCTCCCATGGTCTTTGTCATGACCAGAAGGAAAAGCAAGGAATGCAGTGCGCAAAACGAAACCTGTGGCACAGACAATAAAATGTCCCGGGCAGAAAGTATGCCCTTCAATTTTTAAATGACCAAAGACATTGAGTTCAAGATATTTACACCCACATTTCCCCAGGCCCTTCCCTATTCTGCAGCAATTTTCACATTTTGATGTATCTTTTTTTCTATTAAAACTGGTATGAGTATTAGAACGTCCTCAAACTCATCTGCCTTTCTTTTCATGGCCATGTAGTACAGATCCTCACAAGCAAACCTTTGTCTTTTGAACCTCATATACTGTAAAGTAGAATCACTGAAATTAATTCTCTGTCTCCATATTTTCGCTGTCTTCCCCGCACTGGAAAACTGGTTGAACTTATTTCAACAGTATCGTTCTAAAGCCCTCCACAGACTGTAATCCAGACAGAATTTCATCACTTGTTTCCCCCTCCTTTTCCCCCACATAACTCCTCCAGTGTTCATAATATCATAGTACACAAGCTCTTTGTCACATTTAGGATGAAATTGTAACTTAATTCTCCTAAGTTACAAGGTCCTTCACAGTCTACCACCGCCATAAATATATAACATTTTTAACCATTATACTCATAATCACACACTTAGTTCCTGATAGTACTCCAGAAAAAAAGTCTGCATTTTGTGGGTGATCACGTGCTGTTCGCAGTTGAACCTCTTCATCAGTGTTTTTAAACACTATGTTATGACTTATTTCTCTTCCCTTGCCTGTCCTGATCTAGCGCATCCTTGATCTGTGTTCTGTTTGTTACCTGCTTAGTAATTCCAGGACTGGATTTTGCTGTAGTACATCTTTTTTTTCCAGAGGCTATACTGTTTAAAATTTCATTGTTTACTTTCCCCCTTCTTTTCTGGCTCTGAATCACACCATGACACAATTTTGTGGCTTCTTTTGGTTTACTCAAGTCTAAAAACCATTTTTGTGCTCTAGAAATTTATCTTACATTGAAACATACTTGGAAAATGGAATTGATAACTTTAATACAAACAAATTTTAATTTTAAGAAAGGTAGCCACATTCTTTAGTGATGGTATACAGCAACTGACTCCCTGATTTCACTACTGATGTGGAATGCATTATACTTATTTCATAGAAATAAATTGTTGGCAATATGTATTGACAGTACATCATATTGTATTCTACGTGCTGCAGTTGATGTAAAAATCTGAGGAAATTATGGTTTTAAAACAATAAAAACATAATAATTCAAAATTATGACACCATTTTTGTAAACAATTGTATATTCTGCTCTTTTAATTGACATTAGTGTTTCTTATAAGAGTTACTTCCAGGAATATCTGTTATTTCCTGGAGGGAATTGTACAAGGATTATAAAATATGACCTGGGACATTTCTATGTCTTATGTAAAGCACTTTGGGTTGCCTTGTGTATGAAAATGTGCTAATAAACAAATAAACTTGGCTTGACTTGACTTGACAACAAAGGCCCTGTTTACACCTGGTACTAACGTGTCTCATATCCAGATTTGTTTGTATTTTGGCATTCATCAAAGTTTTCGTATCTCAGATATGTTTGTTATCTTTCCAAAGATAGCTAGCTTTCTAAAGATGACAAGCGCCCAAGAAATTGCGTTGTTGTATGAATTTTTTTTGCTACTTGACACTGACTGAGAAGCTGTCTTAGACAGACCTGTATTTTTATGTGGTTTAGCCTTATCTCCATGAAATCAGATCATGTTAATGTTAATGCCAGGGAGTAAACAGGGCCAAGGTTTGCTGTTGCCCAGACACATTTGTCAGTGTAAAAAAAATTGTCTAATTGGGTCAAGATTACCTTTATCATGTCCCTTTGCTTTGAGCTCTGAACAATACAGTAAAACGTGTAACAACCAAAGTTATTAAAACATTTTTTATAAAATATTAAAACCGTACTCATTTGGGCCTATGTATCCTGAGCCTAAAAAAAATAGGTGGTAAAAAAAAATAAATAGACAACCACCAGTGCCCATTATATTATCTTTCATGTATGATAACATTACACTGAACTCCAACCATAGCTCACTACTTCTTATTACTGGGAGTGCATTTTTGACACCAGCAAATATGAAACTGTATGTAAGGTTGTATGGAATAAAGTAAAAAGGGGGGAAACTGGTTCCTTTTGGAAAATGCTTTTTATTAAGTACGTATACTGTTATTTTACATACTTTTTCCCGTGTAATCATTTTCATGCTGCATCACAGGGGTATTCACAAACCAAAAGTTGGCAAACTGACCATGTTAGCAAGTTGTTACAGACTAACAGTACTAGTCCATAATAGCAATGTAATGTAGTTGTGTATAGGCTAGCTGGGACAGTTAGCCAGTAGCCAGTAGTAATATTTACAGTCCCTTGAAAATAAAACCTTATATACTGCCTCCTCTTGCAATTCCTCTATAATTTATGAAATTGAGGACAAAGACTACACTTTATTGTGGTCTATGGTCAACACAGCCAGCTCGATACCAACCATTATTAATGCTACCTGTGTCCTGTTACATGACAAAGAAAGCTAACAAACAAAAATAATATAAACATTAAAACACCTTTTAGTGAAACTTGTCATATTCATAGCTAGATTACATTACAAGTAACACACCAAAAGATGAATTGAGCACATTCAAAGGCATACCATTATTCATTTAGAAGTTGAAACTTTTCTACTTCTCCCATCACAAATGGAGCTTTTGTGGGTGCAACCAAGTTTTAGAATGTAGGGGAGATGGAGAGCCAAGTATTTTTTGGTTTCCTCACTAATGGGCATTAAAATGGGAAAACGGAGACCTTTTCTGATTATTTATAATGGGAAGTATTCTTTATTCATCCTAACATTGTATTGGGTGTGTTGTACCGTTATGAATTATTGAAGGGGATACCACCCATGTATCTCCCTGGAGATGATGCCCTTGCTGCCACCACAACATAACAGGCAGAAGAGCAAGTTTGAACTTTGGTGACCATGTATAGTCCCAATAAGAATGCTGTACTGTACAATAGTGGTCACCAGTTCCTCTTTTTTTTTCTTTTTTTTTTACAGAGGAAACAGTTTTAATGTCCATCTTCATTTTTACCAGATACTGTTGTCTGTATTAAAGCAATCTTTCACGGGCCTTATAATAATGACATGATGGCAGTGAATGAACGAGGGAAGCTGAACGTCTTCATTGCTTCAGCCAACAGAAGGATATTCCTTTGGGGTGTGGCATAAGGACAGAAAAGAGTCCTGGAAATTGCGTATGGCTTAGAGAAGTTTAGAGAATTTGGAGATAAAGGATCTCCCTTGGTGTATATATGCTTATGGGAGTTTTACTTACTCAGAAGTGTTTGAAAAAAGGAGGGACATATCGTGTCAGTGCTATGCCAATGTTAACCCTCATCTCAACCACTTGTTGAGGTGAGGGTTTTAAAAAATATTATTATTATTACTATTATTATTATTATTATTATTATTATTATTAATTTTCACTGGCTAAATGAGTTTACCTAAGATTTGTTTATTAATAGTGAGCAGTAGTTAATTTGGTCAAGTGACTGAGCTTAATTTAGCTAGCTAGCTAGCCAAATAGTGAGCAGTAAACATAAGCTAGCTCTTCAAATGTTAGCTATCTAACATTTTAAGGATTTCACTTTTTTAACTTAACAATTTGAATAGTGACTGAGCTTAATTGAGCCCAATAATGGGCATTTTGTTTGTGGTCGTCACCATGGAGACCGCATTCGCAACATATGCTCGGGAATGTCCGTTGGATCTGCAGCAACAAAGTTTACCATCGCTCTTCACCGGAGTTGAAGATGTCGGAACTGATCCGGAGTGCAGGCAGTCTTCAAAAGGCAACCAGGGAAGCGAAGGAGAAGATAATGCGGGGGAGGAGTGAAGGTGACGACTGGGAAGGTTGGGTAACATGGTATACCTACAGTACACTATTGCTGCCACTATATAGCCTGTATAGAGTACACTGATGCAAGGGTAACATGCGGTATCACGTGCTGAAATCCCTCACTCAACCGTCCATTTAATTAATTATATTTAATGGATTTAATTGATTAATTATTATTAAAAATGACAATCATCAATTAAATCGCCAAATTCGTTGATAGGTAAGTCGAACAGTAACCTGGTGGATCAACCACAAGTCAAAACAAAGTACACATTTATTCAGGCTGTTGAACAATTAAAATAGCAAAAACATGTTAACACTTATGCAAACAACTGTAATTCTTTTTTAAAAACTGATGTGTACTGTTCCAAATGTTGTTTTAAGATTTAAAGATAAAACCACCTTCTTTATGGCAGAAGAAGAAATGGGTCAAAATCTATTTCATTCAATAACATGTTTATTAGGAGTTGGTTCTCCTGGAAAGCGCTTGACACAAATTTAAAGGGCTATTCAATCATTTAAATCTTTGTTTTGTCCTTAACTTGCAAATAATACATTGAGTTGAGATCTTTTACAGATGATATTTAAAAATTCACATGACACAATCTGTTTACTTTTATTTTTATCTGTTTGGCACAGTTTAATGTAATTTTATTAGCAGTAGGATTTACCCGGCTTTGTGAATGTAATTATATAACGTTGCAAGTACTGTTTCAAGCTGAAGTGATACTGCCACACCTGTAGGTTTCTATACAATTATTTTATGAACAGGTACAATTGTATCATGTTGCTAAAGTACAGTACCCTCCACTATTATTGGCACCCCTGGTAAAGATGAATAAAAAGGGTTATAAAACATTCACCGTTTGGTGAATTAGCTTAATTTCACACTGAAAAAATGAGAAAAATCTAACCTTTAAGAAAAAAAACCCTCATCAAGAAATTATTATTTTTAACAATTATTGGCATTTAATACTTTGTACCACCTCCCTTTGCTAATAAAACAGCACTGAGTCTTCTCGCATAACATCTAATAAGGTTGGAGAATACAGAGCAAGGAATCTGAGACCATTCCTCTTTACAGAATCTCTCCAGATCATCCAGAGTCCTAGGTCCTCTCTTGTGCACTCTCCTCTTCAGCTCAGCCCACAGGTTTTCAATGTGGTTTAGGTCAGGGGACTGAGATGGCCATGGCAGAAGCTTGATTTTGTGGTTCAGTTATCCATTTTTGTGTTGATTTGGATGTATGTTTTGGATCATTGTCCCTACTGGAAGATCCAACGACGACCCAGTTTTAGTTTCCTGGCAGAGGCAACCAGATTCAGATTAAAATTTTTTTGTATTTCATGGAGTTCATGATGCCATGTACCCTAACAAGGTTCCCAGGGCCTTTGGAGGAAAAACAGCCCCACAACATCACAGAACCTCCACCATACTTAACAGTGGGGATCAGGTTATTTTCGGTATAGCCATCCTTCCTTTTACGCCAAAACCCACCTTGAGTGTTGGTTGCCGAAAAGCTCAATTTTCGTTTCAACTGACCATAGAACACGGTTTCCAGTCAAAGTTCCAATAGCATTTAGAAAACTCCAGGGGCTTATGTTTGTGGGTGAAATGACAGGAAAGGCTTTTTTCTGGCATGCCTTCCAAATAATTTGTTGGCATGGAGGTGACGTCTAGTGGTAGTTTTGGAGACTTGATGACCCCAAGATGCTACTTTCCTCCAACAGTCATTCTTGGGGATTTTTCCCCTCTCTTACCATCCTCCTCACTGTGCTTGGGGGGCAAAATCAGAGAGGAGGCAGGACCCACGGCCTCCAGTTGCTTTGGACTTTTATAAGTATTGCCCTAACGGTAGATATGGGCATTTCCAGGTGAGTAGCTAAAAAAGGTTTAGGCTGAGTTTTGCTGTGAAGTGCATTGTGACAACTAGTTGTGAAATGCACTATATAAATAAATATTGATTTGATTTGTGTGCTCTCTTATCTTTCCCATGTTGATGTATGAATAAGGGAATATGGCCTCTGTGTCTCCTCATAGTTTTTACCCCAGTGAAACAGGAAGTCATGGATTACTGCTTCAAAGTTCCAAACACTTTGATCAACTTCAAAAATGCTTCAGTTACATTTTGTTCATAAGAATTTCTAGGGGTGGCAATAATTGTGGCACACATGGTTTTGTTAAAAATAATTATTTTTTGATGAGGGATTTTATTTTCTCAGAATACATTTACTTCAATTAAAGGTCGGATTTTTCTAATTTTTTCAGTGTGGGATTAAGCTAATTCACCAAAAGGTGAATTTTTTATAACCCTTTTTACTCATCTTTACCAGGGGTGCCAATAATTGTGGAGGGCACTGTATATCTTTGCCAATGTACAGTAGATAAAGGTCATGCATCTCAACACTGTTGTTTATTTTATAATGATGAGAGCAATGCCATATCAGAGAGAGCAAAAACATGGTAACAATAAAACTAAGTTTACATTGGCATGTGCAATTACAACAAATTGCAGCCAAATGAGTCAGATAAGAGCATTCTAGCCTCTCAGTCAAATTCTGTTTATCTGTCTAATTTAATTGAGCAGCTCTCTTCTTGTCCCAAGACAGACTTTTGCATGCATTCCTAATCTTGTTTGGAAGCTGAAACATCGCTCCCTATACTGTACTTGTCCCTTCCCCTCCCAGCAAGTGGGCCAAAATGAAGTCAAAAATTGACACAGCCGACAGTACCAGAAAGCAGAAGAAAATGGGACACACAATTTTACAACTGTTGCAGTACATCAAGTATTTCCATCATCATTATGATTAGTTAAACAATTATGTAATTTGCATGGTACTCACATATGGCAGCAGATGACAAAGTATCCAGAAAAAAAACTTTCTATAAACATTTCAGGGCTTTAGTCTCTGATGTTGAATGTACTTAATGTGATGTATACGAATAATGTGATGCACTCATGACAAAACTTTACCCAGAGACAGATTAAGACATAAAGTTAATAGCTTGGCTTTATGACGCCATTTTGTTTGGCTGCTACTTGAAATGTGTTTTGACACTTCTGTTCTCTCCTCTGCTTTTATGTGGAATCCTTTGATATTTCAAGAGGAGAAATATCAATCACTCAATTCCCCAGTTCCTCAATTCCCCAGTTAGGTTGGTATGAGTCACAGGGAAAAAGAATAACTTTTCAGTGATGTGGATTGCTACAGTCAAGGCCCATTCTCCTTTCTGAAAGGGAGTAACAGCTTTCTGATGTATCCACATTACATTACATTACTGGAATTTGGCAGACACTCTTATCCAGAGTGACTTACAATGAGACAACAGGGCATAAATTGGGGTTAAGAGCAACAGTAACCCTAGAGGTGGGAGCAAATACTCAGACCACAAATGTGAAAGCCTAGGATTGACTGTAAACTAGTTAAGCCTGTTAGGGGAAATGAAAGAGGATTAGAGATGTACAACACATATCAAAATATCAACAACAAACAATGTAACAACAAAATAGAAGTGCAATTCATCACAGTGGCAGTAGCTAAGCCAGTGGCAGAAGAAGTGCTAGAGAGGGTCGGGGGGATGGAATTGTTATCCTGCTGAGAAGCTATACTGATTTATAGGTTAGCATTTTGTTTCTACCATGTTAAGTCTATGGACAATTCATCATCAAAATTTTGAATCTTAAGTTTTCATTCAAATTTAATAAAGTATAGCCATGAGATTATAAAAGGCACGCATGTCTCAAAATGACCAACAGAATAAGGGATCTTGTTCCATCGGATTCAAGCGCAAATTCTTTAGGTAGGCCTATCCACGACATAGTAATGGCCTAATATCATGATACAAAAACCAGAATTGGCGAGTCCATGGTGATTGTAGTCCACCTGTGAAATGGCATTGAGATTGGTTTTGAAAGGGCAGAGATATTGAGGTTCAAAAATTGCTGTTTTACATTGGAGAGCTGACCAGCACAAACCTACCACGCTTAGTGTAATATATATATATATATATATATATATATATATATATATATATATATACAGATCCTTTCCAAAAAATTTGAATATCATGGAAAAGTTTTTTTTTTTTCCATAATTCCATTCAAAAAGTGAAACTTTCATAGATTATAGATTCCTTACACACAAAGTGAAATATTTCTAGCCTTTATTTGTTTAATTTTTCATAATTTTGGCTTACAGCCCCAGAAAACCCCCAAAACAGTATTTCAAGAAATTAGAATAGTGTGTCAAAAATCAGCATTTACTTCAGTTATTTCAGAGAATTAATGTTTTAGACTGAGTGTCACACTATCATCTAATTTACTCAAAACACCTGCAAAGTTTATCTCAGTTTGGTTCAGTATGGGGAAGACTGCAGACTTGACAATTGGCCAGAAGACCATCATTGACACCCTCCAGAAGATGGGTAAGCCACAAATGGTCATCGCTAAGGAGGCTGGCTGTTCACAGAGTGCAGTGTCCAAGCATATCAATAGAAAGTTTAGTGGAAGGGAAAAATGTGGCAGGAGAAGGTGCACAAGCAAAAGAGATGACCGTAGGCTTCAGCAGATTGTCAAGCAAAGACGATTCCAAAATTTGACGGAGATGCAGAGGGAGTGGACTGAGGCTGGAGTCAGTGCTTCAAAACCACGTACAGAGTGTGACACTCAGTCTAAAACATTCATTCTCTGAAATAACTGAAGTAAATGCTGATTTTCGACACACTATTCTAATTTCTTGAAATACTGTTTTGGGGGTTTTCTGGAGCTGTAAGCCAAAATTATGAAAAATGAAACAAATAAAGGCTAGAAATATTTCACTTTGTGTGTAATGAATCTATGAAAGTTTCACTTTTTGAATTGAATTATGGAACAAAAACAACTTTTCCATGATATTCAAATTTTTTGGAAAGGATCTGTATATATAGACAGTGCCCTCCACTATTATTGGCACCCCTGGTACAAATGAGTAAAAAGGGTTATAAAAAATTCACCGTTTGGTGAATTAGCTTAATCTCACACTGAAACAATGAGAAAAATCCAACCTTTAATTCAAGTTTAGTTCAAATTTATTATGAGAAAAGAAAATCCCTCATTAAGAAATAATTATTTTTAACAAAACCACGTGGGCCACCATTATTGGCACCCCTGCATTTATATCTATAATAAAATAATCATTTTTAATATTTGGTCGCATATCCTTTGCATGCCATGACTTCCTGATGTCTGCGACCCAACAACATCAAAAGATTCTTGATATCTTATTTTCTGGTACTCTTACAAGCGATACTATAACGTCTCTGCATTTGAATGGATTTGTATGGGAATTGGGGGGTCGGACTAGATTTAGCTGTACATTATGCTGGAACAGTATGGAATACATGGTTGGTAAAATGGCTGTAAGTCATCAAGGGTCTGAGGTATCAAACAAGCCTCAAACCATCACTCTGCTGCCAGATATGCAGTAGATATGGATGGATCACTTTAAGGGTTGTTTCTCCTGACAAAATTTCCTATTGAACTCTATGGAAAAATAAATCAGGAGAAGAAACACTTCAAGTTATCTGTTTAATAAGGTTAATGTTGTTTTTTGGTGGAATTCCCCTTTAAGTAAAGTTTATATAACCACATTAAGCTGATTCAAAGTACAGGCGTAGTATGATAGCCATTAATGTATTGTAAGTGTACTTTAAGTATACTTATAAAAAGTGTACTAAGATGTTTACCAGTTACCAGGTGATTCGGTCTCCCCTCTCCACTCAAGCTGGGGAACAATAGTCTGTAGAGGGGGGGGGGGGGGGAAGAAGGAGGGAAAGAAGGGGAAGGAGGGGGAAGGAGAAAAATGAAGGAAAAGAGAGGAAAAAGAGAGAAATTTTGAGAAATTGAGTGAAAATGCTGCCCATTGGAAGTTATAGGACGCCCTTTTGATCCTGTTAGTTTGAGAAATATGTCTAAAAGTGACACTTTACTTAAGTAATGCACAGGGAGCTGTGGATCCAAAGGTCACCAGTTCGATCCCCGACCAGAACATGTCTCTTTTAACCCAAAGTCTTACCAAGTGCTATGAATCTTTCAAATATCACTTAATAAGTGATACAAATAGGACAGTGGCTAATTGTGAATGCCATACAGCCAAATAGTAATACTTTGTGTTGCTTCATGTTTACATAATGTAGAAATGTGATTGTTACTAATGTAAGAAGCATTTGTAACTAGTCACACCTACACACACATGTAACTTTATTTTTTACTAGAATGTATCAAATTATTATTATTTTATATATTCATATATTTTACGAGTTTGTTTTAGAAAAAAGACCCAATTCATTAATACAATCTAATTAACAATGAATGGAATAAGTATTGAAAGCACTGCAACAATGTAATTGTCTTCTCTGAATGAGTGATGAGTTTGCATGCTTGCATGCAATGTGGAACTGTTTGCAATACTGTTCTGTTGATGTACATTTTCTCATCATTTCATTATCTGCTTTAGTTTGCAAAAAGCTAAACTTTGCTTGACTCCTGTTTTTATAGATATTTTTGGTAGAAATAAGTCAAAAGTACTGCTGTAGAAATAGTGCAAATTTATTACAAAATATACACCTTAATTATCTCACACACACACACACACACACACACACACACACACACACACACACACACACACACACACACACACACACACACACACACACACACACACACACACACACACACACACACACACACACACGCACACGTAACCATAACACAAATAAATGAATGAAAGAATTAAAATACAAAATACAGAATACAAAATAAACATAATAAATAAACTAAATACAAAAAATAATAAATAAAGCTAGGAAACATTGCTCTACTGGAAAAAAAAACAAAATCGACACACACTATTTAGTCTATCTACACACTAAGAGACAAAGAATGACACCAAGCTATTTCTTTTCTGCCCTCTTCCTCCGCATCTCCTCCAACCACTGGTCAAGTGGCATATCAGTGTTTTGGGGACAGTATATGTGCCCATAATACTGGCTGTGGCCAGTTTCCTTGTTGCGGGGCTGGTGGCACTTAACAAATTTTTTTGGTCCACCGTCCGATTGTAAGCCCTCCGGGCGGGTGGACGAGCAACAAGGAGGCCAGTAGGAGCAATTAGTTTGGCTGCAGGGACTTGTGGGGTCAAAAACACAAATGGGCCAATGACAGGGGTGGGGTCAGGGACAACAGGCAAAGGGGCAGATGTAGGTGGAGGTGCCTGCTGAGGGAACAACCGCCTCTGAGCTGGCAGCCTCGGGCGGACAGACGGTGGAGGATGGGGATGTTGGGCCAGAGCTGCAGACTTCCTCTTGACCACTGCCTGTCCTGCAGTACTTCGAGGCAAGTGGTACTGATGTTGGGGGCCGGGCTGGGGTGGTGCAGCAGTGGGGCGTACCAGTACAGGTGGGAGAGGCGGAGGAGCAACAGGAATAGAGGCAGGCAAGTTGTCCCCTTGCAGCAGAATACTACATTCCTGCCTCTTCAGTCGCTTGTTGTGCCAATGAATAAGTGTTGTTTTGATTGACATCAAACAACTGCAGAATAGTGGTCTGCATGACCGTTCTGTTACCCAGGACCAGCTGCCTGATCTTACTATAGTCCCTAAGAATCAGAGTCCATCTCGTCAGTGCATAATTGCCCTGTTTTTTGGGGCTCTTATGAATGTCACAGAGCTTGACAAAGATGGACTCCACCAGGCGACAACTGTTTGGCCACTGGGCAGGGGATCCTGTTGATGCTAAGACACAGCATGTCATGCTCTCCACACCTGGCGTAAAGTCAGGTTTCTTTTTAGAACACCTGAAGCGTCCTGTTGTGAGGCGCACCTGGTGCCGCGCAGCACATGCCACTCGTTGCTGGTCGTAGGGCAGAAGGTTCTGCCACAGGGCTATGATGGTACTGGCCTGCTGGTTGTTAAGTGTTTGGCCAGTTTCAGTCCGCAGCCCCACCAAGTACTCTGCCAGGCTGTCCACTCTGTCCATCCCCGGGACACTGTGCTCATCCACAGCCTGGTGACTATACGAGTACATCAAAATACAGAGAGAGTACATCAAAATACAAATAAAACAATATCACAAGCAGAAAAATAACATCTGTCACAGTGTAACTTGTCAGAAAAAGACTTACCAGCTGTTGCTCAGGTGCTGCTGGGGTCATGGAAGGTGGCCCAGAGGGACGAACAGTTGTAGCAGTGGCTGGCAGGGTGGTGGGGAGAGGAAGGGCAGAGGCTGAGCTGGTGGTGACAGCTGATGGGCCAGAGGGCATGGCGGTGTGCTTATACACAGTCTGTTAAATGTAATAAATTAAATCATCAAAACACAATTACAATACAAGCAAAACAATAACACCACTGACACTTTATGATACAACATGTCACAAAAAGACTTGCCAGTTGTTGCTGTGGTGCTGCTGGGCTGATGGCGTGTGCTCCAGAGGCAGCAGTAGCTGCAGCAGCAGAGACGGTGGTTGTGAGGGTGGTGTTGCTGTCTGACCAGATGTTGCTGCGGGTGATGCAGAAGAGGATGAGGGTCCTGGTTGTGGTGTCACTGAAGATGACACAGGGACCGAGCCGGAAGGCTACAGGTTCACAGAAAAGAAAATGAAATGTAATAATACAGAACACAACACCAACACATCATAATTTTATAAAATACTTCTGTTACCTTCTTTGTATGGAAACCACAGTTACATGTCTGTGTTCCTCCAAACAGAGATGTTTTTTCCCCTCAGCTGCATTGGACATTTCTCAATCTGTAATATTGTTTGACAGTGAATCATAAGAATGTGTCCCCTTTTAATATGACATAATATGACATTATGTTTTATGATTCTACACATGTCACTTTGTCCAAGTTTACCTTCAGATCATACCACTTTTTCTGGCGTGTTGCCGGCCTGTTTCCTGCCTCAGAGGGCCAGACCCCTAAGGCAGCAAACGTGCGCAGGCGGGACATCCACTCCTCATCGCCCATAGCTCTGTGCTTCTTCTGTTTGTAAGCCATCTGCCATTAATAAAGAAAAGAAAAGGGCCCCTTATGCCAAAGCAGCTAATGTGTATAACTATTCAGTTTCATTACACAGTATAACCATATCATATGTGGGCTCAGTGTATAATATAGTAGTATGCCATAATAGCTTGTATTACAGTTTGGTTACATACCATCATATTAAGTTTATTATCAATTGGTAAACATAATCAAGTTAAGCCTTGTGTCACAACAGGTGCAACAGCTGTATACCTGTGTGAATTAAATACTTGACAAATGATTTTCTCATTTTATTAAGAACTTTAGTGCAGCAGCGTTATACTGTACGGTAGAATAAGGATGCTAACATTACAGTTATGTTATGATTAGGCATTGTTATGCTGGAAAACCAAATATCTAGCTCAATTCTAGCTAAATTCAATAGGCAACAAAATCACCTAAACTCAAAAAGAGGATTATGTTGTATGAGGAAAGCCAAATATTTATCTAATTTAATGGCGAAACACCTTATAATGCGGTAATAAATAACAGCGATTTTACGTCTATTTACAGGTAAAATCGGGTGACAGTAAATAATAGCGACTGTATCTATATCAACATACATTGTGACAGTATGCAATAATATCAGTATGCAATTAATTAACTGATGTTAATATTTATGCGGACTTAAATAACTTTAATATTGATTCGAACTTACTTCGATATCGGCTGCTCCGTCAAAGATGGAAAAGGTGCAACAGCTGTATACCTGTGTGAATTAAATACTTGACAAATTATTTTATCATTTTATTAAGAACTTTAGTGCAGCAGCGTTATACTGTACTGTAGAAGAAGGGTGCTAACATTACAGTTACGTTATGATTAGGCATTGCTATGTTGTTCTTTGAGGAAAACCAAATATCTAGCTCAATTCTAACTAAATTCAATAGCAGCAAAATCACCTAAACTCAAAAAGAGGATTACGTTGTATGAGGAAAGCCAAATATTTAGTTAATTTAATGGCGACACACGTTACAACTCCACCAGAACAACCTGCTCGACCCTCATCAGTCCGGCTTCAGAACCAGGCATTCCACTGAAACTGCGCTCCTGGCTGTGACTGAGGCACTCGCCACTGCCAGAGCCTCCTCCCTCTCCTCTGTCCTGATTCTCCTTGACCTGTCTGCAGCGTTTGACACGGTCAACCACAAACTCCTGATCTCCACACTAGCTGAGATGGGCATCTCTGGAACTGCCCTCTCTTGGTTTACATCCTATCTCACTGATAGATCCTACCAAGTCTCCTGGAACGGCTCTGTCTCTGCACCTCATCCACTTCTTACAGGAGTCCCGCAGGGATCTGTACTGGGTCCTCTGTTATTCTCCATTTATACTAAGTCCCTTGGTTCGGTCATTAATTCACATGGCTTCTCTTACCATAGCTATGCTGATGACACTCAACTCTTCCTCTCTTTCCCTCCCTCTGCCCCACAGGTAAAGGAAAGGATATCTGCTTGCCTGGCTGACATCTCTGAGTGGATGTCTAGCCATCACCTGAAGCTCAACCTCGACAAGACCGAGCTGCTCTTCATGCCATACAAGACCTCCCCGCTCCTAGACCTGTCCATCACCGTTGACGGAACCATGGTGACCGCCTCTCGCTCTGCAAGGAACCTGGGGGTGGTCCTGGACGATCAGCTGGACTTCAAAGAACACATCAGGGCAACGGCACGGTCCTGCAGGTTCCTCCTGTACAACATCAGGAGAATTCGGCCGTACCTGACCACTTACTCCGCCCAGCTTCTTGTCCAGATCATGGTCACCTCACGCCTGGACTACTGCAACTCCCTTCTTGCAAGCCTACCAGCCTGCGCCATTCTGCCCCTACAACTGGTCCAGAATGCGGCTGCTCGGCTTGTGTTCAACCTCCCGAAGTTTTTGCACGTCACTCCCCTGCTGACGTCACTCCACTGGCTGCCGGTCGTGGCCAGGATCAGGTTCAAAGTTTTGACCCTGGCCTACACTGCAGCCAAAAGGTCAGGCCCCTCCTACCTACAGGACTTAATCCAGCACTACGCTCCTGCTCGACCACTTCGCTCTGCTGCTGCAGGGCGACTTGCACTTCCCTCCCTCCGTGTTAAAGGCTCCCGCTCGTCCCGACTGCGGAGCTTTTCCACCCTAGCTCCCCAGTGGTGGAATGAACTCCCCACTCTGCTGCACTCAGCTGAAACACTGTCTGTTTTTCGTTTAATTAAAACTATCCAATCATTTCTTTAAAAGTCATCTATTGATGTGCATTGTCCTTTTAAACATCTGAGGATGGTGCTGTTTTGCACGATACCAGGCGTGTTTTTGAACAATTTGTTCGCTTCACAAGGGAAATAGTCGTGGTCATAATTAAACATCAAAGAGTCATGCGTATATGAGTTCTTTTTTATTTCTGTTTTTCTTTGCTTTTTTGGTGAAGCACTGCTTCACCTGTTGTCTTAGAGAAGCCTCCTCTGCATTACACACAGGTTGAGCTTTAGATCCAAGCTCTGGATGTCATTCATTGAAGCTGAGATCCGTCTGGTGACATGTGGGTCAGTTGGGGAGAAGCAAAGAAAGAGTTGAGTGTCATCAGCATAGCAATGATATGACAACCTATGGGCAGAAATGACACGGCTGAGAGAGCTGGTGTTGGAAGAGAAGGGGAGGGGACCAAGAACAGAGACTTAGAGCACCCCTGTGGAGATACTGTGAGGTGCTGAAACAGCACGAACCCCAGGCGACTTGGAAGGAACGACCGGTGAGGTAGGACACAAACCAATTCAGGGCTGCGCCGCGGATCCCCATTGCGGCAAGGGAAGACAGGAGGATCTGATGATTAACAGTGTTGAAGGCAGCCGAGAGGTCGAGGAGGATAAGGAAAGAGGAGAGGGAGGCTGCTCTAGCGGAGTACCTCGCTGACAGACAGGGTGCTGTCCTCCATATTATTATCAGCGAATACACAGAAATAAGTATATCATCCGGGGATTTTAAGTACACTAAAGTTAGAGATAATTTCGCCTACTTAACACCTACTTTCTCGTCCAGTGTACTCCACAAGCATACTCGAAAGTATGGAAGGGCGTTGATTTGGATATGACAGAAGGGCTGAGGAGAGAGGAAACAAGAGAGCCCCATAGCAGAGTCAGTTGAGAGATGAGAAAAGGACTTGGAGGAGGATAAGTGGCAGTGACTGCAGAGGAAGGAGAGGAGGGAGAGAGGTTGCGGAGGTTTTGATGGACAGTGATCATAGGTAGGGGAGAGAAAGTGAGGGAGAAAGAAAGTGGCGATCCGTTTGGTGCAGAGGGCTGTGAGGTCGGAGGATGAACAGTTTCTCACGATGACCATGTCTGAGGAGGTCTAAACAAGTTTTATCTCTTTCTGTTCTTTCTTTCTATTAAGAGTGCTTTTTACATGCCAGACTTCATATACCAGTCAACATTTAGAAATAGTTTTCACTCGAAATAGATATTGACACTATGATGACACATAAGTTATATGCCTCTCAAAATATGTGCACTATACATTTTAAAAGGAAACCCATAATTGTAACAACCATAAACATCACATCTTTGCCCAGTATCTTCAATGATATGTCAAAGTAACACAATTTAACTAGAATACTAGTAGATCACTGCATATTGAGATATGTATTACCTATCACCTGGATGAGTGACAAATAATAATAATAATAATAATAATGTCCTTGAGGGGCTTATAAGGGCAGATCAATGCCTATGTAAAATAAATTACAGACTGTAATAGAAAGATTGAATCTTGCTTATCTTTGGAAAATAAACCTGTCATTTTGAATAAGAAGTTCATTCATAAGTAATTAGTCCTTGAAAAGGACTTGAAGATGAGAATGATTTAAAAACTACAGAATAAGAAATATTCGACAGAGCAGACCTTTTATTCCATACTGTGCTGCATTACATATGATGTGATATGATAATGTCTATTCACCAAAGGTACAAAGAGAAAAGCTAATAAATTATTAATCAATATGAGCCACCATAAGATTTCTTGATTCTGTCAGGGTCACTGTGAGAATTTTAAGCACAGAAATTTAATTTGGATGGATACAATTTTGCCCTTAACTTGCTCCTTCAGCACATTTATTATTATGACTGTATTTTATGAATTATTTAAGATTTGAGATTTGTATTTTCACCCATAAAAGGTAGGTAATTCTTTCCACACAGTAAACTTCCAACAAAGTGATCAAAGGCTCAACCTGGACATTTATTTATTTATTTTATTTTATTTTTTGGTTCTTCCTTTATGTAACGGAAGACATGATTTAAGTCAACACTTGAGACCTCTCTGAACTCTTTGTTTACTTTTTAAAATATCTTCAATACTTTTCAACAAAATTGCAGCTTTGTATTTCCCCTAAAATATCAGCTTCTAATTTGTATGTCTTGACTATTTTGACTGTATGACACTGAGTAGATGTGGTAGTATGCTGTACAGTGTGGAATATTGTGGAATATTTACCAGTGCCTTCATCATCTTCATTCATATTTTTCATGCAGTTTTGCAGTCACATACTTCCAGAGATGGAAATCCAGGGGACATAAAGTGAAAGTCCTACCATGTGTTTCTTCCACCCATAGACTCATCCAGCTGATTTCACTCATTAGTTCTACCTCCTAGCTGAAGAATTATGTTAATTAGCAAATCCAGGTGATTGGAGCAAAATACTGGGGAGGATTTTTACTTTATGTCCCCTGGATTTCCACCTCTGCATACTTCTTTGTTTATTGGATTCATCATCAGGAGCTTGAGATTGTAACACCATATATATCACCATATATATTTTTAATCTAAGTCTTCCAACTTGGTTTCCCTGGATCAAACTATGAACATCACTATGAAAAAAGATTAAATTTGGCTTAATTGCATTGACTGAAATCGCTAGTCAAACGGTGTTTCATTTTGCTTGGAATAATAGATGACAATCAGATGCAAAAGAAAGGCCAGAAGTTTTTCTTTACCTCATTGTGCACTAGCAGTTCCTTTTTTATTGGTTGCCTGTAGTTGTCTTGTACCAGTTGTACTAGAAGAACTGGCCATTCAGGAAGGTAGAATTTCTGGTTGTTTTTTGTAAGATTCAGAAAACCTGCCTTTCAGATTACACCTCAATTCATATTTAATTTAAAAAACCTAACCCTTGTCCCCCTTTGCTTTGCACGTCATGTGTTATGCATCTCTATGTTGGCACTGTTTTTTAGTCATGTTAAATGCACCTTCTGTAAATAATTTTTGGGGCCACTCATTTCCTAATGCACTCTAAATTTGCATTAATATATTGGATATAGAGCGTGGGGTGACCAGTAAATTAATATTTCAGGGAAGGCTGTAGGTTACAATATGCCCAATTTATGGCACCTGGCAGTGCAATGTCATGGATTATGAAAACAAAATAAACATCTCAGTGTAACGTTCCGTTCCCGTCCTGTCCGTTTTCCATGTTTTCCTTGTTTCCTTCCGTGTCATGTTGGATCCCTTGTCCGTGTTTCCCTCCTGGCTGTGGACTGGGCGTCTCCCTCGGGTACTTTTGGTTTCATTTTCCACTTTAGCTTCCGCCTATCACTCGCCCCTCTCGTTACTCACATTCCTCACTGCTGTGCTTCGGCAATCACTCCTGATTTAACATCACACCTGTTTCTCGTTTTCTCCTTCACTTCCTGCACCATTTAAACCCCTGGCTGGCTGCTATTCAGCGCCAGTTCGTTGACTAACCTACCGTGTTTGTTTCGTATCCCGTTTCTGGTCCAGTGTTTGTGAACCTGCTGGTTCATACCTGTTCGCCTGGTTTCCTGACTGGTAGCTATCTCTGCTAATCTTTCGCTGCTGCATGCATTTACCTGTTTCCCTTCAAAACCTCCAGACGCCGCAGTTCCAGTCTTCCCGCAGCTGTGTTTGTCCTCCCCGTGTTACGTACCTCCCGTACTCGTGTTGCAGTACCAGGACCTCTGCATGCCAGCCGGCTTACGCCAGTATTGCCCGAGCTACGCCGCACCTTCCAACTCGGCGGTGCATTCACCAGCTACAGTCCTGTCACAACACCCTGCCTTTAACCTCTGCTTTCTGCCCGGTTACTCAAGCTACCCGGTCCAGTTTCCAGTCCTGTTCCAGCCCAGTTCCGATCCAGTTTCCAGTCCAGCTCCAGTCCAGTTTCCAGTCCAGTTCCAGTCCAGTTCCGGTGTTTTAGACACCTCCGTTCTAGTCCAGTTCCGGCTTGGAACAAGTTCCGTGCCGTCCCCTGTGTTCCTGAGTGGACCTTCCGGTCCAGCTTCCAGTCCAGTTCCAGTCCAGTTCCGGTGTTTCATACACCTCCGTTCAAGTCCAGTTCCGGCTTGGAACAAGTTCCGTGCCGTTCCCGTTTCCTGAGTGGATCTCCCGGTCCAGTTTCCAGTCCAGTTCCCAGTCCAGTTCCAGTCCAGTTCCGGTGTTTTATACACCTCCGTTCAAGTCCAGTTCCGGCTTGGAACAAGTTCCGTGCCGTTCCCGTTTCCTGAGTGGACCTTCCGGTCCAGTTTCCAGTCCAGTTCCGATCCAGTTTCCAGTCCAGTTCCAGTCCAGTTCCAGTCCAGTTCCGGTGTTTTAGACACCTCCGTTCAAGTCCAGTTCCGGCTTGGAACAGTTCCGTGTTTCCTCAAGTCCAGCTCCGGCTTGGAGCAGTCCTCAGTTGGACGCTATCCTGTGTTAACTAACTAACCTGTTTTGCTCCCGTGTACAGCTTTGGGACCACCCCAACGCTTAATAAAGTTCCACTTTCTGTAATCTGTCTCCTGGTCGTTGCACTTGGGTTCGTCCCGTATCAGGATCGTAACACTCAGAGGATGATTGAAATAACAGTTCAGTGAGATTGATTGAAGATCAGTGATTGCAAGGAATGACATACCATAAATCATGGCAAAATAACAGAAGCAAAATTGTGCTAAAACGATGCTATTACTACCACTGAGGTTAGTTTTTTAACTGTTTTGGCATATGTGATTCAGTATGATCTAATTGCGTAAAGCACCCAGAACTACACACACACACACACACACACACACATACTAATAAAAATACCATGTCTACACATCTGCATACCACATTTGAAGTTGAACAGCACTGTGATTTAAAAAAGTAAGAAAATATCCTTTGATCACAGCATGTTACTATGCATAGATAATGGAAAGATTAACCTTCATGTATGTAAGCGGTTTACCTTCTGTTTCTCCTTTGAACATGCTTTCCCTTCATCACTCTCAATATGTCATAATGTGGTGTGGTATGCCAGATGAAAACCTGCTCCATTGTTGATTTTAGCTGATTCACAATAGTTCTGGAGGCATTTTCTAAATACAGTACATGCACATAACATAGATAAATGTGTTTAGTCACTAAAGTCACAGGCGTTTTCACCATAGGACAAATATATGTGGATATGGATGACAGATTTATCAAAAAATAAAAACATAAAAACTTGAGCAGGAATCTGAAACTGCTCTTCTATAAATAGCCACACATTTTATCTGCCCTCGATAAATTCCAGCTCATTTATCCTTTGATAAATGTATTCCATCATTGTGAGTCTAACCCCTAAAATATATTGTTTTAGAATTGTATAGAATGTGTTTTTATAATTATTTTAAATGAAGGCCTGGGAGCACACTTGTGTCACTTACACTGGTGTCTGGGAGCACACTTGCGTCACTTACACTGGTGTCTGGAGGATCTGTATATCGGGATTTGTCTATCCTGTTTAAATGCACTTAATTGCACTGGAGGAAAAGTTCCCAGCTTTGTGAGAAAGGATTATCTTTTTTTCTGTACTTGGAAGCCTTGGAGTTTTGCTTCTGGGGTTGAATTACACTGCAGCTGAACCAGAAATGACTAAATTGACGGTCCTTGCCATTTTCAAGTGGGCACAGACTAATGACAAAGCAAGAGACAGGATAAAACCTCTCTCGCTGGATAGTGTAATTCAGAGCAAAATTCTGAGAAAAATATAATAACTAGAAAACAATAAATGCAAATAAATCCAAATGTGACTCATTTTATTTTGTTTTCTAGTAAGAAAGGTCATGTGAATAAATGCCTTTTAACATCATAATTCAAAAATGAGTTTTGCTCCAAAGCACAATAATCCAGAGCAAGTTTGCATCTGGCATACCACACCACATTATGACATATAGTGATAGTGGAGAAGGGAAAGCATGTTCAAAGGAGAAACAGAAGGTAGACCGCTTACATACATGACGGTTAATCTTTCCACTATCTATGCATAGTAACATGCTGTGATCAAAGGATATTTTCTTATTTTTTTAAATCACAGTGCTGTTCAACTTCAAATGCGGTATGCAGATGTGTAGACGTGGTATTTTAATTAGTATTAATAAAGATCATAACTACTGAATAAAGGCCCTTATATTTCCCTTTACCTAATCACCACTACAAAAAAATATTTTCAGTTCTTCCTGCAAATGGCTAAATAGTATCGGCAGTATATAATCTATTGTATATTGCGAGCTAAATGCTAGTGAGATACTGTAATTTACTATGCCAAAACAGTTAAAAAACTAAACTCAGTGGTACTAATAGCATCATTTTTGCACAATTTTGCTTCTGTTATTTTGCCATGATTTACAGTATGTCATTCCTTACAATCACTGATCTTCAATCAATCTCACTGAACTGTTATTTCAATCATCCTCTGAGATGTTTATTTTCTTTTCATAATCCATGACAGAAGCAAACTTTTGTGTGAATTGTGGTGACAATATTCAATATTTGTGAAGACAAACAAACACGTATGTGACCCACCATCAATAGGGAAGGCGGATGTCTGAATTTTCAGTAGAGCCAAAATACACTGAAAATCTGATATTTAAAATTTTTTTAAATTTTTTTTTAATAATCACAATTATTTTAATGTTGACGTTAAATACTAATGTTGACTGACTCCATGCTTAACATTAACTTTTCCATAACCAATAAATTTGTACTTGTTACAACCCCTCCACCTCCTCCAAAATGGAAGGGTTAATGTCCAAAAAATACCAATAGTATATATTGGTGCCTGAAGCTACAATGCAGACACATCAGTCAGAAAGTTGAATTGCAGTGACCTTTCTGTAGAAGATCAATACAAAGAGGATGGATCATGGGACTGAATGAGTATCCACAGGGATAGCAGTGTTAATTTTCTTTAGAGGGGCACTGGACTACGGAATGTTTTTTTGCTCAAAACATTGCAGAAGTATCAATGGAATGACCCAATTTCAATACATGAAGAATTATTTTCCAGAGCATTAGTAATGGGTTCATTCACTTAATTTATATGTTCACAATAAATTCCTGTTGCCATGTCATTACAAACATTCTTTTACAAAGTGGGATGTCAGTCTGAAAGAAGCTTCCCCAAAATTAGACTTGGGGTGACGTTTTTGTTCAAGCTTGCAGCAAGACAATATGCATGCAAAAACACATCAGAAGAATAAGGGGGAAAGTCTCGAGACAAAGGACAAACATGCTTGTGAATGTTAATGAATATTGTGCTTTGGAGCAAAACTACTTTTTGAATTATGAGGTTAAAAAGGCATTTATTCACATGAACTTTCTTACTAGAAAACAAAATAAAATGAGTCACATTTGGATTTATTTGCATTTATTTATTTGCATTTATTTATCTAGTTACTTAGAATTTTTCTAAGAATCTTGCTCTGAATTACACTATCCAGCAAGAGAGGTCTTATCCTGTCTCTTTCTTTGTCATTAGTTTGTGCCCACTTGAAAATGGCAAGGACCGTCAGACTCACAATTTAGTCATTTCTGGCACAGCTGCAGTGTAATTCAACCCCAGAAGCTCCTTTGTATACAACTGTGTTTACCACTCAGGTGCCTTCTCAAATCTATCTTTACTCAGTTATCTTTAACTGCCAAAATATCTGTACATCCTGCAAAAAAAAAAATCATATTTTTTGAAGCATGCATTTCTCTGTACATCTGTTTGTTTTACTTTTTATTTATTGGTTCATTCAATGGCTTGAATGTATGTGGTATTCTAACACTCAAAATGTATAAGTACTCAGACCCATTTTTACAGTTCCTCCACTTGGTTTTCTTATGGCTTCTGAAATTTATTTTCACATGTAATTCAGGAGTTTATTTTATGTTCATTTGTTATTTAGTCAATTAAGACGTAATAAAATATTCCAAAATAATTATCTGATGCATTGTATGGTAACATTTATAGCTTATAGGTAAATATGTGTTCATCCCTAGAAGGGCAAAATATTTTTTGGCAGTGCAACCAGTCATTCAAGCTGTCATAAGAAAGATCATTCCATCTAAAATGTATCTAATACTTCCTGCATGTGTAGTGTTAATCTCCATTTTAACCTTTGCATAATGGTCCAAATAATATTTTAGCAATTGTTTCTATAATTATTCTTGAGCATACTCTGTGTGTGCATGTTTGTGTGTGTGTGCGTTGTTTTAATCAGCTTCAAATGCAAACTCAGCTCTTGAGGTCTATAAAGAAGAAGTTTAAGTGATTCCTTTCCAGACAATGGTATATATTCTCTAATATCTCTGGTTATATCCCCAGGGCTGTCCATGTGATTAAGCCCAAGGAAGCACATTTCAAAGTAGGAAAACCTTCCCCAGTGGAATGAAAATGTGCCCACTCACCTGAAATAAACAGTCTAAAGGCGACACAAAATAAGGTTACTCTATTTTCCTCATCTTAAAATTCAGCCTAAATGTATGAGCTTGAAAGAAAATGTACTTTTTCAAATATAAGCTGAATGGAGTCAATATGGTGTGACATGTGGTATGAGCAGGGCCACCAGTTTCTCAACTTCTTTTCTCACATGAGGATGACAGTACATTTTGTCAAGCCATGTGTCAAACAATTACCCTGATTTCATTGTCCCAATCAGCAATGTTGAAACAGTAAATGGCACTAATTAAGCACAGATGACGATTGGCGGCGATGTTTACAAGGGATACACATGTTAAATTCAGTCCTGCAAACATGTGGCAGAATTTTTTTTTCAAGCTGTGGGGAATAGTCACATTAAGAATGACAGCAGTTATATTACAAAAATAGTTAAACAAACAAAAAGGAAATACTATTAACAATAATGAAATCATTTGCAGCAGAGGATTAACGAAAATAAATTCAAATATAGCTGCAAGCAGCGATTCCCGGGGACCGAACGGCATGAGCAGCATTTGTCAAACACAGAGACAGAGTGGTAGACAACTCTAGACAGGGTTGACCCAAAAAGTAAATATTTGTTTCTAATCAGGGCCGTTGTTAATGATATCTAAACCCGATCCCGTAAGGGTTTGCGTATTATTATAAATTCTTCATTTTCCTAGTAGCCTACTTAATTTTTATGGTGACATTGTGTTATGTGTGAAAACCGTAACCCGAACAGAGCTGAATTGCCCATCCTTTTTGCGGAAAATGAATCAAGAAATTTTGCCCCCTAAACTGCAACGGGACAACATAGGTAGGCCTACACATAGATGGATGTTTTTGTCGGCTTTTGTGTGAGATTGAGACTAGTGACGATGTTTGAAAATAAATGTTACTTCAAAACATGATGTAGCCAGTGTCACAGTTATGAAATGATTTTTTAAATTACTGCAACAACGCGCTCTGTACCGCTCTGTAATATAGAGGATCCAAGAGTTTGGCAATCCCAACAAGCCTGCCAAGTTTGGTGATTCTAGGCCAAACCAGCTCACGGGAATTTTAGGTGAAAGGGGAAGGAAAAAAAAAAAGTATCCAAACAAAAACAATAGGGTACCAGCAGGGTGCTGCTCGGTCCCCCTAACTAAAGAGGTGAATGTCATGTACAAAGTTCAATTGAAATTGAAAGTTCTAAACTGTAAATTCAAGGTTCTTAAATTTGAACACGGTCAGTTCTTTAACAGTTTCTTCTGTCATTGATTGACGATGCTTGATGAGAGTTGGTTACAACAGACAAGTACTGTTTTGCCTTTAGTGTGAGGTTTGGATCCTCAGCTATATCCCAGAATTTGCGCAGTGACAATATAGTGCCATTTTCTCATGCTGATAATTAAGGCTGGGTGTTTGTCAAAGAATTTGCGGGTGTCACAGACACCCAGACACACGGCAACCCTGTTTCATTATTTTAGTGATGCAATTTGAGCACACTCTGTTTCTAACAACATTCTGTTAACTTAAAGGCAAAAAAGCATGCTCTTCTTTCCTTGATGGACCGAATTAAGCGATTAAATGCACCAGCCTATCAATGCATTTTACTTGTAGGCTATTTGTTACTACTGGCCGGCAACAGCCTGTTGACAACAGCAGTTGTTACTGTTGCTACAGTTGCACTTGTTATTTCAATCATCTCCTGGTGCATGAAATCTATTAATTAATTTAATAAAGTTAACGTTTTTAAAAAAACATTTCTGGCACTTTTCTTTCCGTTTCTGTGACTTCATCAAGGCTGTGTACATTTAGATATGACATAATGAATGACAGCGATATCTAACTTGTCATAGGCTGTATGTTTCATTGGACCCTGGTCTGGAAGGAGCTACCTTGACATGTAATGTGCAGTTTACCTATAAGGTTGTATGATGCAGTTCTTTTTAAGTGTTTAATAAAATGTAACCATGAAAAAGCATACATATGATAATAAATTTATCTAGACGTAACATCAGTCTGATGAGCATACACATGGTAATCATATGGCCTTTCCGTTTTTATTATGGAATTATTTGGAAAGGATTTCCAGCATTGGGGGGCCTTTTTAATTGAATCGAATCACTTCCAGTTCTTAAGACCCCTTTCTAGTATGTTTTGTTGTAATTCATCAAGTAGAAAAAAGTAACCTGAGATCTGCAAATGAAATGTACTCTACCTTCCTTCTTCTTTGGAAATGTTTTCGGGGAAGAACAGATTCTTCAGCACTGAATACAGTTTTTTATTTTAAAAAAATAATAATTTAGCTTCCTGCCTTATGTGTTATTGCAATTCATATTTATTAGCAATGTGACCAAGTGTGAACATCTAAATTACCTCATATGTCAATTACCTGAAACCAATCTCTCTATATTTCACAGCTAAGAATCATTTTAATTGCTAAGTAATATCTCAAAATACCATTGAATATTTAGGCACAATTACCCTGCTGATTTATTCCAGAAAATAGCTTGCTATGTGATAATTCAAACATTAATATATAATGCCACAGGAGCTGCCTCCAAGATAAGAGCCTGTGGTGAAGAAATATGGACGACTAGAATTGATAAGCTCTCACTCCAGACCGAGTATTTGTGCGGAAAATAAACATTCATGAGACTGTTTGCATTGAAATTAAAAAATATAAACTTTCAACTTTGAGTTATGATAATTATTTTAAAAAAATATGAGTAATGGTAATATACCTGTATAAGTAAAGATGTTTTATTTCACGTTAGTTTTATGAGACGTTTTCAATAATTCTATACAAGCAACAATGCCTGACATGCAAATTTAGCTCATATCCTTGATTTAAAAATAATCACCTTCCCATAGTGTTACTGACCTTTAAAAAAAGTAATGTGAATGGCAAACAAGCAACTCTCAGACAACTCTGTTTGAATTGTAAATAACGATAATCATTAATCTCTGAAATTCAGAATCAATGACCCAGCCACATTTATGACTAAATGATAGTTATTATTTTCAGTAAAGTAGGATGAATAGTGTTACATGTAGCTATACTGCTGAAATACACAGAGAATATAATATTCCTGTGTTTTGCACACAATACATTTGTTGCACATATGCAATAAAAGCCTTTTCAACATCTTAGAGCATTTTTTCAGTGATTAGTAAGGTTAAGATGATTGTAAAACCCTTCTTACACGGCTTCTTGAACTTAAGTTAAGTGCATTTTAGAAGCCCATAGAACACATGCTTTATTTGATTTTTCGTGTTAGTATTCATTTCATTTTATGGTTACCATAACCACTGATTGGGTTTTTTTCCAGCTGATGCTAGATGCAACGATATTTACATTTTTTATTTATTTATTTATTTATTAAAATATTTATTAAAATGTATTTATTTTTATATATTTGTAAATTACCCATAAAAGGCATTCCTTAAATATCCCTACACAAATAAATAAGATTGAGTGGGGAAAATATTTACATCAAGAGAAACTTTCTAAGTGACTTTGACATGCCTCGAAACCCATGTATTGGGCATCTCTGGGGATCACGTCTCTCAATCTATCACCCTCCTCTCCTCCTCCTCCCGTAATGGGGCCCTCACCCAGACAGCGATGTTGTGCAGCATAGCAATCACCGTGATGACCGCACAACATTTTGATGGCCTGAAAAGAAGGCCACCACCGAACTTGTGCACGCACCTGAAGCACATTTTCCACCTTCCGATCCACAACGCTTAGTACCACCCGGTGTGCCACGCTGAAGGTGAGTTCACCATTGCTTTTTGATACTCTTCCATTCCATTTGTCTTTATTAGAGAATTGCCTGCATCAATTCTCATCAATTCTCATTCTCATCAATTAGTAACCACACACATGCACCAATTACTTATTCAGGAAGCATTTAAGCGCTGAAAAAAAACTTTTTTTCTTTTGCGAGAGAGCGTCTGCCTCCATGAAATTTCACATTAACTGCTTTAACCGTACGAGCAGCACCACGGACAGCGACGTTACGTAGCTCTTAAGCGGTAAGTGTGCGTTCTCGCTTTAAGCACTGTTTCGGGAAACGCACGTTACAAATGAAAGAGCCTTCGTAGAAGCGCTCGTAGAAATTGCACTTAACTCTAAGATCGATAGTTGTCAGAAAACGCACCCCAGATAAGTATTTAACAGTGTCCAATGCTTCCAGGCCTGCATGTTCGCATCACCCAGCTATTGCTATCCTTAATCAGACACAAAATTGTAATGCATTAATAGTTTTATAGACTTTATCATGTTTTTTATGTAACCTTTTTATTTCTACGTTCTCATTCTGTCACTTGTGCATAGGATGTAAACTTTTTTCCGTGCTGTAACTACAGACAACATATATTGTTCAACTGGTATACATTCTTGCTACTCTGTATTCCTGTAGAACAGTAATTGTATTCACCTGTGGTAGTACCTTCTGTGTTATGTCAGTAATTTAATTATGATTGCACTTAATATCCTGCAGCCTCTGCTCTCTGTTCTGTGTGCCATACTGTCACTCACGGACAATTGTATTGTGAAGGGCACTACACCAGATAAAAAAATGCATTTGATTGTATGAACAGGGAAGAGTTCTCATCAAGTTAGCTCATCAGTAATCTGTCAGGGTTGGATCACAGTTGACAACTCCTGCAGGCTTTTCCAAGCTCAATGAAAGCACTAAAATGTCTGTTGAATTCCAATACTTTTCTAATACAGCATGAGATAACAGCACATACGAAATGAGAGCCAAACAACGTAGATGATATTGTTAGAGGAACACGGCCCAAGGTATGCATGGCAATTCAGTCTATCTGTTTTATTATGAACATGTCTAGATTCGTACAGCTGCCAGTAGGTTTCAAATGTATAGTATAAATAACCCTTAAATAAAGAAAATGGCTAAATAGCACCTATCTTTTTAGCTCTCCAGATTGAATATTTCTGTCGAGGCAGATGGAAGTTCAAGGACAAGGACATTACAGAGAGAAAAATGAAGTCCCTCGCCAGATGACGTTTAAACATTTACCTGTATCTGTTAGTGTTGCACAGTGCTGTGGGAGTTTGATTCCATTACGCTTTCATTACAGTCATACTTAATGGTTGTGTCACAGTCTATTAACTGCATTCATCTTCACCGTGATATATAACAAGACATTGCCATACAGAACAAAGAAAAAATTTGCCTGACACTGCAGTGGCACTGCAATTTGTATATTATTTTCAACACTTCCGCACGCAGCCATTTTCAGACTGTGGTTTTATATGAACAGCAGTTGCTGTTGCTAATGGCATCCTGTAATGCTTTTTGTAATCTAAACAACTCAATTATCTTTTGAGCTACCAACCATGATCAGCGAAATTACCATCAGCACATGCAATTTAAAACCAAGAAATGACACGTGCGGCCCATTGAATAAATCCTGACAGCTGACATAGCTTTGCAATTTGGAATTATGTTTTAAAGAGAATGGTTTGTGCTATGCATAGAAATGGAAAAATTCAACAGGAGTGTGGTTCTCAGCTTGTCATAGTTAACATATTTAATATATTTTAAAAAGTACTTTTACTCCTTCCACACTGCCATTTCCTTTCACAGTTTTTATGAGGATCTAATCAATAAGCAGCTAAGCATTTACATAAAATGGGAAATAGGAAAGCCACAGGAAATTCATTCAAAGATGCAGACATTCATTTTCTCTGAAATACGCCACGTAGCACCTCCCAGCTGACTAATAAGAAATTAATTTCAAAGTATCATATTTATAAAGTACACAGTATGCAGCCAGTCCAAGGTGATATTGCAAGTAAATGCCCTCCTGTGCCAAGGGGACATATGTAAAGGGATCCAGTATTTATGCATGTTAACATAAAGCTGTTCACTCTATCGCTACTAAAATCACACTGAAAATTACAAACTAAAACTTTGAATAAAACATTGTAGTAAATGAAATTCACATTTATTTTAAAGAACATTAGTTATTGCACATTACACTTTATTACAAGCTTTCCACTGTGTCCTTTACAATCCATAGTTCTAGAAAGGCGTTCCATGCATTTTTCGGGAAAGATCCAATCGTGTACGTTACTGCCACCCTCATTTTTCTCTGTCCACATGGCACATACAGTTTCAACAATGAACAAAGTGATAATTTCTTTATTCTTCAGAGTAGAAAGATTCAAAAGGTCTCCAACTTTCAAGTTTTAAATCATAGAATTCTATATGATATGCATGCCTTATTTCACAACAAGGCTGAATATTTTATTCTAGAATCTATTCAGCTGGCTTCTTTTTGTAGTTTGTAATTCAGCTGTTGGTTTGAGCTTAAGTTGTGTCCTTCACAGTTCACAGTGTCTTATTGAGTCTTTTTGATTTTACTGCTTCTTTAACAACACAATTTACTAGTTTATTTTTGGATGATATGCAATAAATAAAGGTGGTTGTGTAGAACATTTTTTAGATTTGAAGGTTATTTCTTCAGACTAGTGTTAAAGTGATCAATATTTTTTAATGCTTTTTAAAGCATACTTACAATAATAATTATAACTTTTTATACTCTTGTCCCATGGGAATTCCATCATTGGATTTGAGCAAGCTTATGGCTCTTCTCTAGTATGACAAATAGTTTCTACTCAGCAAATAAAACATTTCAGCTGAACCCAAGCTAATTTTACCTTTCAAAATAATCTAGCATAAAGAGACGTCAGCCGCCCATGTTTCCCCAATTTGTAGAAATATTTTTATGTTCACCCTATTTAAAGGGATAAAATATCTCTTAACACTTAGATACAGGTCTATATCCAGTATCTATAGTGTGAATTAAACTTTAGTTTCGGAAGGATATGGCATCTGCTGGTCATGAAAAGCAAGTAACCTGACTTAGCCTATATTTAAACATGAAATGCCATCATTATAATTATTTTGAACTTATGTGACTTATATATTTTTTTCCTTGAAGCCTCTAAGGAGTATGCATGCGGGCATGCTTCTTTTTTAAGTATTTGAATTTTATATTTATTATTAAATACTTTGCAAAATATCTTCCACGTAAGTTAGAAAACACAACCAATGCTTTAAACTTTCCCCGATTAAATTGGCATCACAGAATGGTGATTTGTCACCTGTATTTTAAAAGTGTACAACAAATACATTGAAAATATAGGTCTGGATTTATTTATTTATTTGGATTTATTTGAGAAATAAACTATGCAAAGAATTGTTTATTTCTCCTCACAATTTGGGTGAGTTTAGTGATAACCAAATGTAATAAAATAAATTGTGTTTAATTAAAAAATAGAAATTGCATTTATTCAATTAATGAAAACCTTACTGGCCAAAGCAAATGCTTTTTTCTTTAAACAAATATGGAACCAACAACATATTTTAATATTAAGTTGTATCTGTGGTTCTAAAAGGGGACTTCATTTCAACTTGGCATATGTATTTGAAGGATATTATTAAAATATGAATATTACCATTTAGCAGATGCCATATTAGAGAGAACTTTAGAATTTTTGTGAGATTAGTGATTAGTTCTTCATTAAATGACCAATTTATGATTTACAACCTCTACTGCTTTTGGACAGTGACAGTACTTAGTACTTGAGTGTGCCAAGGCAATAGAATAACTTTTTATGAGTCATCAGGTTCATGGTAGGCACATTATGTCTTTTGAATTATGATCCCTATAGATATTTGACTGAATGCCCCTTAATTGACCCCCCCCAGTGGTGTTGGAATGTTTTATCACACCCCCTGGGTGTGTACCTCTTTGCAAGGTTGTGGCACCATTGCTCTACCTATATACCTTGCCTCAGTATTGTAATTGCAGGATTATGCTGATGCAATGAATTGATTTTTCTCTGAGGGATGAGGAATTATGTTACATTACCAAATGTAACATAAAACAGTTGTACATCATCGTAGTTTTTACATTGATTATTATTTGTACATGCTATTATTATTGGGGTAGCACTACTAGATATGTCGATACTTCCAAACAAATGCAATAAATCCTCCTAATCCACACACCCAAATGACTAGTCCAGTCTCAGTTACACCTGGTTAGCGTAGCCGCTAAAAAGCTAAAGGGAGGATGAAAAAAGCAACATCAGCATGTTTATTTTATTTTTTTTAGAAAAACAAAGAGCATAGCTTTTATCATCAAACATTGTTATGTTTTTATGTTCAGGTGCATGTGCTTAGCACCATTGTTGATTGATATCAAAGGGAGGACCGGTGTTGTCGACTAATCACAACAAGTGAATCTCCAAATGGTATTTATTTAGTATAGTAGTTTTGTGTTTTACATTTTTAGGCTTCTTGATATTTGAATACCCATACATTCCACTCAGTCTAACTGCCTAGGTACTCAGCCTGTACAGTAGGTAGCCAGATGGATTAATTTCAGTGTAATACTGATTTGTAGGGATGCATGTACTATCAATCTTGCCTGTCACTGGTGAGATAATATAAAGAGGATAAAATTGTTTGTGTGTGTGTGTGTGTGTGTGTGTGTGTGTGTGTGTGTGTATGTGTGTGTGTGTGTGTGTGTGTAAAATGCAGTGGGAAATAGTTGATTTAGTGCACATCTGTTGATAAAAAACTCCGCTTTTCATTATTAGTTCTTTATTGGTAGGCTAATGCTGTTTACTGGAACATCTGTGGCAAAACAGTTGATTAATTTTCTGGAATTAGGCTCAATCCCAATCCCAATTCCAATCAATTTTTATTTGTGTCATCAGAAACTGAACCTCTTTTCTTGATGTGAGATAACTGCAAATAAGTCATTTCAAATAATTGGATTGCAAGACTGTAATACACTACCCTAAACCAACCTGGTTTCATTAATTCAATGTAGATGTGCAGTATTCCATGCTATGTTGAATACTGCTATTCCAAAGGGAAAAAAGTTTGAATGGGATTTCAGGTCTCTGCTGCATAGTTATGCTCCATGCCTATCTATGCCTACATTTCGAAAAGCAAATGATTAATAATTAATAGCTGGGAATAAATCTTTTGAGAAAATGTACATTTTTGGTTGATTCCTTTGAATCATTATTAAAATGGAATATTTTACACATTCCACATTTAAATTAAAATATAGTACTTGTATCATTTATTATTATATATGCAAATAATTTTACTTGTCTCATGTGGTGGTCTCATTGGCATGGTCCCAAATGAAAAGGAAGTGTGTGATTAAAATCTGTGAATAATTACCCATAGTTCCATAGGGAAGATATACAGTACGTACAGCAGGATTCTGTCTTCCTTTTAGCCCATAGAGACATACAGTTGAAATCAGTCTCAATAAGTGAAAGCAACTGAAAAATGCAGCTTGAAATTAAAAATAAATGAAATTATAAATAAAAAACAAGCACACAAAATAATAATGTTTGACATTAACATTAAATAATACATTAAAAATACATTTGCTATACAATTAATAAAAAACTGTTATAAGTGCATTTACCATAATGATCTTTATATACATTTATTCAATCTTTTATTATGTTGGCTAGTTTTTATTTATAATTCTCATTTTTTCCTTAAGGACAAATTAGTAATTCCTTAACTTATGGATGTAGTGGAGTTCAGACCCCCAGATAACATGAAATAAAAGATTTGAGTTGATTTTGAGATGATGTGATAAAGAAAGGGTTCCTCATTCTTTGAATGCACTTATTGTTCCAAACCATTGTCAAAGTCACAAGAAAAATAAACATTCCAGGCATGTCACTTACCACATAAAATATTATTTGCCTGTGAAAAATATCATGAAGGATATGTACAAACTACACTGCCTGGCCAAAAAAAAGTTGCACACTCTAATATTTCGTTGGACCACCTTTAGCTTTGATTACAGCGCGCATTCGTCGTGGCATTGTTTCGACAACCTTATGCAATGTCACAACATTTATTTCCATCCAGAGTTGCATTCATTTTTGGCCGAGATCTTGTATTGACGACGGGAGTCGAACCACTCCGTAAAGTCTTCTCCAGCACATCCCAAAGACTTTCAATGGGGTTAAGGTGGCCAATTCAAGTGTGGAAATGATTCCTCATGCTCCCTGAACCACTCTTTCACAATTTGAGCCCGATGAATCTTGGCATTGTCGTCCTGGAATATGCCCATTGATGGGATAACCTGGCCAGTCAGTACAGTACTCAGCTGACTTCATTTTATTGCTGCATAACGTTGCTGAGCCTAGACCTGACCAATTGAAGCAAGCCCAGATCATAACACTGCCTCCAGAGGCTTGTACAGCGAGACCTATGCATGACGGGGTGCAACGGCGCTTTTTTTTGGCCAGGCAGTGTATATTTTGAGTATGTTCTGAATGAAACAATTGCAATTTAAATTAGTTTAACAGTGCTAACTTTCTGGATAAAATGAACATGACTGATTCACAATTCAAAACGTCTCATTGTTCCAGGAAATATCTGAGAACCAGGAATTGTTAGCTAGTTCCCTAGTGACTGAAAACCCTATGGTGCATTATTGCAATGTCCTGTAGGCTGCAAGCCACAGTCAGCACTGGGAAGGTCAGACATTCTCTGCAAGAAAAGTTTCAGAATTTTTCAGTTTGGCAGATTTGTCTTACATAGTATGCAGTTACTCTGTATAATAATCTAGCAGTGAACACAGAACAATCCAACAGATGAATTGAAGGGATTTAGCAAGTCTGTCACATAAAATAGCTATACTCTAGAAGCCAGTCAGAAGCCAGCAGAAACTAATAACATAACTGTTAGGGAGTTAATATAGTAAATGCCAATTCAGTTGGGATTTCTTTTTATACTAATCCTGCTGCTTTTCATTTGGTTTGCTGGACAGACTGTTAGATGATAGAAAGCAGATGGAGACTGGCCTCAAGGGTTATTTTTAAAAAAAGCTATGCTGACAGTTGAGATATGATTTAAAATGTGTTCCCCATCTTACACTGTGATCAGGCCAAGCTTTCACAATCACCAATATTTTTCTATTGTGTTCAAAATCTATTTCTAATTCTAGCTGTTCTATTCAGAACAGCTTGCATAATACAGTACTATTCATACATTAGGGCAATGTTTTATATTATTGTGAATTCAATAAATATTCCAATCATATTTGCTTCAACTTATACATTCAAATGAAAATAAATGGTATTAATGCAAATGTGCAACATTATATACGTATTACTAACCCTAATGTCCAAACCCAAGGAGTTAATTGTGTCATTTAGAATATTCAGTCAGTGGTCCTGTATGGCATAAGCTAATGGGAATTTACAGCAAAGACCTATCAGGAGCTCATTGCAATACGGTTCTTGTTGATAATAACTTTCCAGAAATTAGTCTAAATCCATAGCCTGAAATGTGATAAGGGAATGTGGAAGTGCAAATAGAATGTTGCATTGGTGGAGTTTTAATTTGTGCCATCTAGCTGCCCCCTTTACACTTGCAATAACCCTGTCAAAAATGCCATTTGAGGGATTTGGGGCATATATTTCATCATTTGCTCATTGGTAAGCAATATTGGCATAGCTTACAGAACAATTTATGCCTCCATTTTTGCAAATTGACTGCAGTTGTTATTAGTTTCAATTAATGGTTGAAATATTATTTAATTATTCATCATTCAGACTGTGAATTATTGGGTAACATTTTTCATAATCTGTAAAAGCCTATAATGTATCACTACTGTCACAGGATTAAACTGGTAGAACTAAATGAAATTCCTGGTCATCTACTCCTCAAAAGTAAGTAAGCATGTGTTTTTGATCGGAGCATGGATCAACATTAAGGCTATAGCATATAACTGAGGACAGGGTCTGGTATATGATTTTCTAATATTTATAATATTAGTCTATGAGTAATAACTAAATTATGATTATTATTATCATTACAATCATTATTATTATTATTATTATTATTATTATTTATTATACTTTGCAACATCTTTTTCATAGGTTTTTTATTTTTTTCCAGGTTTTGCTTCTAAAATATTTTTTTCAAGAAGTCAGCTAAGAATTCTAATCACAGACTGCAATGTATTATGCAATTGTGTAATGAGGGCATTAGTGATTCTGACAGATTTCGAACTCCTTTTTCTGGACTTCAGTCATCCCTGTTTAATTTAACACATATTCACTGGCTTCTCATTCTGGTTTCCTGCCTTTTGCTTTATTGTTCATAGGTAAATCCTTTCATTGTCGCCTGAGGCCACTTTCTTCATTAAACACCATGGGACTTAAAATAAATCTGATCTATCTGTTCATTAGCAATAACCTACCAATGTACCTGTCACTAACTTCATGTAAAATTATCCTGACTGTGCATCAGTGAATCACAATGACTTAAAGACATTTCAGTAAGTAAGGGCAATAGGTTGTCATTAATTGAGAGGGATTGATGGAACATACTGATTTGGTAGTAACTAATTTTGCTACAAATTATTCATACTGCTCTTTCTAATTAATTTGCATTTATTTACTTATTTATTTATGGGGGCGGTTCACACACTGTTTCACACACAACCACATAACCAAGTAATAAAAGTTTAACAGTAATAACAGCTTTCAAAACCTCAGTATTTACATATACACTTTATGTCTTATTGTGTATTTTTGTTTAGATGTTAGAGATGTGTTGTATTTAGTGCTGAGTTTAGTGTTATATTTATATATAAATTAACGCCTAGTACTACCATTTCCCCAAGCCCTGTAATAAAACCACTGATAGCAGCAGGTGGGAATGTAAACATGACTTCAATGTTTATTTGTACAATTGTACTTTAAATACAGCGGTAAAGCCAGTAAATTGTCAAGCTGCAGTCTACTTGAGATTCAACAGTTTTTTTCTGGCTAACACAACCATTATTGACTATATATATTTCAGGTCAAGCATCCTTTGAGGGATGTATATGCTGTTTATTCCTATAAAACTACAGAATATGCACGTTGTTTTCAGTTTAATGTCTACAGAAAATATGAAACAAATAATTTTAATTGTGTAAACATTCAATCCATATTAAAATTTTTTTTAAATTTCCCCACCTTGCTGCTTCTGTAACAACACACTTAGCCTTTCCATTTAAATTATATGGAATGCTTCTATCTTTACTGAAAGGACAGTCCACACACACACACACACACACACACACACACACACACACACACACACACACACACACACACACACACACACACACACACACACACACACACACGCACACACACACACACTCATTTCCAACTATGGGTACATTGGTTTTATGTGACCTTATATTTATGTGATTTTATAGAAAACATTCCTTGACTGCAACATTTAAGGGTGTGAATTATTCATTTGTATTTTGAAAACTATACTGTTTTTGTGGATAAAAAGATGTAGGTAACTTTACGAACTTAAATAAACTTTTAAAAGATACTGTTGTGAATTATCAGCTGAAGCAGAGGAAAGCAGGCACAGATTTCTGATCAAGGGATCCAGCAGTTAGAACAAGCATTGTTCCAGCAGTTAGAACAAGCATTGTTCCAGCAGTTAGAACAAGCATTGTTCCAGCAGTTAGAACAAGCATTGTTCCAGCAGTTAGAACAAGCATTGTTCCAGCAGTTAGAACAAGCATTGTTCCAGCAGTTAGAACATGCATTGTTACTACCTGCTGTAGTAAACAATGCACCCTTTGTGGTGTCCTTATGATAGATTTTCAGCATTTGTATGAGTTCATTCAGTCAAGAAGCAGTTTTAATGATCATTAAAGCTCAAATGATCTTTCCAAGTTTCTTCTTATCCAAATTAAATTGGCTGAACTATCTCAGTAATTCGATCATATCGCCATGTGTTTGTCATGCCAGTGATTTAGTTGTACTATTTCACAAAAAGATTATCTTACAAGATAATGTAGATAATGAAGAGATGCATTCCATGTGTGTGAAAGAAAAGGGGAGCATTGCATTTACCAGCTCAGATCTCTTATATAGTGTAAATCAGTGGTGTACACAAATAGCATGCATTTGGGACAGTTCCTCACACATGGGAGATAATAGTCAATTTTTCCCCCTCAGGGCATTATTTGGCATGTTAATATGCCACTAAAGTACTTATGCTTATGGTGTTCAGATTTTGTTTTATTGGTGTTCACTTTGTGGTATGAGCAGCTGTGGGTCAGATAATTCACATCCAATACTATTTGTCAGAGAAAAATCCAAGAGATTTGTCAGACAAAATCCAATACTATTTTGTCATTAAAAGCTTGGATCTGCACAAGAGGTCTTCAATATGGGACCATCTACAACGCCTTCAGTGACTGACCCACCAATCTAGTACCACTTTCCTAGAATGCTACGGCATTTGTTTCTTGTAACACTAGTGTCTTGTTTGTGATGTTGTAGCTTATCATGTCTTACTGACTTAGCCTTAATATTTAGCCATATAGCTTACTGTGTTCATGTCTATGGATAGCTGCTATAGGGTGGTGATTCTGATCCACTACTCCAAATATTTTTAAAACAGTTATAAAAATCCAATACTTGTGAATGTGTTAAAGCAATTAATGACTACATACAGGTAATGTGCTGTTAGCACCAAGATTTGTCATGGCAGATATGACTGGGAACATAATCATGATTAGGTGCTTATATGATTAATTTGCTCATTTCAGATCTGTGATTTCATATAACTAATTCTGTCTATGTATGTCTCAGCCCAGTGTGTGTCTTGGGAACAGAGAAGGCAGTCAGTGAATTGGTTTTGTCTTAGCCTTTTCTTCTCCAAAAGTGTATGTCTATTTCACCTGCTCGACTATATCCTCAGGATTACTTTGCGAAGGCAACTTCAGTTGGCTTCAGGTGAGATTAATAGTCAGTCAGCAGCCCAGAAGCTTATGTTGAAATCATATGCTGGTGCCTCTCTTGATGCTGACTAATGTTATTAAATAGACCAGTGTAAAACTAACATATGTAATGAATTCAGAATAGAACAGGAATTTGTCTGTGCCCTTAGTGAGCTCACTCTGTGGTCAGCCACTTTGCATGGGCTTCCTGATTCTACATACAGATGGTCACGCCACAGCATCCGACCTCAGCACATAACGCCCTGCGGTGCACATCAAGTTCTAGCCACACTAAATCAGTCAATCAAGAAAACACATGAAATGTTTGTCTCCCCACAATCAGATGGAGTATTGCTGCCAATCAACTGAAACATCTCTTAAATTATTTGCTCTCACTAATGCCATGATACAGAAATAAAGGCTGTTCAATCCTGATTGATAGAGTATTCAGCACACTAACAATAATGCATTTTTATACAGCCCTCTATCAATTCAAGGAGGGTGGGGCAGTATTTAATATAATAACACAGTTGTAGTGACAAAGGCTCACAAAAAGACCATATTAATGTACTTTACAAATTCTTTTTTTTCAATGATGAGCTGTCCTCATTTTTGCACTTATAGGAAGCAAGTGAATGGAATTTTTAAAGGACTTTATTCAGACCCTGCATGAGGTGAATACAGAAGTGGATATAATTTTAAGTATCAAGAAAATAACATGAAGGTGACCTTTGGTTTATTCTTAAATTATGAGCTGGACGGCTGGAGAGGTTAAGATTGAAAATTGTTCCAGAGTTGTCATGCATTTTTATAAGGATCCTCTGAAGTTTTAAAGTAATACTAATAAACCAGCTTGTGCATGTTGATACGTATCTCTGTTCTCTATTTCGGGACTAAGCCTTTCTTCATTGCTTTGAAGCTTGTTCATTTCTTAGACAGAGGACAGAACACTGAATTTGGAATGCTCAGTTGTCAGTACACCCTGTTTTTGAAATTTATGGATTAATGGTGGTAATAGGGTTCATTGCATATGGATAATTATTCCATTGTTGTAAACTATACAGATGAGAGGTTTATTTAGCCAACAAAGAATGGCACTGTGTTATATGCATTCAAGTTTACTATGAGGATATACCTGACATAAATTGTTTAGTGGAGTATAAAGGTATAAGGAGTTTACATGGAAACACCTACAAATGCTGTCACAGCCCCCGCAATGTTCTGGCAGAATTGTCCATTTTCAATGAGAAATGTGCTTGTTTGAATTAAATATCTGTCATGATATATATACTGTTGCTTTGTGGTAGATCCAAGCTGGTGGCGCATTGCAGTCACTTCTAATAATTGTATTTGCTATGGACAATATGAAGAGGGAGTTTCAAACCGCTTGAACAAAGCTAGCTAAAGCTAGAAATATTGACTTTGAATGGTCATTGTCTATGTAACTGAGTAATTCATAGTTATCTAGTATATTGGAGTGCGTAATTTCATGAAAGGCCTGAGCAGTGCCGATGAATGGATCTTACAAATAAATCGGAATAATACATTCTAAAAGGTATGTTATGATTCTTAATGGTTTGGGTGGTACACAATCATACTACAAGAAATAATAAAGAAGCATTTTATCTGGCACATTTATTACCCAGCTGAATTGCATTATGTTATTCCCCACTCAAAAAAAAGAGTTTTCTCATTCAACTGTTATCGGTTGTTTCCTTTCAGAATTTGATGGCTTTCGTGACACTTGAAGAAAACATTCGCATAACTTGCAGCTACAAATATTAACACAGAATCCTTAAATGTGTTTCATTTTTTGCTGACAAAAACAAGACAAATAAAGCAAAAACAGAGTGTCAAAGGGCCTTCATCCTTGAAATAAGTTGCAGTCACAGAGGTCTCACTGACTGCATAGATCCTGCCTGGTCATTCAGTGAAGGACCTCTGGGGAAATGACTTTATCAGAAGTGCTTATGCATTCACTGAAGCCTCAGAACTGAAAAGGTTTGAACCAGATCAATCAAACACTTTCTGCCTCATGGAAACCCTGAGTGCAAGTTGTTGAGACTTCGAGACTTCATTTTCAATCTGTGCATAAATGGAAATTTTGAAATTTAGCATAATCTGCAAAGATCCATTCCATATACATCCACTAAATGTAAACGGGTCTAATTCTCATTTCCTCTCTCACAACATCAAGTTCTTCTGCAATTGCACAACTTTCAGGCAGGGCTCTATGTTAAGGATTTTTTTCTCCTGGCCCGACTGGGTGAGTAGATCATAGAAGCTGCATAATAAAATTTGCTCTGCTCGTTTGTTTTGCTGCCCTCGTTTGCTTTGGTGTTTCTGTGGTAAAGTTTTCAATCATGGCACCTTTGCCTGCTGCTGTGCTATGCCTGGCTTGTCCTGCTTACTCCTGCATGTAGGCCAGGGCCGTGACCAAATACAATCCCTTAACCCCTTCGAGGGCACATATTTGAGTCAACTTCTGTAAGGGGGAGTGTAAGGTTTGGAGAACCAGGCACAACAGCCAAGGGATCTAAAAGTGTACAGTACCAGTCAAAAGTTTGGACACACCTACTCATAGAAGGTTTTTTTCTGTTATTTTTACTGTTTTCCACATTTTGGAATAGTAAAGACATCAAAACTATGAGATAACACAAATTAAATTATGCAAAAACCAAAAAAGGGTTAAACAAATAAAAAAAAGTCTTATATTTTAGATTCTTCAAAGTAGCTACCCTTTGCCTTGATAACGGCTTTGCATATTCTTGCCATTCTCTCAAACAACTTCTGTGGTAAACAGGTATTCCACAGGTAAAAAGATGATGCCATCATGACTGTATAAAAGGATATCAAAAGACTCCTGATATCTTATTTCCAGGTCACGTCAGACCCTTGATGACTTAGAGCCATTTAGCCAACCATGTGTTCCACACTGTTCCAGTGTAATTTAAAGCTAAATCTAGTCCCACCCCCCAATTCCCATAGAGATCCATTCAAATGCAGAGGTTATAGTATCGCTTCTAAGAGTACCTGGAAATAAGATCAGGAGTCTTTTGATATCCTTTTATACAGTCATGATGGCATCACTTTTTTACCTGTGGAATACCTGCTTACCACAGAAGTTGTTTGAGAGAATGGCAAGAATGTGCAAGGCCGTTATCAAGGCAAAGGGTGGCTACTTTGAAGAATCTAAAATATATTACTTTTTTTTATTTGTTTAACACTTTTTTGGTCTTTGCATAATTTAATTTGTGTTATCTCATAGTTTTGATGTCTTTACTATTCCAAAATGTGGAAAACAGTAACAATAACGGAAAAAAACCTTCTATGAGTAGGTGTGTCCAAACTTTTGACTGGTACTGTATATATATATATATATATATATATATATATATATATACCTGTATATATATTACAAACTACTTCCACACTAGTCTGAAAAGAGTTTTGCAGGATTTTTTTGGCACACTGCTCGCAAAGTGTGGTGACAGGGCACATAGTAGACAGGGGTCTGAGTGGACAGGGGGCAGGGAACAGGGATTATATTCGTTCATGGCCTACGCCTTTCAGGAAAGTTTTTGAGCAGTCGCTCAGTTGTTTCAAGATGTTTTATTCTAAATCGCCCAACCAGTTGTTGATAGCTATCATTTGTAAGCACCCAAATAGCATACGCCTATCAGCATTGCTAACGTTTACGTGATCCCTTGGTAAGCTTACCCTATCTGCTTTAAAACATGAATTGGACGTGTTTATACAGGCTACTGAGCATTACCGACTCCCTCCAGAAGAAGTAGAACGGGACTTTGGTAAAGTTACATTGTGGATGCTGGTCGATTTCCCACTCATCAACTGATTTTACTGGCAGGATATTCATAGTGTTCACTGCTGCTACTATGTAATTGTGACTAATGGTCTATTTGTGACATTTGTATTGCATGCTCCAGAGTAGAACCTAAAGCAGATCCATTCAGCGCCAAACCAAAATAATTATGTCGCACATTAATTCATTAAAACATGTTATTTCAATATGTGAGTTGTCCTGACAGAAATGAGTATACTGTAGAACCAATATGAAGGTTTGACATAGCCTACTGTTTCATTGTGATTTTATGAGCTTGGTGACTCAATTGTGAAAATGCCACTTTTCAGCAGTTTTCAGAATCGAGAATGGTATGTAGAAAGCATGGAAGTAAAGAGCAAATACTGGTTACACTTGTATTCTTTTGAAAATCACCTAATTAACTATGTACAGCATATGCGTATACATATGAGCAATGGACTATTCATATCTACACTTCTAAGCCTTCTATACTGTACTTTTAGGTCTACACTTACTACAGCTACGTAGTCTTCATGATACCATAGTCTTTTGTTTATCTGGGGAGTATATCAGCTGACTTTGTAACTGTATGATCATGTTTTCCTCTTTGTTGCAGTAAGAATACTGAGCCCCTTTATTCCAAGCAGTTTGTAACACTCACACAGCTGCTAGTGGCCATTCTCATTAATCACAGTGCTAAAAATAATTTAGCTGTGCTTACTGCATTGATTTGTATTCTAAAGAAATAAAGTAGCATTGCAGTTAAGTGTCCTTTAAAATAATCCGTTGGTCTAAGTATGTTGTGAATGTACATCTAGACTTAATTCTTCAGCCACATCCCCAGTCATTAGCGTATGGTGAATATGCTGTTAATGGCTAGGCTTTTAGTCCTAAACTATTAATTGCAAAGCTTTTTAACTTATTGGAAAATCAACATCCCCTTTGTACAATATATGTGATTACAGTCACAGATCACATAGGTTAATAGATACCCAGAAACAGAGTTAAAATGCTAGCTTGCTAGCAAACCTTTGGTTATTATTTCCAATGCATTTCTTCTTTCAAGTCACGTCATCTGTATGTTGCAATAGATTTGGTCTGTTTTGCTTCTAATCATCACTTCTTTCTTGACTGTGGCTCCCTCAAATTTTTCTGAAGTATGCAATTTAAATACAAAGCAAGCGTTCATTACACTGTTTGCTTCAACGGTGGAATTTTAGTGTTTTGTCCCTATGTCTCTATTACCAAGGAACTGGGAGCTTCGTAAAACTTGAATAGGTGCATACATTTTATACATATTACAAGCCTTTCCTGATGTGTTTGTCTAATTACCTTCTTTTATTAAATAGTGGAAGAATATATGAACAATTGCATTTAAACTGTTCTAAAGGCCTGAAACTGGAACACTAAGTATATTTTGCCCTGTGAGCTTGCAGTAATTATCTTACTGGACAAATCACTGGTTGGAAATATCGTTATTTGTTTGCTCAGTATTTGTTTGTTGCAATCTCAGTTATATCTGCTAAAATGACGTTTTTATACTGGACTGCTTCTTTGAATTTGAACAGCACCTTTTTTCTTCCACCTGTTCCATGGGTTTTTAAATCATCAGGCCATGTTTCTTTTGAAGAGAAGACTATAGGATCTTCCTGTTGTAATTTGGACTTTAATAGGTTCTTCAGTTCCTTGTATGATACACAATTCTTCAGCTATACATTTCCCCCTAAGAAAGGAAAATGGAGAATGAAATTCTACTGCAGTTCTCTAGTGAAAAAGTTATTTCATTTTGAAAGGGTGGATTTGAAGTTCAGTTCTCTTCCAGAAAAATGAAACTGGCCAATCCTTTTGCGGTTATGGAAAACCCAAAGATATTTGTGCTTTTGGTATATCCAGTTATTTCTCACTTTTATTTATATTATGTGTAGCTTATGAATTGCATATGGATTATCTTTTAATATTTTTGAAACATTAACTACTTTGAGAAAATCTGAGTTTGTTTTGCTTGTTAATGCCCTTTCCCCTCTTCTCCCCAATTTGGAATACCCAATCATATAGCCTATTCAGCAGCATCCATTACCACAGCCTCTGCTGTTGGCTTGGGAGAATGCAAACAAGCATGTCCGCCAAAGCATATGATTTCAGCCGCTGATTCTTATCACAGTTCAAAAGTCAAGCTTGCACAGATATGAGTAGGAGGAAGACACTTCATGCACCACTTAACAGGCACCAAATCAACCAGTGAGGGGGTCGCAGGTGCATGAGATGCTCTCATCCTGGCTGTCTAAAACCCTCCTATCCCTGGGCACCATTAGTCAATTGTGCTTCATACTGTGGGGTTGCCACCCAGTCAGCACTGGCACAGTTTGGATTTGATAACAGGATGGGCCCCATGGTCTGGTAAGACACCAAGCAGCCAATGTGATGAAAAAACATAATGGGAGAATATTAATTGTGAGGTATCGTTCGCGGAGACCCAAACGCAGACCAGGTTGTAGCAATAAGGAACGTTTATTTCAGTCCAGATCAAAAGCCAGGAAATCAGATGCAGAGACAGTGCCAAATCAAAAGGCAGGCGAACAGTCAGACGGTCCAAAAACCAAAACGGGGAAATCACAGGCAGAGGTGCAAAAACGGCAGGCAAAGACAAAGTAACAAAACAATCAAAAAGTCAAAACCACAAAATAACACAAGCAAACAAACATAATCGAAAGGCAAACTCAGTCAGAAACCAGAAGGGTGTCTCAGGAATCTCAATAAATCACTGGCTTTACAATCACAGGCTCAGGAAATACAATCAGCATTCTGACAAAGAATGGACTAAAATGCAGGGTTTAAATACACAGGGAGTGACAAGATACAATGGGGATCAGGTGTGTGGAAACGGGGAAGAGAAAATACAAACAGGTGAGCGTAATGAAACAATGAGGGAAGCTGATAATTCACTTACAAGGTAACACGTAATACGCGGACCGGATTCACACATAACACATAGGGCCCTATCTTGGCGATCTTGGCGCTTAGTCTAAGCGCATGGCGCTAAGTCCATTTAGGGCGTGTCCAAGTCCACTTTTGCTATTTTAACGGCGTGTTTTTTTGGCGCTAAGCACGGCGCATGGCGCAACTGGGCTGAACCTAGTCGCTTCATTAATTATAGGTGTGTCTTGGGCGTGACATTCAATAAACCAATCAAAATGTCATATCCCATTCCCTTTAAAAGCCTGCTTTTCCACCTTGGCGGATTGCTTATGATGGCGAAACAGACATGCTCGTGCGTGTTTAGTGTGATCAAGGAATAGGCTAAATGGAGTATGATCAATATTATTCGGACTAACCATTAGCCTATGAGTTCCCGGTAATTCCAGACAGGGCTGTTATTTTACAAAATATGTGCGGTTAAATTTCGTTAAAAGGACCTGCAACAGCTGAGAATAAGCTATCAATGGCTTCAGTCTCACCTTAGAAAACGCCAAATTTGTCATGGTTTTGAACCCTGTTTCACATTGCGGTCGTTTTCCTCAGTGGCCACGCGAGGGCGCTGCCCTTTTGGTAAATGCTTGCTCCACCCTGCTGAGTGGGCGGAGCTTCTGTTAGCGTTTACACCTGTTTGTGGTCACTGAGAGCTATATAAGCCTACCGTTCCCTTCATTCGGGGCTTCGACATTAATTGTTGTTTGTTTATTGTTATGTACTGTGGTGTATTGTTGGCTGTGAGTTCTCGTACCAGACAATTTTTGGCTACTCGCCTATTTTTAACGTCTCTGTTGAGGCAGGGCTTATTTCTTACTGGCTTGGTAGTTGATTATCTCGTAGAAGTTTGGGACCGTAAATCTCTGCTCTATTTTGCCCTGTTAGTGCTTTTCCTCCGTGTATGGAGTTTTGGGCGATTCTGTTCAGAACTGTAGTTCTGCTCGCCCTTCGGCACATGTCTTCCCATAGGGAGATCGGGTGTTTCGCTTCTATTTAGTTTCTTAGCTCGTAGAAGTATAGAGTAGCAGTTTCTCTGGTCCATTTTTCTGGTTCGCCTGTTTGGTTTTCTTACTGAGAGACCTGGCGTTTTGCTTCTACTCAATTCCGTGTTACTGTGAGCCAGTAAGTAGCTTCGGTACGTTTATTCCCTGTTGTCTCCTTCTCGTGGACTACGTTCCCCTTTGTTGTGACTCAGGGTTTTTATTTATATTGAGAAGCTGTCGTGCTATTTTGCGTTGGTCTTTGTTGCAGCTGTCCTCCGTCCTTTTTACCTACGGGACGATTTTTGTTTCGGAACTATTGTTCTGTTCGTTTTCCGGGTGTGTTTCTCCGTGTGTGGAGTTTGGGCGAGGTTGTGGACATGTTTGTGTGTGACTGCACGTAGCATAGGAACGTTAGCTCTCTGTTCCTTCGCTTCGTTACATATTATTTTTCTGAGAGGCTAGGGCGTGTGTTTAATTAAGCTTGCGTGAGTCTATTTGGATAGTAAAGTTATGGGACGACGGTGCTCCGTCGGCTCACCTGTAAAATGTTTCTCCCTCCTGGGAGATCGGGTGTTTACCTCTTGTTTTCATTAGACTGCGAACTTATTAAACTAGCCATGGAACGTTAAATCTCTGTTCCTGTTCGCCTCGTCATTTTCCCTTACTGAGACTCGGCAGGGCTTGTATTTGTGTTTGTGCTTGTGTAAGTCAGTTAGCCTATAGTTTCGATGCAGCTGTCCCATCGTCTTTTGTGCTTTTTCTCCGTGTATGGAGATTTGGGCGTTTCTGTTCAGAACTGTAGTTCTGCTCGCCCTTCGGTGCAATTCGTCTCTTAGGGAGACCGGGCGATGTTGTAGACATGTTTGCGTTTGACTGCTAGCATATATATCTAACCAGGGAATTTTACCTCCGTTCCTTTTCGCCTCCTCATTTACTAATTCGCATTAGTTTTCAGGGTTTGTTGTGTGTTTTAGGTGTAACTATTGTTTTGTTTGTGCCATTACGCTACTCGCCTGTTCATATGCGTCTCGTTTCCGAGACAGGGCGCTTATTTCCGGCTCGTTCATTAGTTAAAGTGTTACTTAGCTCGTAGAAGTAAGGGGTAGTAGTACTTTGTTCCCTTTCGCCTTGTTTGGTTTTCTTGTCGTTAAACCAGGCGTTTTTGCTTCTACTTTTGGTGTGTAACTGAGCCGGTCTGTAGCTGTGGCGTGTTTGTTCCTTGTCTTGTCTCCTCCCTTATCTGCGGGTTCCCACCTTAGTGGCCTAAGGGCTTAATGAATCCCCTTGCTGCGTTTGGCTCCTCCTTCCTCACACGTCACGCCCCCTTACAAAATTAGCCTGCTTGTTCAGCGAATTTCGTTTGATTATGCAATGAAAGCGTCAAACATCAATTCCAAGAGGCTGTTCTCATGGAGTTCTCGAAGTTCAAGCTTCATCCAAAGTTCATTAGGCTACCTGCATAGTAGGCTAATATTGATTAATAACATACATACCGTTATTTTGCCTTAATGATGACACTAAATAGCCATACAATAAAGCTGTCAGGTTCGCAACCCATAAGTTCACGCATATTTCCCCTTGTTTAATAATGTCCTGTTTATGGAAATGTGACCAACCTGTTTTACTCGTAGCGTAATCCTTTAAAACAATCCACTTTCCCAGGAAGACCGTTAAACGTGCGACTTACAGCAGGGGAAACAGAACATGCAGCTCACGTGCAGAGAATGGCATTAAAATTAATTGTGAATTAATTGTGTAACGTGCTGCAAATTTGTTTTAGTTTCTAATTAGACGCTTAGTTCTCTTTAAAATCGTTTTGTTCAGTTAAGCAATAACGGGTGAAATCAGCTGGGTTTTAAACGGTGAGAGTATGGAAACCTGGTCACTGTAATTTAAAAAAATATGAAGGACGAAGAATAGCTAAGGTTACAATTTAGTTAACATGGTGACATCTCCGTTTTTTAACCATAGGCTATCGAAAAAAACCTTATGCACAGCGAATTCCCTGTAGCCTAGGCTATTTGAAAAACAATAAATGCAATATTCACTGGACAAGGTTTTGAACTTTTTTCAGTCACAAACCATTCTATTTACTTACAGGCTGTATTCATAGATAAACAGAGCTGTATTGTAATGACATCTGAAGCGCATTTTCAGAACTTAAATGTCCGTCTATTGCCGTCCGCGAGTTTTCCATTGAATGACAATTCACGCATTAGGTGCAAAGACAATTCGCGCATTAAGCTTGATAGCTATAGGTGTTATCAGCTCCTTTTTAATGGATAGCCAATGTCCCGTACCGTCGCACATCGCCTGGATGTTGATGGAGTGGGCTGAGAGCAATGTAATGTGGCATTGTTTCCCTTCGCTGAGGGAAAAGTATGTGGACCTATGGAACCTTTTATTATTATGCATTTTTGATATAGCCTACACAATAATAATATTTCACATTGTGATCTAGATATTTTAGTCATGCCTGTGCACGCCCCTGTGTGTAACAGACAGGAGGGTATGCGCGTTGTGCATACGCCTATGTAGACGTACTTATATGCGCCATTAAAATAGCATGTAAACAACTGCGACATGACTTTAGACCAGGTTTGTGGTGGTTCTAGCGCAAGCGCTTTCTGCTGGCTCAAGATAGCAATACGCCAAAAAGAATCCTGGCCACTCCTCATCTTAAGACCAACACGCCCAGTTCACTAATGATGGCGCAAGACTAGTTAATGGCGCAATGCTAGTTTGACGGCGTAAGCGTTAGGCGTTATTATGGACCTAGCGCCGGGTGTAAGATAGCAAAGACACTTGCGTTTGCGTTAGCGCCGCTTTGCGCCGGGTGTAAGATAGGGCCCATAGACTTGAACATGAACTGGGTAGTAAAAGACAAGTGCATACAATTAATGCACTACATCAGTGGCGCCCCCAGCTGTACGCAGAGTACGCAGTCTGCGTACCTTAGCAACAACAGCAAAATTAGTATTTCCATTAAAACTGACGTGAATTGTCAAAGTCTCTGCGTCTCTGTTTCTACGATGTTGAGAAATGATATTTGCTTATTGTCTTCGTTGTATTGCCTGGTTATTGTATTTTCCAAGTTTTGCATATTTCAAACATTTGAAAGTGATTGGAAGACACAGTTGAAAGTGATTGGAGGATGTCCGAAAATGTTCCCCACGAGTCATACAACGTTACACATCCCATCTTCACTGAAAACTGAGCCGCCAAAAAAAAAAAAACTGTGGCGACAATGTTGGCATGGCAAACATGTCCACAAAAAGCGTGAGGAATCCTGCAATTACACGGTACACCTCTTTATTAACGTTAACTTGAAAAGAAACAGTGTTAGGCCATAACATGTACGTATGTAAGGCTATAGCTAGGCTACAATAGCTTACCTAAAACGGCCACAAGCTTTGCCCCACTGTAGCCTACCTTTTAGCCAGTTTTTTTTTTTTTTTTTGCTCTCTGTCTTCTTATTTAATGTAACGTTACATTCATTTAGAGGTCGGTCAATAGTTGGACCGAAGAGAGCACAACCAAAGGCGTCCTCGAGTGCTTACGTTTAAAACCAGTAGAAAAGACTGGGGAAAACTAATTTATCATAGGAAATAACAGAATTTTACCGGACATGTCAATTCGCACGGGATTGCTTTAACCTGGAGTAATTTTTACAGGACATTTAACAGTAGGTTAAAGACTCCGGAATCTTTACTGGTGCGGGAGCGCGCAGTCCGTAAAAGTTATAGACATGAATATGCGGAATAGCGGAGCTCTTCCAGTAATTATTACATTACCCCACCTCCCCCTGTAAAACTTATCCCGTCCGAATAGGGCTTAAGGGTAAGATGCTATTTATTTTTATGCAGTGATTGAGGCAACATGTTCTTTTATTTGCAGTGGCGTGTTCTCTCTCTCTCTATCTCTCTCTCTCACACACACAATTGGCGAGCATTCAGTGATAATATTTTATTAGAAATTTAAGCAGTGAATACATTTTGTTGAGCATGTTCGATAGTTACATTGACTTGTCAGAAGTGTTTTCATTGTGTTCACATTAACTGTGCTGTAAGTCGCGTAACAGCTTGTTGCGCGCAACATTTCCATTCTATTGTGAGGTCTCCGGTTTTCCTGATGAAAGATCAGGCTACTGTAAGTCACGTAACATCTTTTTGCGCGCAACATTTCCATTCTATTGTGAAGTAAGTCTCTCCGGTTTTGCTGATGAAAGATCCGACTTTAACGTAGGCTGGGCCTACTCCTACATTAGAACTTCTTGTAATATGCGACCCTATGAGTGCAAAATATATCGGTAAATTACGTTGTAACGTTAGTCCTAAGTAGTGGCTTTGTTTTCATGTAGCCTATGGCTTGGCCTCCTCTGTTGCGTACCCCGGGAAGAAATCCTGCGGGCGCCCCTGCACTACATTAATGCACTACATGTAAGATTACATTAGTGAGTTAGTTAATTAGTACAAAACCTAAATCTAAGCTGTTAGTAGTAGTTAGTTAATTAGTATTATATACAATGAGATAATTAGTTAAGAAGGAAGTGCATGACAGAGGAAATACAGAGAAAATCCGCAATCACAAAAGGCTCCCGAAAAGTGTGACGAAGACAGGGGAGTGATGGCAATGAAAACACGGTGAAAACAGTGAAACCATAAATGAAACTGAATGCCAAATGAGAAATAAATAAATAAGAAAACAAAAACAAAAACATAACCAGAAAAATACTAAACAGAAAATAAATACAAAATACAGAACCCTGACAATTAATTGTTCCTATTGTTGAGATTACCAACAATGTTAAGAGCCTATCATTATAGACAGTTGTTTGTCAAGTAATGTTTTGTAGGTATATTTATAGTTTTCCCATACACTTTTTGTATCTGGTCATTTTGTGTATTGGGACATTCTGATCATGCTCTGATCAGATTCTCTCATGCACTTTCAGAGATTTTCTGTACTAGAAATACACATACCTTTTATACGAAGCAAATATTTTGGAAGTAGGCCTATCATGTCGGTCATTGTAAGTATAATAGCACCCTTCAACTACAGTAATGAGGTGATAATTTCATGTCTGCAAAGACAAAATGTGACTAGACAAACAGAGCCAAGATCTTGGCACCATGACAGGAAGAAGTGGTGATACACAAGTTATATCAGTTTCCTTTCATCTACTGATCACTTGCTCTGTACAAGAGTGAACAAAAATCATACAAGACTTACCAACTTTTCTCTGAAGGTGAGATTTCCTCCAAACCTGACTATATTAACTCCTGCTGAACCTTTGCTGAACCAAGGACATTGCCCGTACGCCTGAACTCTGGTCCTCACCATAGAGAAGATTGGTGTTTACGGATTTCAGTGTCTTTATCTTTTGACCCTCTGTACTAAAAAAGAAGTAATCTTCTATGACTCAGGATTCCATCCCGTTTGAATTATGGCAAAGTTAACTGGCCCTTTTATCTGATTACCTTATTTTAGATGGCACCACTCCCTATAGGAAGAGTAGGGGAACGCATAAAAGACCCAAACTTTCCTATCTTAGGGAGTTATTCAAGAAAATATGACAAGTGACAAGGCAAGTGAACAACTGTATAATTGATTCACACAGCATTTCACTTCCCCTATCAAGCAGAAACCAGCAATACAATAACACAGTAAACAGGTGTTCTTTGAGCATGTGATCTATTCAATGTTCATATAAGTGGTAACTCATTCAATGGCTTAAAACAGATGCTCAAACAGAACTTATACTGGGACTTACATGAATACACATGAACTACATGAATTAATGAATATGCCCACAGATACATACACAGGGTACCAGATCCCACAAAATGAATTAGGAAACACTGCATCAATAAATAAAATATAACCATGCTGACCAAAGTCATTGATACTGCATTGACTGTGTTCATGATAAGCACCAAATACAAATTTGTTAGCACCAATATCAATCTCATTAAATGACTGATCTCTGAAGACTGAGGAATTAATTAGCTGATAACACAACTGAACTTATATCTGATTAAAACACTTTTACTTTGGCTCTTTAATTCTATCCCTCTTTACCTTTGGTTGAGTGTTTTGTTACAAAATGATTGCTGTCCAACACCCAGGTGGGTGGTAGACATCAGTGGTGGGTAAGGTGACCTCCCCCCTTTGCTGTGAACAGCTTTGATCACTAATAGTATTCCGTTCAATCAATCATTGTGTTGTCAAAAACAACCTCCTTCCATCTTTTTTTTTGTTTGTTTGCATCTTAACCAACTGTGAACTTTGCACCATATTTTTTGAATAGAATAGGGGCCTGCTAATATAAATAACATGGAGGATGACATTCTGCATGAGTGAATGTTTTCCTTCTTGATGAAGGTTTTGGCTACTGATTTTTGGTCTCTAAGTAATGCCTTTTTCTTTCGCCAGACTTAATTTGTGAACCCTGGGATTAATTCACTGCTGCTAATGTTCACACTTGCCACAGTGGATGAACAATTCCGCCACAAGACAGGGAACAAACTGCCCATCTTCACCACTCTGTCCTTTTCTTATCAACCGTGAATACAAGGCCAGGCCTGCAATCAGTGACATGAAACGACTTACCATTTACTGAGTTGTGTACATACTGTAGCACATAATTGCTTGAATCAGGATGTATTCTGATGTGTCTGACTGATGCCAAATTACTGCAATTACTTTTTTTTTTTTTAAGTTCTATCAAGACAATATATATTTGGACAAATATATGTGCTAATACAATGTAGATTATGTTAACCTTATCATAAATGCTAAATGAATAGTTTGTGTCCATTTGAAGTAGTATGAATCCTTATGAAACCCAAATGAGCAAACCTAAGGATACACTTTTGCAAAAGCATAAAATGTTTGGAAGAAAAAGATAAAGCTCAGGGAAGCTAGGTTTTAGGAGAAGCTTGCAGGTCTGTCTCTCATGGTTAATACTGTAACCTATATTTTAGCCGTGTTGGTTTTATAGTCATTTAAGTGTGTTTAATGACCAATGCACAGGCCTCCTACTGTGGCATCTCAGACCACTAACTACAGTAAATTACATATTTACATGGTTTCTCTAAAGAAGCCATCACACTGCACTTTGATGCCTTCCCCTCCTTTTGAGAAAGAACAGCTTGATCTTAGGGAATTAGACATGACCTAAACCCAAACTTCTGCTGATGATCAGAGAGTCTATCCTAGTCCTACTTTTATGTTTCCTTACATTAATCATTCTGTGTTTGGACTCTCCTTCGCAGCAGCCATTACCCCCAGTCATGACACAGGAAGCGTCTCCTACAGTATATTTTGGGAGATCAGGTGGGACATTATGAAAAAAATGTTTTTAAAGACTCACAGTCAAGTAATCCTTGAAGGTCCCGCCATTAATGTACAGTAGAATCAATTTTACTGCATGACGGATTATTGCATAATTCGGATATTTGCATAAAATTGCCAAATTCAGAACCATTTCCCATTTATTCCATTATAAACAAATTGCATGTATTTGCATAAACCATTATCGCATATTTTGGATTTTTGCATGGAATAGGCGGTTTTCTATTGAAACTCACACCACCCGAGTGGCACACACGGTCATTGGCACTTTCTGTCAACTATCACATTCTTTCTGAGTATACGCCATCTGTTATCAGTTTTTGTATCGCTTATATTTATATTGTATAAAATATTTGTTCGTACTGTATTAAAGTTGTACAGTATATGTATATGTGTGTGTAATGTATGTTGTGTCCTCCTGAGACAATCAAATTGACCCCAAAAGTTTAAACTGACACGTAAGTATTGTAATAGAAAAATGCTTACACTTTCTGTCACATTTTGTTTCTCCCAATTGGCTAGCCTTTTATCTCGAAATATAAAAAATCTGTGATGAAACATCTCAAATTAGAACCTGAAGTATGTGAAATTTTAAGACCTGGATGGGAAAGTGCCACCAGAATCACCCACAAAAATCTGATAAAAAATAAAAAGTATTTTTTTTGGTACAGGACTGATTGCAACAAATTAGGGAAAATCATATGGTGTGACAATGAAAAAATAAGATTAACTGGATTTTAAAAGATGTCAAACATTGTACCGGGTCAAATTGACACCGAAAGCAATATGAGGGTTAAGGCTACATAGAGTATAAATATGCAGCCTTACTTATAGTTAATAATAAGATGCCTTATCTTTGCTTTTAAGGGAATTAATCTAATAGAATCCATCATGTCATATGTTGATGATGTGAATGGTTATTGAGTGGTGGTGGTGGGGGTAGAGTGAAAGATCTGCCCCTATGCTAAATAAAGATGGGGTCTGAATTCTCAGCTCTATTGTTTGAGTGAATGGGTCTAGAAATGCATATTGGGATCTGTGCATTCAAGCGATGCTTTTCTATTTATTCATAGGGATATAGACCATACTGGATGCAATGCTATCACATCCCAAGCCCAGTTTAAATAAGATGAGAACAGATTATAAAATGGGCAATGAAACTGATCTGTCCCTCCACTAAGCAAAAAAGCAATAAAATCTCAATTTAAAAAAGTAATACCTTTTTGCATTATTGCCCCCTGGAATGTAGCATAACCTTTAGGAATAAGTGGTTGGTAGTTAATGATTAGATGATGATTATGAATGAAAAAATATACTATTCAAAATGGGTGAGAATTTCATTGAAAACTATCTACAGACTTATTCTAAATAGCACCCTGGAAAAGAGGAATCTGTCAACAAAGTGATATTGTCTGTCAGACTGACAACAAAAACAGTGCTCTCTGTGAAATCCAACTATCCCACTGCCGGCATCATGTCTTACATGCCAGGCAATTTAACTAGCTCCTAGACTTGTACTAAAGTCTAGGTTTGCCTAGGTCTTTGCCATTACTTCGAAAAGAACAACTGAAAACAACACAATGCAGTAGAGGTCTGCATTTTGACCCAAACCCGAAGGGGACTGAACATAATACCGTGATCTGGACGGGTATCGGGCCTATTCTTAGCTCTGTGACGTTTAGTCAGATCGGTTACAGGGCCGCTGCCAACAAATAGTAGTGTAGCAACACTTCTTCCAGCTGTTAACACTGATTTACAACAATTGCATAAAGCTTCCAGTTTTTGTGGTGTACCGTTAAAATAGCCGAATTTGACAGCACAGGAGCAATAAACTTATTAACAGGACTAACAACCTGCTTATGGTATCCAACCACAGGTCCCCTTCTATCTTAACCCAGGGCTTGACTTTAAAGCTTGCCCTATTGTCGGGGAAAGTATTTCTTTGGTCGAACAAGTAAAATCTTCCATCCACTTGTCCGAAGGGACAAGTAAATTTAATTTAGTAAATTATAAGACTGAAACCCTTGAATATAATATTTCTAATGTTTCATAATAAAAATAAATTGTCTTGCAACCACACCTGAAAACACCTGAATCGGGTTATCGATACTACGCGAACACCATTGAGACCATTTGTATGCACAGACTGATACATGCATGAGAAAGGAACCTTCTCAAAAACCCTTTGGTTGGGATTGAGTCAACATCTGTCCTTAACTTACACTAATAGCTTACAGTTTGACATGATTAACAATCACTGAAACTAACTTGCCAAACTGAGTTTGTGAAGAAAAAGTGTAATGCTTGCATTTACTCGCAAATTCAAAGTGAACGACAAATGTTGAATCCTATAGGCTTGGTTTTTTTGATAAATTGAACTACTATGTAATTGAAGCACTATGTGCAAAAATGTTTCAATGCACGCTTCAGGATGGAATTTGTTATAAGAGGGGTCCCTGTGATTTGTTCAGTGACGAACGTGATTGTGGCATCAAGGCAGTCATGTTAATAAAACAAACCCTGTGCAACCATGATGTTGTCTTCCAGCGCATAGACATGCGTGGTAATAAAGATATGTCTGTTTTAAGTGAAGTATTTACTCAATGGGAATGTCAGATGTGCTGACTCTGAACTCTGGCAGCTATTCAACAACCTGTTATGACAGTATCAACCAATTCTCTTGTTGATATCCTCTTCTGTGGTTTATTGATCTGGTAATCAGTTGTTACACACAGGTTTCTTTGAATCACGTAGGTAATCTCAGGATTTTCATTTGCTGCTCTCTATAACCTGCATGTGATTTATACCACTGTGTTTTGAGGATTGTGCAGAAAAAAAAACATTTTCAGCCAAAATGAATTTTATCAGCACCACCTGCTTCTAGCTCAAAAATGAATAAAAACAGCCCCATTGAAATTCTTTTTTTTATCACTTAGATAAATTTGGCCAAGATTCATTCATCTTCATGTGAGAAGAAATGTTACTATTGAAATGGGATACATAACTTTATGTAAATTTCTCAGATATTTATTCACTGTACTCTATGGTGTCCCACAGCCAATGCAACAGTCGCCATGTAAAATGACATCATGGACAACACTGACAAAAAGGTGAAGCGATGGAAACGCCAGCGAAAGCACACATACCGGCTCATATAAATGGCCTACTTTTTAAATGCTTTGGCAGGAGAAAATGTTTAATGTGGTCATGGGCATTTTTCTTATTATATATTACATTTCAAATAAAACCAGCATAAGCCAATAAGTAAAATAAGCCAATAAAAAAGAGAAAGGCCATATATCATTTAGAACCATTTTTTGGTTCTCAGAATTTAACAATACTGCAGTGGGTTTAAGGGTTGTATGCATTCACAAATGTACACTGCCGGGGAGCCAAATGGTTTGGTAGCCAATCAAATTGAAGCATTTATTCACAATATGCAAATAGGCACATTTCAATTCACAATCACGCTTGAAAGAGGAACAATTTGCTCTGAGTACAACAAAAAGCAGACACAAAGCCAGGGAGCCGAGAGGACTGGGACCCTGTCAGATCGCTGCTTTTCTGCGCTCTGCATGGTTGAGATTAATGACCTTGACATTTCAGACTAAAGCACAATGATGAATCAAACAAATGCAGGGCAGAGATTAATAATATCTGTGATCAGTACTGCTGTTGTCCTTTTAAACCTTTAATTTTTTATTCTGTGTGAGTGTTTTTCCCCCCAGTTATTTAAGAAGGTTGCAATTCAGCTGCGGTGTACGGAATTAAGATGTACAAGCTAAACCATGCCGCTCTTACAATTAATTCTACAAGCAAGTGTGTTAATCTAGAGGATTGCGCACACAGTGTTTACCACAGTGAAGTGACTTATTACTGTAACTGTAGTTTTAGTCATATTTGACTGGTTTATTTCATTTTTCATTCTAATTTATTTTAACTGCGTGCTTTCAAAATGTCTCCTCAAGGGTGTGATTCATTTTGGCGGGCTCTTTCTATGTGTGTCAGTCATTTTTGAAAACAGGATTTGGAGAAAGAATGATATTTTTGATTTGTTTGATTTTTTGTAATGTATAATATTTTCATAATATTTTATGAAAACAGGAACAAAATGGGGCTGCTGGATGCCTCATTCGGTTAAGACACCATTCTGTGGTTCACGGCCTCGGATTGGATCCGGACTGTGCCAGTGCCGACTGTGGCAGGTAGCACCACAGGCCGACGCACAATTAGCGCTTGCATCGCCCAGAGTATGGGAGGGTTCAGTGGGATAGGGTTCTGCGTTTCTTCACTCTTGGGTGATCCTCGCTGGCCGATAAGGGCTCTCGTAAGACTGCATGTCAAAGCTGCATATGAAAGGTCCCTCCTCTGACGCCGCTCTGTGTGAGTTTAGCTGCAGTCTGCAATGTGAAAGAAGCAGCTGTAGGACGGCACGTGTTTCGGGGAGAACCGTGGATGTCCCAGCCCTCCCGAATTGGTAGGGTGGTTCGTGCATGGAACAAAATTCCTAATTGGGGAGGGAATTGGATATATACAGCCCTGGGTTGGGCAGCTAATTCTTTAAAAAAAAAAAAATAATAATTTATATTTTATAATAATAATAATAATAATAATTGGTTGCTTGTAAACACTAGCTTAAGTATCTGGATGCAGAAATAAAATAATGTAGTTGGCTAGCTAGCGACAGTAAAAAAAAAGAAATATTAAAAAGGGGGTCTTTGACCATCCCTCCTAACAAAATTTTTCAAGTTCCTTCAGACCCTTCAGTTTACACAGCTTCGATCTGATGCAAGTATTTCAGGCTTAAATTAGTCGGACATAATCGTAGTCTCAATTTAAATTTGTAAGTAGTAGGTAGCTACCACTTAGCCAGACCTGCTGCATCGAAACGATACGTCTCTAGTCCTTGACCTTGGGATTGAAGCGCTTGAGCCACTCAGGAACTGAGAAGGAAATAATTACTGGCATAAAATAAATTCAATATTTATGTTTATAATTGTGAATAAATGTTATAAAATACATGTCTGGAAGAATAACGTTGCTGTACAGGCTGCGTGGAGTTGGAAGTGTATTTTCTGGCCTTAAACCACAGACATGTTGCTGCCCTTATACTAGCCACTGTAAAGCTGGCCGGTGGTCAGAAACATCTGTTAGCATCTAAAATATCCTTCAACTGACACAGAAATAAATGTATATGCCAATTGAAAGCATATACATACTAAAAACTGAAGCAATATTAAAAACTGAAGAGAGTGAACTATCCCTTTAACATGAGCCCCAGGACTAATTGGCACAAAATAACCCTATAACATCAAAGATCCACCAGCATGGTTCAACATAGGTATCACATCCTTTTCAATATAAGTGTCCTTCTTCACCGCCAAACCCACTGCTGGGGTAGGCTACATGGCCACATTCTGATCTCATCTCACCAGAACACCTGGCTCCAGTTGAAGTGCCAATGCTGTTTAGCAAATGCCAGGCACTTTTTTTGTTGATTGGCCTCAATAGAGGCTTTTTGTGGCAACTCTTATGAAAAAGCCTATTGACATGGAGGTGGTGTCTATTGACCTATTGGAAAATTGTATCTTTAGTTTATTTGTTTGTAACTATTTCCTGGCTTCACCAACCCTTTGTCTTCTTTGTTGTTAGAGTTATTTGTCTTGTTCCCATGGTGACAGTTTACAGTTTTATTGCGACAGATAATGCAATTTTGTTGTTGTTGGAAGAATTATTATGGGTTTTAGAAAATAAATGTTCAAATATTTTTTTCTGAGCAATTGTATAAAGTATAAAGAATATAATGGCTGAGCACTGAAAAACAGAACCTATTCTTGGTGTATACTGTATACACCAAAAGGCATATGGTGTAAGGTGTAATGCATGAAGCAAACTCTGATGCACGGATATGGTCACTGTAGTACTACAATATTAATGCATAATAATATGTTGTACATTCAGACAGTCAGACTTGAATAGAGCAAAAAATTTATATACAATATACGTACATACTGTACTGAGGAGATTTCCTTTTTCCACTAAGGCCATGGCCTATTGGGGGTATTCACTCGCACACAAAGGATGGAATCATTTTTGGTGTTATATTGGATGGCTTCAGCACTGTCAGCCATCAGGGACATTAATCTCTTTGTCTACCAGCAAAGTAACATGAATTATTACTTGTAATATTATACATTTCTCAGGTGGAGAGTATCATGAGACATACATTGCAGAGATACAGTACTTTCTTCTTGTACCCTACTCGCACTAAAAAATTGTGCATTCCTGTTCAATTTCAAACAGCAGCACATTAGAGAGGATATAAAGAAAGCTAAGTAAATGATATTGTATTAACCTTGAGATTGATGAGGGGTGGTATACGTATGTTTGGGGTATTGAATAATATATGAAAGCATCTAAAATCTATATGCTTTCTTTCTAAGCCATAGTTGCGATAATATATTGGGTCGAAAATATGACATTGTCTGATGTGAGGACTTAAAGAAGGAAGGAGAGGAATGGGCTATCATAGGCTGGCATCTCTCATGGGAGCTGTGCAGACTGTGTGACAGCCTGCAGCTATGTGGTTGGGAGATGGGCTTCTGGTGTTCCGTTTGGGGGTGTAATTTGGCTGCTGTCCATGGCCCTGCCCTCCGGGACTCCGACCAGACTACCATCACGCCTCCTGTTCTGCTGCTCCCTCCTCGCTTCACCATGGCTTGTTTTAATTGCATTCACAGTTGTAATTCGATGAAAGTCTATTGTTTTCTGGTTCAACTGGAAGAAAGTTTAAGATTTGGTGCAGGATGGCATGTGCCACCTCAAATGTTGTGTACTTCCTTAGCTGTCCGTGTGAATGCCATTGCGTGGGCGAGCCGTTACGGAAGTTGAAGATCTGTGAACAAATCTGTGTCAACTGTCTGAAGAAAAGATCTATACTCGCCAAATGCATGGCACTTTAATGAAGTTGGCCACACTGCTGTGCTGTTAAAATTTCATGGAATAGATGAGGTATCCACACACAATGCCCCCCCCCCCCCTCCCCCCAAAACCCAACATAATAAATAATATACAGTACTAATTAGGGGGGCACCTGGCGATCGCGGGGCCCAAAGCAGCTGCTTATGTCACTTGTAGGGTCAGGCCGGGGCTGGCCTTACATGAAAGAGAAGCTTTTCGGCCTTTCAAGTTGAATGCTCTTGCACCAGATGGTCAGAATGAAGCAGTTGAAGCGTATTTTTTAACTATATACATACTATATGAATTAACAGGGTAATGTAATTATTTTTTTCCCGTCATTATACTGATTGAAGTCTTGGCAAAATGCACCGGCCAGATGCATTAGAGGATGAAGCGAGTGGTTTGTACACAAACTGACACTCTCCTCACCACTGGCGTACAGCAGTTTCTCTTGGCCTCCTCACAGGGTGCCACGGGTTTGAGCGTGATGACGGAAACCCCCAGGGATCATGGGGTCCCCTCTTGGGATTTGACCGTGGTGCTCAAGGCCTTGCGCCTCTATTTGAACTCTTGGAGCAAGCAGAACTGAAATGGCTTTCTGTCAAAACAGAATTTCTGCTGGCTAATACAACAAGACAGCTACATGGGCATCGCTGTGCACTTTTACCTGGTTGTACAGGGTCACTATGGCCACTCCTCATGCCGTGGCAACTGCTGTCTTATCAACGCCTTCAGGCTCTTCGTCATGAAGGTGTTGATTCCTTGTGACCTTGTTGGTAAAAGTCATCGAGTGTTAAGCACTGCCTCTGGCAATCAGGTGGAATATACTCTTTTTTTGTGTGGCCATCTTGGAATTCTATACAGTATATTATAGAATATGTATATTCTTGCCTCCCTGTAGAAGACCTAGCTGAAAAGTCAGATTGTTTTTTTTTTCTTTTTTGACATGAATAAATATAATTGAGAAACTATAATATTAGCTTTTTTTTTATTTTTATGTGTGAACCCAATCTCTTTAAAGAATCATTTCATGCCAATAGAAAATGAACAATGGAAATTGTCATCTGCAACTACACTGAGTAAAACGTGCGTAGACAGTTTACATCTTCAATGATAAAATTAAGCAAAGATATTAAGATCTTATGCATGGTTATCATAATCTATTACAAAAGATTGTCCTTGCTCATTATCATTCTGTGAGTTAATGATCCTTAGGGATTTGCTGACTATTCTTGAGTGATGTCAAACCGTACCAGATATAGTGCTGCTGGGTTCATGCTGGCTGATCAATTCATTAATGCTCCATGTATGGCAAATTACAATTAATTCATATCATCTGACAACGTAAAATCATGCTGCAGTCCTGCCTGTTAAGTGCAGTGGCATTTTTACCAGCCATATGGAATTAATACAATAAATATACACAGCATTAGATTAACATTTTAGGCAGTGCTATCAAGCATTTTCATTCTTTATGAAAATCTTCCCACACAGCTGAAAAAAAAGCCATTTCTATCACTGCCTTGAGTCAAATACTGCCCTTTTATATTTATGTAAACTGGCTTTCCCTAAAGAATTAGCTACAAATCTGGCTCAGAATAAAAATAAATTGTAAGCATTTATTTGTATTTGGGAGTCAGAAGGGGATATTATAGAAACTCGTCATGAGGTATTTCATTGTTGTTTTCACATATACACAATAAAATGTACACATCTAACAACATTACATAAATGGAAATACCCAATGCTTTGTGTATTCGGAGAGCAAAATGCATTTCATTAAATGGAGAAGCCCCTGAAAAAAGGTCTTGAATCACTGAACCACTAAACTTCTGAATTAACCAAGAAATGAAGCAGGAGAAAAATATTGCTGTCACTTTAACCAAAAGACAACTTCTTTCAGACTTTTTTTCACTGAGGTTAATCAGAGGTTCCTGCAGAGCATTTAGATTTTGGTATGATGCTTGATGGCCTGGTCATAATTTATGGTGCACTGCAATTATATACCCATCGAAACCCTGTCATTCAGGTTTCCTCTAGTGGTCATTGGTTTTTGGACAGCTGCTTTCAGGAATATCATGTAACATGCACAAATCCTAATGCAATCCCTGGTACACAAACTAAGCCTTAGTTAATAATTACACAAGTGAGTATATCTGATTTTGACAATTTGTTTATGTTTGAACAAAATGGCTGCCAAGAGCATGTTTTAAGAAAAGATATGTATAAAAACATGTAACTGCATTGTAAATTAAGAATATAATTTGTGGCATGACCGAACAAAGAGACATTTTACTATGTCGTAAGTGCTGCCTTTTTAAACTGGGGGGTATTCCACAAAGCACGATTACCGAGTTAGCCAGATAACTGCACTGAGTAAAACCCGGCAGAGTCTTTTTACTTCAGTCCATGTTCCGGATTTGGAAGGTTTTCCAGGTTTTACTCAGTGCAGTTATCCAGCTAACGCAGGAATCCTGCTTTGTGAAATACCCCCCAGGTTAGGTCTGTGCATTCCAAAGCCTTAAAGGGATAGCTCAACCATTTTGAAGAATTTGATATTGTTTTATTTACCCACAAACTGGTATGTAAGGCTGTAGTGATGCAGTCCTGGGCTTCATTCCAATCGCTTATTTCTACTCCTTGAATCCTTTCCTCGCATCCTTTCCTCGCTCCTTAGCTCTGCCCAACGAAGGACGAGGAAAGGATGCAAGGATCAGATACGAGGATGGAGGAAATGAGGCAACATGTATTAGGCAACTGGAACGTCCTTGCTCAGTCAAGCGTCATCGTCATATTATGCTCACGTGCTTAACTATAATGCTTTTTAGCTTATTTTTTCTCGAATAAACGGTGCTTTTGTTAGTTATAAAGAATGAGTGTCATTATGGATTATAATAAATGGAAAGGAACAGTAAAATTGCATTTGTGTAGGGCGTGCCTGCGACATGGCAGATGTGAAGAATGGTGTATAATTTGTACACGTCACGCGTTCCGAGAAAAGGCTTCCACAAAGGCTACACTTGTGTTTCCTCGTTCCCCACTCCTCGCTCCTCCGAGTAGCATTTAGCGGTTTGGAATGTCCTTAAAGATGGTGAACCTCGATCGATTTCCGGTCAGGCGAGGACCGAGAAGAAGAGGACGGATAAAATAAGCGATTGGAATCTACCCCGTGGTCTCACCGTTATCCTGAATTAGAGCAATGCTAACAATTAGCATCTTGCCATTGGATATAATTTCCCCCCGAATGGGGCAGTCACACAGGGCCTCGGGTCTGTGAGGGTCTTGCTCAAGGCAGGGAATTGTTTTTGTTTATTTTTGCCTTTAAAGGTAGACCCAGGGTTATGATGTCAGACACGTGCAAATGGAGCAAAGATTGTGTAGTGAGCAACTGCGAATGAGAGTTGCACCCGTTTCACAACACTCCTTAGTCTCTCTGACAACGTCACCATTCAAGTGTGAATCTTTACTCCCTTTCTTTGTTGTAATGTTTGTATGAAGTTTCATTTGTGTCTTTATTATGCAATCAAATGTTTTCACATTGCAATTAAAATATATTTTATTGACAGCAAAAATATACCTTAAAAGTTTTAAGATCAAATATTAACTAGTTGAACTATTTGCATTGCAAAAAAAAAAAAAGAATATAATTTTCGTTTGTGTGTTGAAATTTCGGTTGTGTTGCATATTGAACACTATCCCATGTGCGGGATTGACATGGAGGCGTAGGTGATCTCTTAGAAACAAGTCACCCTTATTTTTTCATCTTGACACAATATGATTTTTCCTAATTTGTTGGGATTAAATAGTAAACACACAATAAACATAATGCTATATTTTCACCCTGTACCATCTTTGTATACAAAGGTGTTGCATGGGTTCTTTGGTGGGTAGGGATGGGTATCATTAGGATTTTATCAATACCTATACCGATGCTGCTTATCGGTACCAATACTTATCGATACTGTTATCGATACTACTCTCCATAATTTTGTTTAAAAAAAGAGATGTTTTGAAAATAATTAAGTTATTTTTTTAAATTACTTTTAGCAGAAATAAGAACAGTTATTTTGATAAAAATTAAATTAAATTGTTTCCTCATAGTTTCCTGAGAGTATATAATGAGGGGACCAATTGCTGTAAATAAATGGCTGGTAGTGTGTTTTGTTTCTGCTTCACCACAAATACAATAAACATGAATGAACAAAATTGTAGATTACCAAACAACTATAGTTCTTGAGCTATAATAGTTATAAATAATAAATAATACAGCGGTGGTGAATGGGTTGGGCTTGGGTGTTTGTCTTGAACTGCTATCCCCTGAAGGAGCGGGGGCTGCCGCGTGACTGACGTTAGCTAGGCTATAGGATGAGGAACGTGTTTCAAAAGCTTTTAAAACTAATGCTGACGTTGCTAGATTACCAGCGTTATTATAACATAGTAACAGCGCTGGACAACGATGTATTGCTCCACAGCGAATGGCTTGTTGCACCTTTTTTAGTTTTTATCTCAGATTTTTTTTTGTGGGTAATTCTGGTTGCACTTTCCCATATAGGTTTTAAATTTCACAAACCTTCACTTACCTCAGGCTCTAAAATTTGATATTTCATCACAGATTTTTAATATTTAGGGATGAAAGGCTAGTCAATGAAAGGGAGTCACACAAAAGGTGACACAGAAACCCATTTTATTTTCGGGCTTCTGTTCAAAAAAGTTGGTGCTAGAGAAGGGGTAAAATATTTCTGACATTCTGACCCTGCAAGCACTATATCCAGAGAGCGTGCGTGTGTGTGTGTGTGTGTGTGTGTGTGTGTGTGTGTGTGTGTGCGTGAGTCTGTGTGTGTGTGTGTGTGTGTGTGTGTGGGTGTGTGTTTGTGCATGCGTGCGTGTTTTTAGCAGAAAGGTGAATACGAGATAAACACGTCTCAAGGTTGGAGAAACATCTAGTGTGGAAAAAGAATCATATTTTAGAGAGGTTATGGGAAGAAAAATAAGTGCGATGGAAGAAATAGGTGTTAAAATATGCAGAGCAATAGAGATGAAGGGAGAAAGAAAGAGTGTGACCTTCTGTGCCCCTGGAGGGGTCCTGTCCCATTTTCTGACACTGATATAAACTGTGAGGCCTTGACACCTACTTGGCACAAGGCATAGAGTCCATCTCAATGAAACATTCCTGCCACATTGTCTGCTTTTTGCAGCTCTGATACACCCAGTCATAGTGGAGGGGGCAGTGTCACAAAAACCTTAAAGATGCAGCATCTCCCTATGAAACGTAATTAGCCGAATAGCCTTGTTTGAGCGGCATTAACGGAAACACTCCCTCATAATTAAGATTTATCTGCAGTTACACTAAGCATGATAAAAACCAAGAAGTGCACATTTACACTTTAGCCCATAATGTTACACCGTATTCTTTCAACAATGTAATAAGAATAAGGTGCATAAACCAAGCATAAACCAAGCCATGTGTATGTAAGGAATAAATCATGAAGATCCTTGCATCTTCTCAATGTATATACATACGTCTGAGTAGTGATGCACCCCAAGCCGAAGCCCAGCAATCATGCAGTTAATTACATTAACAACCACCAATTTATAGCACTCCCTTAAAATATGCATGGCAGCTATTTTCACCTACAGGAAGACACTAATCACATATTAGTTGAGTTGGAGAGAGGTCTGCTTTAGCCAATTGCACTGGAAGATGACTAAATGGCCAGATTTTAGAGCAAGATTTGGAATTTCTCATTACACCGGTTACCCTCTGCTCTCTTTGCAATATTGCTGTTGAATTCGTTTTGTATTTGGGCATTGGAATTGGAATATATTTTATCATTATGGGAAGGATGTGCTTTGTCTTGTCTGTTCTGTAGTGATCTTGATGACGTCTCTGTATGCACTTATTGTACGTCGCTTTGGATAAAAGCGTCTGCTAAATCAGTGTAATGTTATCTGGAAGGAAGGAAGTAACGTATTAGAGGCATCATATTTAGTATGGAAGAACAATCCCTGCTTACAATGATCAACACATTTTAAATGCATTGGACCCAATTATCTTGCATTGGAACAAAGTACTGTACTGATCAGATGTGCCAGCCCAGACCAGCTTTTTTTGATTTAAAAAAAGATAGAAAAAAATCTCTGATTTCATCTTGGTTCAGCAGGTGTGTTCTGAAGCTATCTGCTCAATGATCAGTAATTACTGCAAGTTGTGTCCAATTCATCACAAGGGGTTCACTGGCCCTGGCAGTAAAGATCAGATACCTCCATTGTGATCCTCCACTCAAATTGGTTTACACACTGCCAAAGAATATTAACCCCCTCCTTGCTGCAGAAAGTTAAGCTCACAAAATTCCAATGCAGACACATGCCTGTTAAACAAAAATGTAATCATTATTTTTCCAAATTGCGAATGGAAAATTGTGGTTTGGGCAATCAGAAATAAGTTCAGGTACTATGAATTATATACAGTATTTGGACTGAACAACTGCATAGTTCTGTACTGCATATGCAGTGCACTCCAAAAGTGTTTGGACAGCGACACATTTTTTGTGTCATCAAAATTTTTTGTCATTTTTTTTGTCACTAGGACTAACAAAAGCCATGTTTACTCATGAAAAAAGAGGATACAATTGTTAAGCTTAAATATTAAGTTTAAATATAGGCACAATATTTCTGACATTTTTGTTTACCATATCATTCAGTTTGTTTGTTACTGCATAACTTCAGTGCTTAATGTTGACCCCTTTCCTTTCAAAACAATATTTAATTTGGCCGTATGTGCAATATGTCACATTTAGCCTATTTTCATATAGTTGAATGCATCCAGTAAATAACTCAAAAATTGTTGGCTCTACAATCGCGAAACATTCTGAACTGCTACAGCTACAGCTGCCTTGCGTTCAAAACCTTTTCCCCTCACTTGTATGACTGGGAAACAATAATCATCTGCCTGGCCAAAAAATAATCATCTGCCTGGCCAAAAAAAAAATATTTGCACACTCTAATATTTTGTTGGACCAGCTTTAGCTTTGATTACAGCGCGCGTCCGTCGTGGCATTGTTTCGACAACCTTTTGCAACGTCACAACATTTATTTCCATCCAGAGTTGCATTCATTTTTGGACGAGATCTTGTATTGACGATGCGAAAGTTGAACCACTCCATAAAGTCTTCACCAGCACATCCCAAAGACTTTCAATGGGGTTAAGGTCAGGACCCTGGTGGCCAATTCATGTGTGAAAATGATTCCTCATGCTGCCTGAACCACTCTTTCACAAATTGAGCCCGATGAATCTTGGCATTGTTGTCCTGGAATATGCCCATTGATTGGATAACCTGGTCATTCAGTACATTCAGGTACTCAGCTGACTTCATTTTATCGCTGCATAACGTTGCTGAGCCTAGACCTGACCAATTGAAGCAACCCCAGATCATAACACTGCCTCCAGAGGCTTGTACAGTGGGCACTATGCATGACGGGTGCAACGGCAACTTTTTTTTTGGCCAGGCAGTGTATTTATGTGCATTTGCTGTCTCAGGGTTTGTACGGTCATGAAAAAAAATTGTTCTTTCCAGGCCTGGAAAAGTGTCGGAGTAAAATAAAATACAAAATGTTTTGGAAAATTCATGGAAATTAGTTTCAGAAAATATTTTCATGCCATTCACATAGATCTACTCAATTTAAAATAAGTCATATGATTAAAAAAAAAAAGTAACAAAATATAAGCAGACATGAGTCCTAGAGCCTTCTAGAGTTGTGACAATGAGGGAACTCTACCCTTTAATTTAAAAAGCTTTGTGTTAATTGCATAATGACAGAAAATGCTAAAATGTAATATTTAGGCTAGTGAAATTGACACCACTCTGTGGATAGCAGTTACTGTCTGAAGTGGAGTCAGAAAATAGATCAGGCATCACCATCCATTTAAGTTTCAGGCAGCTTTCTAACAAGTACATAATATTACATAGCAAGCTTGTTGCTAACTCGCTTGATAGATAGCCAGCTGGCCAGACCAAGGTTTAGATAGCAGGTACTAGTTAACCTATTCATAAGTTTCATTTTGAATGTTTGTCATTTTTAAGTGAATGACATAAAGAATAAAAGCTATATTGGCCAGGAAAAGTGCTAGAACACATGGGGCAATAGCGAGTGCAACACTAGACAATGGTGGTTCTTATCATGCATTAAAAAATACTGTATAAGTGAGGGAACATTGAAAGGGGAGTAGCAGTCTACAGATGCAGAGGAAGCTTATGACTGCCCTGCTTCTAGCACTATTAATGAATAAATTCATCTGTCAGAGTGTCAAGAAATGCATTAGAATCCATTAAATGCATGTTGTATCACACAAGAAAAGGTACTGTTGTTTTCATTTCATTATACTGCTCATTATAAATTATATATTCATCATGTTTTTCATATATATTCATCATGCGTATACCAAACAGTCAACGGCACAGTAATTAATTACCAGGTTTGAAAGCTAGAGGGCTGCTGTTGTACACACCCCTTTTGAAATAGCAACATTTGCAAGAACATTTATTTGTCTCTGGAGCAGAAACTCTGTAGAAACATTCATTTAGAAAATATTTTTATTCCTAATTTTATTTTAAATTCTAGAATGGTCGCCAATTTGCTTTGATGCTATCTATTGCGACACCAAACTTCATAGTCAGTTATCTTATTTGCAATGAAAATATATTGTCACAAATCTGTTGACAAAATAAAAAGAAAAAACATGTTAAATGAATTGTTTTTGTGGTAATTCATTCTTAACAATACTGAGTGCCATTATCCTTGATTGATATTTTTTAAATGAAGTAAATTATACTGCAAGCTACACATATACAGCATTTGAACATTGATTTGGGCATGGATGTGAATCTATCAAAGGTTCAGAAATGCGACTTTACATGTAATCCTACCACACAAAAAAGCACTGAAGTTTATCCAATGTGCAATTGATAAGGTTACAATGTCAGTCCACTATATCATACACAAATGGCTAGTCAGCTATACTACGTGTAAAATATTTATCTGTTTATCACTTACGATGCTGTAGACATTTTTCTTATCTTGAGTGCAGCCCAGATGTTTATAATTTAATTTAATTTGCCTTTCTTTTGAACATTCTTTGTTGCGGACATTGCTATAGGGTGTATACATTATGTAGGTCCATTTAATATGCATAAATGCCTGATCAACATCTTTTCAAATGATTATTCATTCCTGCCTGAATATCTTGACTATATTTTGGATGTATGGTCATTTATGGATTTTTTGATTGATTGCTTGGTTGATTGACTGATCTCTGTGGTATAGGGAATTAATTACCTAATGATTTCCCCCCCTATTGGTCCTTTTTTAGGACTCTTCAGTTTCACTTTTCTCACATATTCCTGCTTACAGTGCCAACCTCACCGCCAGCACTGCAGCGCAGCATATGCACTCCTCTGAACTTTTCCACGTTTAATATGTTTAATTTCAGCGACCTGCAGGAGATCGAGTGTCAATGAGATGTACAGTTTATCCGTCATTGCTGACTAGTAACCTAGTCTTCTGCGGAGTAACTTCAGTGGTCACTGAAGGCACCCTGTCCTAGAGATATGGAACAAAGCTCTGTGGACTTCCAATCACAGCTGGTTAATGACAAAGCCAACCCTGAAGGTACAATCTGGGATATCAGGTTCAGCCTTTACAGATTCAGCCATTTAGGAGGCCACACACACAAGAGACTATTATAAATATTTCTGTGGTGCCAATGAGCTCAATTTGCTAGTGTATATTTACTTGCATACATTCTACCCGTGGTTACAATGAAACCACTGAGCACAGAAAACAATATTTTTCAGTGAAAAGACTGCCCTCTTTTGGGTTCTGTGGAGATCAGGGTAAAGTCACTCCAACATAGGCCTTTTAACGTGCGTGTGAGTGCGCGTGCGTGCGTGTGTGGTGCTTTGAAGAATTAAAGCATTCTCAAGTCTGTAGTTAATTTTTTTTTTGTCAAACACATGACTACATGTGCTCCAAGTATAAATTGTAATTTAATTTTATACCGTCACTGGCTTTTACATAAGAAGCAAACGTTAATGAGGTCTCTACATATATAGACATCTTTCTTAAATATACCTCATTATTTAATTTACAAGGAATCTTTTATGATATTCATGCAAGACCAGAAACCTGTTTTTTCCTTCCTATAAACCAACATTAAAATGGCAGCTTGCTATCAACATACAATATTTGAGCACAATTATTGGTTACTTATAGGAATGTTATAAAACTGTATGTAAATATGCTCAGCTCTGACTCTAACACAATATAAAGTATTATTATAACGCAACTCAAGCCACACCAACCCATTTATATTGCATTAGGTTCCAAGAAATGCTTGATTTTTACATTTGTGTGAAATTGCATTGATGGATTAAAATAATAGAATGGTGTTGTTGTTAGATTTCTTCATGACCATATTAGTTTGATTGCCCATTCCAGTTATTATTTGTTATAATTTATTTGTATTTGCAGTTCACAATTTTTACAGTACACTTACGTTCACCAATTAAATCTGGATCTCGGTCATTTTAAAGCTTTTCTCTCTGGAAGGAGAACAAATATCCGTCACAGGTGTTTGTAGAGTTGGGTCTTAGGTGGAACGTGCCAGCATTTTAACAGCACGTTTGAAGTGGAATTGGCTGAATAGATGGAGCTGGTAGTTTTACCTCCGAAGACAAAAAAGAGAAATGGATGAATTACTCTCACAGGACATCATGACAACATTATTCAGGTGTTTGCTGTTGCCCCCTACAATGAATCAGAACCAACAAGCCAGTCGTGTGCCTCTCCACACATGGTCAGTGGCCCAGTCATTGTTGTCACAGATGTGGTTTTGAAGGATGGACAGGAGAAGGAGCACGGCCATTTTATCTAATGCGTTATTCCCTGGTCTGGTGGGCCCTGAAGTGAGCAGTGGGACATCGTGAGCATGGTAACAAAAGGAGTTTGACACAAGAGCTGCCAAAAGAGTCACGTGTGGCAGAGCAGAAAGGCTTTTCTATTTTTCAGCTCTGTTGACAGTGATAAATCATTCTGTAGCCCTGGGAGATTGTAATATTTTACATGCAGGAATTTGTATTAAGTCTATTGGAGAAAAGGCACACTCCATCAAGGAACAATTCAGCCCTTTCCCGAGGGTTGGATACAGTGCTGTACCACCAACTGCTCAATTATATGGCATGCCATTTTGAAACGGAATTAAATGAACTGATAAAATAATATTGGCAAATGGGTGCTACTCATGTACTTCTTTGTCCCTTCCAAATTTGCAACTGTACTGTGTGCATTGCCATAACCAAAAACAAAAAAAGAAAACTGACTGTAAAACTGGTTGCAGGAGGATTATATAAATTATGAATTATACAAATTTCCCTCCAAGGTTTTGGAATGTTATTTAAGGGAATGTAACTTCAAATGGATAAATGAAAAGTTCATGCCTTGAGAGCCCCTGCCGCTTGTTTCTCTGTATCTTAGCCATCCACCTCCCATAGTGCCCCATTCTTCCTAAAGGTCTAAAAGTATCCAACAATATTTCTTTTCACTACATTTATACATGAAAAGTGTATGAGGTGTGTACAAAAAAGGTGGAAATGTGAACATTACTTGTCAATGTTCCATTCCAATATTGAGACGCACTCCGGTTGATATTGTGTAGATGCCATACATGACTCTCCAAGAAAATATCTACAATTAAAAATGTTTTTACTTAAAGCTCTGACAACTGGTAGGCCAACTGCATTATTGTGTAAGTTTAAGACTGTATTGCATGAATACTCATCTGTGCCCTCTACCAGACAGGTTGACCAATATTCCAGTGGTTTTAAACTTTCTAATATTGACCTAATGGAAAGTAGTATCTTCAGTCTGTATTTATATATATTTATAACCATCTCCTGACTTGAGAAGGTAGACAACTCTGTCTTCCTTTTATTGAGAATTATTTCCCTTTCCCCATGGCGATGTATGACATATGGATTTTTTTTTGCGTGTAGTACCTCATTTTTATACCCCAGTGAAACAGGAAGCCATGAGAGGCAAATTAATAATCCATACTGTAGCAAAGCCATGATAGCTCTGTGACACTAATTATACAGATTTTATGATAGTGTACATGACTTATTCACAAGAAAATGTATATCTCAATTTTTTATTGATATTATTTTTTTTATTGATCTAAAGTACAGGTACCCTTTAATAAAGATTTCTGAACACTGTCACTTTTAAGATTTATGAACCACTAATAAGAATATGGTATCAAGGGCATTCACAAGTTTCACAGTAGGTCCCTACATAAAAATACTGTAATGGCTTCACCCACTGTTTTGGATAAATAGTATGAAACATATATATATACATATACTATGTACCATTCTTCAGCACTGATGATGATATACTATAAGCATAATTCTAGTTCAATTTTATTATTATTAGTATTATTATTGTTAATAAATGTATTATTTTTATTTTTAATTTTTTTTTGCTTGGGAAAAGTGGAAGATTCAAGCTATGGGGAAAATTAGATTTTCTGTAATGTCGCCCATACACACACAAGACACATCCACGGCCACTATCACTGTTAGATTATCCATAACTGTTTTCCGATTATCCAGCTAGCATATTTGCAGTTAGCTCGCTTAAACTTTTATATTGGGTGCATGAAATAATTAAGCAACTCAGTTCTGCTCTTAGCATAGAACACACTTACCAGTTTGTTCAGCTTTGCTCACTCTGATCTTCAGCATCCATTAATGAATGTTAGCTACTTATGATCATTTGTTGAAGTAACCAATGTGTAACCAGTATAGCTATATTATTGTTAAGCTAATGTTAAATCCCCTGTGTTGTCAAATGTAGATTTATTTGAAAATATGTCATTGCCTTGGACCATGCCATTACTATGTCACTATGCGGCAAACAATTATCACTTAAGATGGGTGTAATCATGTTCGGCGGTGCACACCCTGCCCCCCTCCCCGACCCCCAAATCTACAGCCGCGCAGATACCTCACAAAAATGTGAAATGTGTTTTCAAATGTAAAACACATTTAGCGGCACTAGTTGGGAACCTACAACAGTGATTGTGCATTGTGTAGAAATAAAATAAAAAATGCATTATAAAAGTAAATTATGGGTTGAATCTTTTCATTTTTATGTAACATGAATTAGCCAGCTTGATTGCTTCCACTCTTCTTATTTCATAAGTGTGATCACTCCAAAACGCTAATTGAATATGCATATTGAAGTAATTATTTACAGATCTGAAGACATCAGATTTGAAGAAAGATCCATAGAGATCTGTGTCACCCTCACCAAATGATACTGTATCAGCACAATTATTCTTACTGGGACAATATTTGCAATTGTCATAACCAGACCGAACCCAATCCAGCCAATATGATTTGACAAGAGGTGAAGTAACATAGAAGATTGAAAAATGAGAAATGCCGTTTGGAGGTGCAAGCACTTGATGATATTCACTTATACAGTTCCCTGGTGTTATTAAATATATATGAAGGTGGTACTGTAAACGTATTTATTTACAAAGACACAGTGGCCCTAAGCCTTGGAATTCTCGGAGTTCAACATATAAGGCAATTCCTGTCTTTTTAAAGTAAAAATAGTGAATTCTATGTCTCTGGGAAATAAAATTATGCATTAAACGAATCCTCTTGCCCAATCAGCTTGCCCTGTCATAAGTTTCTATGAAACAATATAAAATGTTGAAATTGAAGAGATGACAGTTGAATATGTGAGAGTTATCAACATTTTCCAACTGAAAAACTTTCCACAAATTCTCCCTTGTCACCCCTCTCCTGCACTCCCTCCACAGGTGGCTGCCCGCATCAAATTCAAAACTTTGGTGTTGGTGTACAAGGCTGCTAAAGGAGTTGCACCCACTATACCTTCAGGCCTTGGTTCAGCCCTACACCCCAACCCGTGCTCTACGCTCTACTGCCACTGGGCGCCTAGCTCTCCACTCCCTGTGGCGATCTGGTCATCATTGATCTGGGCGGCAGTGTAGCACAGTGGTTAAGGAACTGGGCTTGTAACCGAAAGGTTGCAGGTTCGATTCCCAGGTACGACACTGCCGTTGTACCCTTGAGCAAGGTACTTCACCTGCATTGCTTCAGTATATATCCAGCTGCATAAATGGATACTATGTATAAATGCAAAATACTGTGTAAGTCGCTCTGGATAAGAGCGTCTGCTAAATGCCTATAATGTAATGTAATCATTCTTCCCGGCCTTAACTATTCTCCCTACTGGCTCCCCAATGGTGGAACGACCTGTCCATATCATATCTACCGGCCTAGAAGGGGACACAAGTGTAGTTTTCCCCTACATACAGTGAGAAGCAAAAATTTCCCTTAGGATTTGATATGGGATTAGGATTTGATATTCTCCACAGTTTGATATGGGGTATTATTCTCTCAAAAATAGATAAGTAAATGTAACTGATCCACAAAACAATGCAACTGATCCACAAAAAAATGCAATTGATTCACAAATAAATGCAACTGATCCACAATAAATGAAACTGATTTTACAAATAAATGCAACTGAAGGAACTTTCTTAATGTTATTGTCACAATGTAGGGCAAATAAACTCTTTGTAAAACTCTTCACTCTATACAATAAAAACATAAAACAATATTACTGTCTACAGTAAGAAACAGGTAATTAGAATATCATGCCCTGTACCACACATATTTTGAGATAAGCACCTGCGCAACACAAGTTAGAATACGGCGTAAGTCAGCTCGCATTAAATCCGCGCAGGAGAGGCACTTAAGCGCATGACTTAAATTGGCCATCTCTGACTCCGGCCCTTTGTTTGGTTTCTGTTCCTGTTTTTAATCTAAAGTTGATTACTTGAATCCTGTTTTAAAAAAATGGATTAGATGGTGTACTGTAAATCAATAAAGTTGAATACAGTCTACTTTCTGTGAAAGAAGATTGACAGCTACCACCCCCCCACCCCCAATAATAATAAAAAAATCTATATACTGTAACTGTACTTTGTGACCCTAGCCTGCAGGCCTAGATCTCTGACAATAGGCTGTAGACAGTAAATCTTTTGGGGTCAATAAAAAAAATCTCATAATTGAATATAATTTAAGCAGAGGACATTGTATTTTTATATGTGCTAACTGGAACTCTAGGTACCATCTGCTACAGGGAATTAGCATTTTGTTGAGATCTTCTCAAGATCACATCCCCCACCTGGACCGCAACCAGCAGCAACCAAACCCCCCCCCTCCTCCTCCTTAAACCCGCACACACACACAAAAAAGGAAAAGAAGAAACAGGACATCAAACGGAGTACAGGGCCTGAGGTAATCTGTGTGCTTTTCAATGCTCCCTGATGGATTCAGCAGCAATATCTTCATGCAAGACTGTGAGAGGCAATTCTGATGAAGAAAGAGACGCAATCTTCCTCTCCTTTCTTGCATTCTCGGTTCCTACAACAGTGCACTTCACTTCACATGTGACTCACAGTTTTAAAATGTCTTTCAGAATTGTAGTATTTCATGTTGCCATCAACCAAATCCGCATCCAAACAGTGAATATGACAAAACTGTCATTTAACACAACAAGACAAACACCATCAGGGGTCTGAGCAGGGTGCAAACATTGTGGACAAGACACTTTTTAAAACAATTATAGTTAAGAATCGATTTCATAATGCACAAAAACATTGTATATCTTAAAATTATAATATATTGGGAAAATAATCTACATGTTTTTCAATCCAGGTCAATAAAGCCTTTATTTGAAGCCACAAGTCAAACAATCGTTCAAATAATTGGGGCAATCATCTCAGTTAAATTACTACTTTATTGCTGAAATGCTGAAAATGCAAATATCTGCCTAATCTTTTGGCTAACCACTACTCTGTGAAATATTTAGCTATGGGATTTCAATACGATGTGTTCATAACAAGACTTGGCAATCAAACAAACTAAACTCATTTGCAAATCAGGAATTTTGTTTTAAATCCTGCGGTCCTGTATCAATCAGCTGTGGAGTACCCAAGTGACATGCAGGCACATATGCATATTGCAGTAATTGATCCTATATTGCCCAGATCATATACATTTACCTTACATTTGAGCATTTAACACATGCACTTATACAGAGGGACATTACACATTTACCTACAAGCCACTTATACAGCAGGCTATAGTTCCATAACAATTATGTTAAACTGCAGCCACTGTTCTTAGATTTAAACTTAAACATAATCTTAAAATCATTTCCCAAGTTGCTTTTGAAGTGAAAAAATAACTGAGACCGAAAAAAGTTGCTTACATTGGTTTAAAGCAGCGTATCTGGATTTTACACACACATCATCTCAAATGAGCCTTAATTTGAACCCATGTCAACGTAGCTACTTTACAACTACCCTGGGGAGGCTTTCCCAAAGTGTGTCGTAGCAATAAGTATGTCGTGAAACGTGTCATGAAGATATACTTGCCATTCACGACGCTTTCCCGAAAGTGCTCGTGATTCAAAGAGATCTTGAAATGTATCGCGAGTTCAAGACAACATTTGACTAGTCGTGAAATCTCAACTGTGTCTTAAGATGCGGTACTACGTTCAAGTCCCACCTCTGCAGACAGAGGCCGCTAATGTACGCGATATATAGATAGAAACAACAACATCAATAATAATAATAATAATAATAATAATAATAATAATAGTAGGTACTTAGTCTAGAGCAGGTCTAAAACTTAGTCTAGAGCAGGTATGTTAAATTAGGCTATCCCATCAAAGGGTTTATGAGGACTTGTGATCTGTGCTAACATGTACATTGGCTACATTCACAATAGGCAAAATAATTAAAATAAATGTAGACAGCAATAAATGGATCCTATCAGTTTGCCAAATGCATCATATAGTTAAGATAATATTATGGTATTTTGTTTTTCTTTCGTTGCTTGTCTAACGAACGAGGTTCTGGCGGGGCTCAAACCGCAGAACTTCAGGGGGAGAGGCCATGGCGCTAACCACTACACCAAAGATGAATTCACTGAGAAGTTAGGCTGCCTCACGGGCCTGATCGCTACACTTGTTTGTTTTTGGTTATTTATTTATTTTTCTTTCTCACTCTTCTCTTTTTTCTCATCTTTTTTTTTTGTCTGTTAAGCTTGATCAGATTTAAAATGAAAAGCAAAGAAAAAAAATATTCAAAGATGATCATAACTCTACGATGCTTTTGGGAAAGTGGCTATTAATGATGTTTGATGCTTTTTGAGGTGTGAATCGGCTTTTCTGAGTTACTCAAAGTTTGTCGTGAAAGTGTGTCTTGAAATATTCACTCCACAATATACTTGGTGAGTCCTGGAAATTTCAAGACATGTCTTCAAAAAGATCGTGAAGTGTGTTGTGAATTCTCAAGACACATCAGAATTGGGAAAACAACCCCTGCTGTCTAGTGAGTGGACAATAGCAGCCATTTAGGTTGCATTTCAACATTTTGATTGTATTTTGATTGTATCAAGACTACTAATTAAATGTTATTTTTAAGGTATACAGTACCACCACATAACCAGCAGGTAATTAACTTAGGTTTATTGTAAACTTTATGGAGATTATATCCACGTCAAAGTGGGATTTTATAAATAACAACTTAGTCATGGTTTTCTGCCTAAGCTACCATTTAATATACAATTCTACTATGAGACCATTTTATAAATGAGGCCCATGGACTTCACCAGTGCTGTCTTTGTGCAGGAATCCTGCAGACATGCATTATCGGCCATAGTCTTGCTCAGGAGGGAGGGTTCCAATTGGGAGAGTGTTGGTTTTCGCCTTCTCATACTGACAGAGATGAGGTATTCCAAATTGAGAGAGGAATGAGAAATTCTCAATTCTGAGGCTTGTTCCAGAATAAGACCAAATTGGTGTATTAATAAGTTAATGGCTTTACTTTTTTATCTTTTAATGTGAATTTGGTTCAATTAATTTTGGTGTCTTTTAGATTGTTTATCAATCTCCAATGGTCCTTTTAACTTATAAAATTACTTTATAATGACAAAATGCTTAAAAAGGTTTTACAGTAAATCTATTAATAATACTCAACACATAATTAATAATGAATAAAACAAGCCTGTTTCTAGACATATTGGAGGGTAAAAATTCAAGAAACTGAATGGACAAAACTGTTTGTAGATGCTTTATCGGCTGGAACCATTTTAAATATACAGAGACACAACAACAGAGAGACAACTCCCTTTTCTCTCCATTAGCTCAGAAAAAAGCGAATCAGATTTGACTCAGTGTAAATTTACAATTATTTATTCCATTAGCCATCAGTTGTCCTCTCAAAGTGCAATGGTTCGCAAAATTAGAATCCTTATCTGAATGTTCCAGCCACTCCACTGTATTTTCCAATAAAATGTGTAAATTACATGGGATGTTCCCTGTACAGCGATATGCCATCAGGATACAGTAAGGGCATTTACAGTATTAATCATCATTGTATGTTTATTTAATGGCTCAGGAATCTGCAGACAGGGACTTTGTTGTTTGGCAATTTCAAATGCCTATTTCCTAGTTGAATGATTTTCCACACTTTTTCAATAAGGGTCACGTTGGTTTCCTAAAACCTGAAAGCACAAAAATAAGAAATTATTGCTTTCATATCTCAATTTTTTCTGTGTGTGTGTGTGTGTGTGTGTGTGTGTGTGTGTGTGTGTGTGTGCGCGTGCTTATTCAGTTTTGAAACATATTATTTAAGTGTCTTTGTGACAACACAAAATATATCTGGTTATATTGTTTAGTGTGCTATTCCCAGTCATTAGAGTCTTAGTCTTTAGAGTGTCTGTTTCAATTCTCTGTAATTTGTAACAGCTTAAAAAATATTATGCCAGTTGGGTGTAGTAGGTGTACTTCTAATACATGCTAGATATCACCCCCTTCAATGTGCTCAGTGTATCTTTCGTCTTACATTTAATTGTTATCTCAGAATCCGAAAACCACCTTATGTGGTATCAGCAGTCATACTCGAATGACCCTGCTTCCTAAAGGAGTTACCTCATACATGCCCTGTCCTGAACGATAATAAAACACCCTCACATGTTTTTTCGGTTTGAAATAATTTCAGTGTTTTTTTTAATGAAATAATTACTATTTTCATTTACCCACTTTACCCTAGGGTATTAAACTATTGATGGCAGTGAAAAACTTCCTACACATGACTGATTCTCCTTTTAGAATGTTGTAGCACTCTGGGTGGAGGGCCATGCATGTATTAATACAGAATAACCAGGACATGAATAATTATAGAAAGACACAGGTAACGATACATAGGCTAGATGCGTACATTTTGATGTTATAAAATGGTGTGCATACATACATTATATTTACATATGTACGTATATGGTCAGGAAGCAAGACTTTTATGATTCTTCTGAAACTGTTCTTTAGGTTGAAAGTTTTTTTTTTTTTTTTTACTTTAACACATTTACCACTTAGCACTGTGTCCTTATATGTATCTATTAAAGTGAGCCTTCATTTTTATGAGAGTCTTTATTTTATTTATCATTTTATGAGTAAAATCCCTTTGTTCATTGAAATTAATCGCATGCATGCAATATGGAGAGCAGCATGCTTAGCTAGTGAACCCATGAATACCATCCCTAGAGTCTTGATCCCATGAGGAGGCTTGTTTCATGGTTAATTTCAGAATGCATTCTTCAAGAAAATTGGGAAATCAATAGTCTATACAGAAAGCAGGATTTTCTGAAAGGATTTTTGAATGGAATTTAAAATGCCCCTTTCTTCCCTCCAGATTCTGGTCCAAACTGGCCAGTTTATAAACAACCAAACAAGCAAATGGATGAACTCATAGATCAATAGGAAAGTGAGACATTGTGGGGTGCTCCTCTACAGATGAAAACTTAGTGAGAGCATTTGGCTCTTGTGTAGCTCTTCATTACATATTAAGTCATAATATGCAGGGCTTTGCACTCACACCCAGTGGTGGTCTAACCTATTTGGTGTCCTAGGCAAAAAGGCACCAACGAAATCACATGATACTACACTTAGCTATTATTAATTCTGGCAAACTGAGAAAGCCCTATGTTATTAAATATATATTTCTTCCCAGTAAGTTAAGTAGCATGCGTGAATGATGGAAAATATCTCATTACATGATATTGATATTGCCGACATTCAATATCTTTTCAGCACCGAATTCGAAAGGCCACGTTAAAGTCATATTTCCCTTTGGTATAACAATGGAAAAATGGGAGAATGGGAGCTAGCACCCTAGATGCGATTACAAGGATTGGACTAATGAAATTTATTCACGTTATACCAAAGTGAAATATCACTTTAACAGGCACACCTAACCAGAGCCCTTCTAGTTTAGGGGGGGGTCTGTGAAACCAGCATGGCCATCGCAGGGGAGGCTGCACAGCGTGCCACACCCCTCTCTGGATTCGTAACTGCATGACCGGCCGCGCAGGCGGTTGTTCAGTGAATAGAGGCGGGGCTTTCTGTAAAAATGACTCCCATGTAATAATATATAAGCACAACCACTGCGTACAACAGATGCACAAGCATAATTTGCCCGGCGTGTTCGACAGTGTTGCACGGTGTTGCACAGACTGGAACAGCGTTGTCTTCACATAACCATAAAAGGGCCTTTAGCAAGTTGCCGCCATAGGAAATTGCCTATATTGCCTATGCCTAGGACCAATATTGCTCACACCCCACACTTAAGATGGATAACTCCATAGTGCAATTGTCAGCTGTAAATGTTGTAGTGAAGAACACTGTTACTTGGATTGTAGAAGTCATAATGTGTGGTGTATAACCTTACAGAAAACGGGAAAAACATTTCTGAGAGGAAAACATGTTTATGCTTTTGTGAACACTAAATCATTCTGTCTTCACTCCCTGAGTAAGTGTGATATTGCATTTTAAGTACAGTAGAATATTCCTTGGAAAAACACCTAAGATAAGGAAATAAGGTCAGTAAAAACCACTGTCTAAAATAGGCTTTTGCATGTCCATGACCTTTTTGGGGCACTTTTTCAAACAAGAGTAACCTTAAAATATTGTTTGCAATTTATTTTCTTTGCAGAATGTTCTTTTTTCCAGTAGCAGAATATTGCTGTTGCCAGTGTAAGTTACAGTATACAGCATATTTACAAGTTCAATATATTGTGTAATTGCAAGTTGATTCTATTCTCTTTCATGTTTGTGACTGTAACTCTTGGAATATAAAATAATACAATTAAGGTTATTGATGATTGGACTGTAGTTTGTAAAGATGAGGTAGGCCTATACAACAAACAGATGAAGTAACCTGTTTCAATAAGATGAAGTTTCCTTTGTTACGTATATTCTTGGACAATGTGAATAATTCATATTGTGTGGCATATCACATTCCAGGGCGGAAATAATACATATTTCATCTTGAACTAAAAATTATAGCATTACTTTTTTTTCTCTTCACTTGTCATGAATTATGTAGAAATAATGTGGGTTTTCTCTCAAAGGTAAAATGCCCAATGGTGTTAGCTGCAAGGGTTTATGACTTTGAGGAATATATTTCCATATTTCTGCGATGTCCCTGTTTTCAACAGCATTGTCGTCAATTGCACAAAAATATATGTAAGGGGTTGTAATTTTTCTAAAGTTTCTTTTTTATTAGAGAGGCTCAGTTTCATTATGAATATTGCCAAACCCATTTTAATAAATGATTAGGTCGGAATATTGAATAGTATCCAGTACTTGCTTCCGGACATTAAGACTGTGCAGTTTTAAATGTGTTTTCATATCACGGTTTTCCCTCTAAAACACAATACTGAATAAGAATGACTCTTTATGGAAAGTCATTGCTGAGTAAGTGACTTTAATATACTATAATATAATATATATGTCAAAGGTCAGTGTGCGTGTGAGTGCGCGTATATGCATGCCTGTGTGTGTGTATACTGTGTTATATGACTGTGGAACAAAAACTGCATGAGGTCCTGTGTCACACCCTTGCCCTAGATAGATATATACAGATATATTGGTGCATTTGGCATACAATATAAGAAAACACACAGTACAGAAGTGCAAGGCAATTACAATTAAACATGACAGGAGAGCATAATGTCATACATTATGTAAACATGTACTATGGTGAATGTAGATATATGAGTTTATTTGTAAATAGACTTACTTAGATCAGTTAAGCATTCCTTTATCTTACAATGATTACTATTTTACTGGTTTACTGGAATTCATTCTGCAATTCAATCTGGATCATATATTCATATTGATTATACAGAGAGTAGGTCTCATTATCATATCTAATAAGAGAGTTCTAACAGTCTCCATGAATATTGTGCAGAATAGGGTCATTATAGTCCCACCAGCATTGAACTGTGACATGCCCATTAAGTATAGCCTCTGTTAATCTTGTATTTGCATATTTGCATGTGCATGTCACATTCACCCTTTGCAAGTCACACCCTAAGAAAGATGTACAGATATGCTGTACATAGAATTATATTTATATGCTTTCTATGTGTTCTTGCATATCTTTCTCTCTCTATATTTTTATACATATATGGGTCTATAGATACATGTATTCCCTTAGAAATTGTTACTTTTTCTATTTCTACAGCAGAAATGGTGGTGTACATTTAACACCCTAGGGGTTTATATGAGTCCAAGGTGGTAAGCGAACAGAGAACATTGATTCTAGTTTATATGTAATAAGTAATCTGCTTAATATCATCAGTGCCCCACACACAATAAATAGGATCCATTAAGCAACTGCTAGTAACTGAAATTAGAATATTTTAAAACTACTTTAGCACATTCATGCCTATATTAAAAATGTGTAAATGTTGTATTAGTTTGTTTGCAAGTCCATGCAATTTGCTGTTCCATATCCAACATAGAGTGCAGCAAATTATGAATGTATTCCTAATACAAGTCTAAAAGATTAATTTTCACTCATATTGTCATATCCATACTTCAGGATCTTTCATTCTCATTTAAGTTCCTTAACCTATGAAATATAAGTATGTTTTTTATGTTTTGAGGAGGCTTGTTTTATACATTGAAGTTTAAAACCCACACTCATGTTTTTTGTGTTTTTGAGCTTTTAATATCATCCTGGAGCTTTTCAATTGTGTCCCATACTGGTTCAAGTAAAAAAAAAATGCAATTTTGGTCGAAGTATGCATATTTTACGGTTTAAATCTGGTTTTAATGTGATTTTTCAGAGTTCTTAGTAAAACAATTTCCCATGTGATATGACATATGTTTTTGCATATTTTGTCGCAATCTGAATGTGTACAGACAGGGGCAATGTTTGGGAATTTACTAAAAAGCTACGTCACTGCTCTTTGCTAATGTTTTGTGGGCGTTTTTGATACTAAAACCAAAAAGAGATTGCCGATGTGTGTGGGCCTTTAACATGGTAATAATGTTGCACATGTTGTACTCTCATTTATCTTAATAAACAAAACACGTAGACTACACTAATATTATCAAGACTGTAACTGAAATATTTGGACATTTTGTACACTTTATAAGAGTATATCTGAACAAGAATACCATATTCAGAAATGCACAGATAATGTATTGTATACAGATATAGTTTTCTTCCTCAAGTTGACCGATTTGACCTGAAGATTTTCTCTTTTTTTTGTCGTTGGTAAAACAGAGAAATCCCATGTAACAACTCAGAAGATGAAAGATGAAATAGTTAAGGTTGGTAGAGATTTGACAGAGCTCTTTGCTCCTATAGCACCTGCAGTGTCTGGTGTAGCTAGAGGCAGAGTGTAGTGGCTATCAATAAAGTAACTTAGAAAGTTCAAATTAGCCACTTAGATCGGGTGGAGATAATGGGCCCTATCTTGGCGATCTTGGCGCTTAGTCTAAGCGCATGGCGCTAAGTCCATTTAGGGCGTGTCCAAGTCCACTTTTGCTATTTTAACGGCGTGTCTTTTTGGCGCTAAGCACGGCGCATGGCGCAACTGGGCTGAACCTAGTCGCTTCATTAATTATAGGTGTGTCTTGGGCGTGACATTCAATAAACCAATCAAAATGTCATATCCCATTCCCTTTAAAAGCCTGCTTTTCCACCTTGGCGGATTGCTTATGATGGCGAAACAGACATGCTCGTGCGTGTTTAGTGTGATCAAGGAATAGGCTAAATGGAGTATGATCAATATTATTCGGACTAACCATTAGCCTATGAGTTCCCGGTAATTCCAATTATTTTACAAAATATGTGCGGTTAAATTTCGTTAAAAGGACCTGCAACAGCTGAGAATAAGCTATCAATGGCTTCAGTCTCACCTTAGAAAACGCCAAATTAGCCTGCTTGTTCAGCGAATTTCGTTTGATTATGCAATGAAAGTTTCAAACATCAATTCCAAGAGGCTGTTCTCATGGAGTTCTCGAAGTTCAAGCTTCATCCAAAGTTCATTAGGCTACCTGCATAGTAGGCTAATATTGATTAATAACATACATACCGTTATTTTGCCTTAATGATGACACTAAATAGCCATACAATAAAGCTGTCAGGTTCGCAACCCATAAGTTATCGCATATTTCCCCTTGTTTAATAATGTCCTGTTTATGGAAATGTGACCAACCTGTTTTACTCGTAGCGTAATCCTTTAAAACAATCCACTTTCCCAGGAAGACCGTTAAACGTGCAGAGAATGGCATTAAAATTAATTGTGTAACGTGCTGCAAATTTGTTTTAGTTTCTAATTAGACGCTTAGTTCTCTTTAAAATCGTTTTGTTCAGTTAAGGAATAACGGGTGAAATCAGCTGGGTTTTAAACGGTGAGAGTATGGAAACCTGGTCACTGTCATTTAAAAAAATATGAAGGACGAAGAATAGCTAAGGTTACAATTTAGTTAACATGGTGACATCTCCGTTTTTTAACCATAGGCTATCGAAAAAAACCTTATGCACAGCGAATTCGCTGTAGCCTAGGCTATTTGAAAAACAATAAATGCAATATTCACTGGACAAGGTTTTGAACTTTTTTCAGTCACAAACCATTCTATTTACTTACAGGCTGTATTCATAGATAAACAGAGCTGTATTGTAATGACATCTGAAGCGCATTTTCCGAACTTAAATGTCCGTCTATTGCCGTGCGCGAGTTTTCCATTGAATGACAATTCACGCATTAGGTGCAAAGACAATTCGCGCATTAGGCTTGATAGCTATAGGTGTTATCAGCTCCTTTTTAATGGATAGCCATTGTCCCGTACCATCGCACATCGCCTGGATGTTGATGGAGTGGGCTGAGAGCAATGTAATGTGGCATTGTTTCCCTTCGCTGAGGGAAAGGTATGTGGACCTATGGAACCTTTTATTATTATGCATTTTTGATATAGCCTACACAATAATAATATTTCACATTGTGATCTAGATATTTTAGTCATGCCTGTGCACGCCCCTGTGTGTAACAGACAGGAGGGTATGCGCGTTGTGCACACGCCTATGTAGACGCACTTATATGCGCCGTTAAAATAGCATGTAAACAACTGCGACATGACTTTAGACCAGGTTTGTGGTGGTTCTAGCGCAAGCGCTTTCTGCTGGCTCAAGATAGCAATACGCCAAAAAGAATCCTGGCCACTCCTCATCTTAAGACCAACACACCCAGTTCACTAATGATGGCGCAAGAGTTACGCCGTCAAACATGCTAGTTTGACGGCGTAAGCGTTAGGCGTTATTATGGACCTAGCGCCGGGTGTAAGATAGCAAAGACACTTGCGTTTGCGTTAGCGCCGCTTTGCGCCGGGTGTAAGATAGGGCCCAATGTCTTTTACGTGTATCCAACTAAAGCAATGTCCATGATTGAATTATATTTGGGCGATGTTCCCATTTATTGTAGCATGATATTTACAATATTAACAATGATGCATTGCCATGTTGAAAATGAAGGTTGCATGCAGTGTTCCAGATTAAATTTTGCTGTAGTAGAGAACTGCTTGTATATACCGATGAAATGATTTTAGTAAGCTGCATTGTTATATTATGGTTAAATTTTAAGAACTGTATGCTCCCGTCACCCAAGTAATTCCTACTTACCCATAACCTTATAACACCTGACCAGCAAACCCACCACCCAGTGCTGCCTACTGCCCTCTTTTGGAGAAACATGACATCCCAAAAATACATACAAAATATACACAGCAATATCAATAAGAATTACTCATACACATCACCCACATAGTTGTGTTGGTGTGAACCTACAATTATCCAAATCGCGCTATCAAAGGTGCCAAATAATGTGTATGTACGCATCTTCTGTTTTCCATAGCCAGAGGTTATAAGCACAAATCATGAGTTGGGAGCTGGTCAATCCTTTAACTGTTTCCCTCCATTAGCAAACAAGTATTTGTAACAGGCCTTTCCAGATGGCACATCTTGGTCTTCAGCTGTACTGAAAACTGCAACAGCAACATAAGAAGAAACTGGCATTTCCTCTCATTCACACAATATCCAAACCACACCCGCTTCCGGTTTCAAATCCAAGTACCGATAATTTTGCTGGTTGAACAGATACAGATACAAATAGTATCATGTCTGCCTAATGTACATAATATTACAAACATACAGCAACTGATACAACGGTCTGATAGTTAGAGCATGGCCTTTATATAAGCCTAAAGTAGAGCAGGGAGTGAATCTGATTCTGCTCTTGGATCTTGCCCTTATGTAAATCGAGCAGAACATCAGATTGGGCAGGGATTAAGAGCTTAAATCCCTGTCCTTTCCATAGGAAAGGACCCTGATGATCTCATTTAGTTAGGGTCATGGAGGACCTGCGATTTAGTGATTTGCAATACGTACATTTGCTTGACCTTCTTTCATGTTTTGCATATCATAGTTATCAAAAGAGATTTACATTGATCCCCTTTCAAATATCTACTGTTTGAGAGGCTTGTGCCTGCAAACACTGTGAGGGTTTAACCAATTCTAGATGCCGACACTTATATGAAGGACAGCTTTATAAAGGGCAAACTGTCTCCTTTCCAGATTGAAGCTCATAACAATGTAGTGCAATATTATTTTGACCTAGTAATTTGTAAGAATTGTACTCATTCCACATTTTATCTGATATGTTTGTGGCCTACAGCGATAGTGCGGATGTCTTTTTTTAAAATTCACACAGACATTTTTGATGCAAAGCCTGTGAGGATGTGCAGCATCACACATACGGAATGCCAAACCAACTGCAGATGAGAAGGCCAGAATACTGCCTCTCAGCAGACTGTGCTCATGCCATGCAGTTGAAGTCGGAAGTTTACATACACTTAGGTTGAAGTCATTAAAACTCATTTTTAACCACTCCACAGATTTAATGTTAGCAAACTATACTGTTGGCAAGTCAGTTAGGACATCTACTTTGTGCATGACACAAGTCATTTTTCCAACAACTGTTTACAGACTGATTATTTCACTTTTAATTCACTATATCACAATTCCAGTAGGTCCGAAGTTTACATACACTAAGTTGACTGTGCCTTTAAATTTTTAATATTTGGTCGCATATCCTTTCCATGCCATGACTTCCTGATGTCTGTGACCCAACAACATCAAAAGATTCTTGATATCTTATTTTCTGGTACTCTTACAAGCGATACTATAATGTCTCTGCATTTGAATGGCTCTCTATGGGAATTGGGGGGTGGGACTAGATTTAGCTGTAAATTACACTGGAACAGTATGGAAACACATAGTTGGCTAAATGGCTCTAAGTCAACAAGGGTCTGACGTATCAAACAAGCCTTAAATCATCACTCTGCTTCCAGAAATACAGTAGATATGGATGGATAACTTGAAGGGTTTCTTCTCCTGACTTATTTTTCCATAGAGTTCAATAGGAAAATATGTCAGGAGAAACAACCCTTAAAGTGATCCATTCTTCTACTGCATATCTGGCAGCAGAGTGATGGTTTGAGGCTTGTTTGATACCTCAGACCCTTGATGACTTACAGCCATTTTACAAATCATGTATTCCATACCGTTCCAGCATAATTTACAGCTAAATCTAATTCCCATAGAGATCCATTCAAATGCAGAGACATTATAGTATTGCTTGTAAGAGTACCAGAAAATAAGATATCAAGAGTCTTTTGATGTTGTTGGGTCACAGACATCAGAAAGTCATGGCATGCAAAGGATATGCAACCAAATATTAAAAATGTAAAGGCACAGTCAACTTAGTGTATGTAAACTTCTGACCCACTGGAATTGTGATATAGTGAATTAAAAGTGAAATAATCTGTCTGTAAACAATTGTTGTAAAAATTAATTTTTTTCAGTAATTTACTTTTTGTGTCATGCACAAAGTAGATGTCCTAACTGATTGACAACACTATAGTTTGCTAACATGAAATCTGTGGAGTACTTAAAAATTAGTTTGAATGACTTCAACCTAAGTGTATGTAAACTTCCGACTTCAACTGTACATTGTGTCTTAGCTTTGATCAGGATGTGAGCAGATGTTTGAAGATGCCGTGCAGTCCTTTCAGATTTTCAGCCTGCCACCCTGTCTGTGCCCAATGGCTTGTCTCAGCAATTCAAGTATGGAGACTGAGATGACCATTGTAAAACTTTGTGGATGATTTTGATGATGCTTGGGATTTTACATATGCGTTACCTCAGTTTTATACGGCAGTGAAACAGAAATTTCTTGGAAGAGACAGCAGATATTTTTTTTAAATGAAATTTGCATCCGGTCTAGCTCCCAAACTTTAGTCTGTCAGGGACGAGACAATATCCCAAATTATATTTTTCTCTGTAACCCCATGTAATGATTCCAAAAGCATTGCACACGGACCCATTGTTTAAACATGTGCCTGAATAAAGCTTCTCCAACCAACAACATTCTTTAAACAGTGGGATATTTAAGTCTAAGGAATTGACTTATCTTGTGGCTTCAGTGTACTCCAGATACCTGTGTCTCTCAGAAGGACACAATGGAAAATAGGGCAAACCTGAGTACCGCCAAACTATGTCTGAGAGTTGGCCTCTGCCTGAAATGAGATCTGCGGTTGATGGCTTTCACTCTGATGGAATAGGACTGCTGAGCTAGCTCCCTTCAGAGGGGATTAGAAAATAAATTGTGTCTGTCATGTGGATGGAGATAATATTAGTTGTGACATTACATTAGCCTGAAGAAGAAAATAGAAGCAATAATACATTTCCATTTAAAATCTTTGGAAAAAAAAGTTTGGTGTTCGACTCCACCTGCTCACCATTCCAACCCCAAACTTTTTGCGGTAGATGTAGCGTACATGCACGTACAGCATATGGCGTTAGCTGTGAATCCATGACACCATTAATTCCAGTTGCATTTTTCGTCACTTAATCAGAAGTGCTATTAATAGCATGCGGTGTCCAATAACTAATTAGTTATAATATGGGAGGAAGATTAATTCTGTTGTCTTAGTTGTGTTCAATAGACTTGCTCCTCCAAGCTGGGTTTAACAATGGAAAAAACAAATGAAAGCTCCATATATTGAAATGTGCTGTGTGAATTAGTGCCAATGCTAGGGTGGTAATCAGGAGAACTGGGAAGATTCCCAGTGGGCTGCTATTGTTGGGATCGGGAGGGAAATGCAATCATTTTATAAATAGATCATCATGTAGGCTATGCTTGCTGTAGTTTGGGCCACTGCCTTGACTTTTCTCACCCGGCCGGCTCTCTGAGCCTTGCAACGACACTGCTAATGAGGGCACCTCATTTCCCCAAAAAGCAGCCACACCAAAAACATGGATGCTGATTGGGGGATGAGAGCGGCCCCCTGCAAAATTGGTTGAGCTCAGGTTTGTTTTAGATTAAGATTGGTTATAATGATGTAATGATCAATTTGTGCGAGTCATATCGAGACGACAAATGTTAAAGAAAATGGAGAATAAAAATAGAAATGGGGAGCAGAAAAGGCAAAAAAAAGGCATAGGCATGGATAGCACAATACTGACGTACGAAGGCAAGTCGTAGTAAATACAATTTTGGTCAAAATTGAGTTATGACTGAAAATTAACTTTTTGATATCTGTTTTATCTTGTGACAAACTGGCTGGTTCTAAATCTTCCTCTTTTAAAGAAAATAGGGTGCAAAAATTACAGTAACAACAAAATCCAACTCAAAACCAAAGAACACCGCAGTAAGGGCTTGAATTAGTACATGCAAAATCAATAACAACACGACCAATGATTGGTCATGGTATTTGTTTTGCACCAATCATTGGTTGTGTTATTAAATTTGCGTGTGCTAAAAGATTTTGCCTGTCTTAAATCAGACACTAAGTGTATTTACTATGCTTTGCCTTCACTTCTCCAGCAGCTTTGCAGTGTCATTGTAATCAATTCAAACATTTTATTGGGGTAAGTAAAATAATTACAAATAAAGGATAGAGAAGAACAGGAATTGGCCTACCACGCTTTACAGGCATAGGCTACCGCTTTATGCATTAGGTGCGTGGAGCAGAAAAAACGTGTTTGATCTCAAGATATTTAGATGAAAGCTTTAAGCATTCATGTTATGAAGAAATTTATCATTTTTGGCTTTGGCACAGTTTGTTGAAAATGGGACAGGTTACAATAAATATGTGAAATTATTTTCCAGTACACATTTTACCGATGTCATATCTGCTGGCTTATGCATCACACGCACATAATGTACATTAGATATGTATTCATTGTTTAGATTCTTAGAGAGGGAAGAGAATATATCACATGAGGTTTTATATAGATCAGTAGATTCTCCATATCATTATGAATAAAATGGTAATGGCAAAGATAAGAGATTCTCATATAAATTTGAGAAATTAAACAGCATCACACAAATGACAGTAAACCATCTCTAAATGGTGTCAGTCGGAATAAAAATAATGTGATCCTCCACCTCCCCTATCTTTTCTTCAAAGCACGGACAGCGGTTTCACTCCACCATACTGGTACAGAGGGGTATTTTAACAAAGTTATAATAACAGTCTGTCTTTTAAATTAATTAATTCATTTTAAAATGAGAAAACCAAACATATTTAACTTCACAATTTTCACTGAGACTGCCAAGCCTCTATTCTGCATATTAAAGGAAATGACCACAGGCAAAAACAACCTGTCTCAATACATAGGGTGTCCTGATACTAAAATATACAGTATATGTAAATGTATTAGTAAATATGAATACATTACATACAACCAATACAGTATCTTTATGTTAGACTTTCCCAGATGGGCATCCTGGTACCAGAAAAAAGAAGGGTCAAAGGGCCTGTGGAGAGTGGAGGGGTGCCAAGAAAGTAACTGTTACAGGACAATCAAGGATGGGATCATATGCATATGGAGAAGAACTAAAGTCCTGTGAGATGAGTAATTTTCTTTAAAATCCCAATACAAAATTGGGATCATTGCATAACAGCTTTGAGAGACATCAGCTACTCAGTCGTACTGTGTCAGAATAAAAGTTCAACAAAAAACAGCATTTCTAATGACAGAAACAGTTTTGAGTTTGTTTGCTTTTGCTTCTGCATATTCACCTTCACATTTAGCTGGCTTTTTGTGTGTCAAAAAAGAGCTTGAGTGTATGAGAGAGATTATAAAATAAAAAAAGGGTATTCGACAAGGTTAATTGAATAGGACATTGTTTGAGCATTTATATTAGGTGATTTCTACCTTCCATAAGATTCCCCAGTGTATGAGAAATTTTAACAAAAAAAAAACCCTAAGGCAGTTTCATTACTATTCATGTCAAAATAATGATTTAACAACAATGTAAAACCCGTAAATCTAATTTAATACTGAAAATGTAATACTTTATACCTTAAAGATGCTGTGTGTAGGATCTAGCGGCCTCTACAGGTGGTATTTTTTCCACTGTCGCAAAACAGGAAGTCTTGTCGCACAGCCGTAACGGATAAGCGGTCTAATTGATGTAGGCAACAAAGTGTTTACATATATATTGCTGTGATAAAATACTGTCAAAGAGCATAGTAAGATAGCCAAGGTTAGCTAATGTGTACATACTAATAATTTCACCGTCATACTATCCTGTCCTGCTCTATTGAGATTGCAATATTAGGCTAATTATTACTAACAAGTTAGCAAACCTATGAAACAAACTTTTGAAGTAGGCAACAAAATGTTTACATTTATATTTCTCTCATCATGAAAACAATAAAACACTGCCGAATAAAGTAGCAAAGATAGCCAATGTAGCTATGCTGTCCTGCATGTATTGTTATCAGTAAAATTAAAATACATTCGCGGAGTTCTCGCCACCATTGAAAAGCACGTCAAGGCAGGGTAGATTCTGGTCAAGTCCCGTGTTCGATTGCTCTCTTCTTGCCCTTTTGACCTCGTCAGATAAAGGTTTTCCTTTTCTTTTGGATCTGCCATCTCTCTCTTTCTCTCTCTATTTCTCTAAGTTGTTTTATGTAACAGTTAGGCAAAAGTCTTGTCGTTGTTTGCCGTAAAGCAATCCTTCACATTTTTCCGCGCAATCACGCGCTGCACTACAGAGAAGCTGACATAGGCTCATAGTGAATGGATTTGACCAGCGATTTTTTCATTCTTCCATAGCGATTAGGCTACACTACACTGCAGTCATCAAAATTAATTTTATGATATTGTGTTAAAACACAAAAGCTACACACAGCATCTTTAATACTAGGAAAAACAAATCTATGCTGGCTCTCCCTGAAGTTGTGTGCCAAAACAGGACAACATTGAAAACAACAACTGTACATTTCAGTATTTTCATGCACAACATACTCTAACATACTCTAATGTTGGGTTTTGGGGTTTTCAGGATCAGGACCACCTTGCTGGAAAATAAATCTTTGGAAATACAGATTTAAAGCTTACATTAAGGTGCTTTAAATGATCTAACTACAGTAATGTAAGCTTATCCATTCCATGCAAGCTTTGATGGAAATGATCACTGTGGAAAGAAATCTTGAAAATGAAGAGAAAAATACCGAGCAGAATTTCCCATTCTGTAAACTAGGTTTGTGTTCCCTCATATTTTACGAGGTTTACCCCAGGGAGAGCCATTTTGTTCATTATTTGGTGAACGTTGTTCAGAGTGGAATTTAATGGTTTATGCATATGGGAACACCAGTAAGCACTATTATGATTTAGTGTGATGTTTATTTTATGGAAATGATGCAGAAATCAGGCTTGTGTGCATTTATCAGTGGGGTACAGTTTTGCTGTTGTCTCTCCCCTGCCCACCACCCAATAATAATAATCCACTGGAAGCTGTGTTTATTTGTAAAGCAAGGTTGTATATAGGGTTTGGTGAAATAAACCTTTGGTAAAGTTTCAGTAAATAGTGATACTGTAGTTGATTTGTTAGGTAATGTTTCTAGATAGCTCCAATTTCTGCTGGGGAAACTGGAAAGTCATGGATGAAATAAACTGGAACATATAGGATGACAATAGTTTTGGCATAAGGGAAGGGTTGAGGACAAATAAGAAAACAAATTGAATATTGACCGCTGAACAGATCCAATATTGAGGTAGGTAGAAAATATATGGAGGGAGAAACAGTTAGGTGACAGCTTTAGATTTAACAGTCTGTGAACCATTTATAAGATCACTTATCATACAGGCAGCAATAGCTGAGACCGCTCAGCTCTTCTCTAACAGAGTCAGAAATGAGACAAAGAATTCTCAGCAGACTTTCAAGGATCAAATCTTTCAATAGCTTTTCACAGGATTGTTGGAAGGAATCAAGGAAATGATTGTATGAAACAATGAACTGGTCAGTAAAACGTTTTAGTAATGTATTTTTAATTACTGGCTTACTGGGATGACTATTATGAGGTACATTGGAAAGCATGGGTCAATATAATATGGATTAAAATCACAATATAAACCAAATGTGTGTTATTAATACTGTTATTGTATTTCTTATTATAACTGGGGCTAGACTTATTATTATTATTATTATTATTATTATTATTATTATTATTATTATTATTATTATTATTATTATTATTATTATTATTATAGGTGTAAATTCACATTCAGGTGTAAATGGGCATAATTTGAGGCATAAATGAGGCAGGTGTAAATTCTCAGACATATGTATCCAAATGGGCAGAACTTAGTGCCAGCAGAAATCTGAATTTCATAACTTTCATTTGTTTTGCAATAATTGAATTATTGTACTTAAAATTTTAATTTTAAATTGAATTATAGAATTTTTACTCTTTGGAATTGAATGAAATTATTTGAAATTTGGTCTTTATTGCATTTAATTTTCCCTTTTAATGTCAAGGTACAAATTCAAGTTCAATACGTCTTCAAATTCACTTCTTATGATTCAATTTCGGTCTTCTGCAACACAGACAGAAAAAGCAAACAAACAAATATTCCGCTGCAAATAGTGGTTAGTACCTTTCTCTTTAGGTATTGATGTGGGTACAAGGAGCACATGACAGGGCTTGATACCAACACTTTTTAACCATGTATAGATACTCTCAGAATTCTAAATTCTGTAAATGTAACATGAGGTGTCAGCTGTGTTCAGGATTCTAATCTCTTAAACAGTGCAACAAGAACTTACTTTTATTTTGATAGAAAGATTTTGTGAATGCAAATCAGCAGATTAACATAGGAAGTCTTATTGTGGTTTATTGTGTCTAGCTTCATTGAGCTTTACATAGCCTACCTGTGAGTTCAGTCTCCGGTCATCCATGGTTAAAAATGGTTGATATCAAGCTCCTTCACATGCTCCACTCGCCACCGCAATAACAAAAATATTGCAACTTAAGGTGCTAACAGCTTTTTGCTGGTGAACTGAATCTCGTTTTGCTTTTTTAAAGTACCCGGATGTAAACTAAAATTCAAACTATTACAATACAAATTCAAGTTACGCAGTTCAAATTTGATTTCTGCTGGCACTAATTTCTGCCCATATATCTAGTGGTGGTCATACTGAGGGAAAGTATTCAAGCACAATTTTACTTTTTGGTAAGTGCCTGTTAGTCAGTTTTAGTTAAGTGACTAAATTAACCACTCATTCTATGTCAACAAATACGTGCAGTATGTGAAAATGTTTAAAATGTATAAAAGCACTAACTTCTTCTTGAAGATGTTCCAGAAGATGCACACTATACTGCACTGCAGTTTACCCATCTGTGACTGTAAGGGAGATGACGAAACTTGGTTCAACTGGGGTATAATTATCAGTGCTGTGTGCAGCATATGCCTGGAGGAGATTTGAGCATTAATATTTCATATCAAACTGCTTTGGCAAGTTCAGGTCAGACAGACAAGAGAAAAGAGCTGGTGAGAGGAGTACTCATTAAAGCAAGTTCAGGAGGCAGTGACACAATTAAAAATAAGAATGTTGCAGAATTTTCTCTTTTTTCCCCTAATGCCATATTATTATTATTATTATTATTAGATAGTGGACCTGAAGCTATTTTAACACAAAAACTTTTTAAGAAAGAAAAATGAGGACAACAATGTTTATTTGCCAAAATCATCTGTTTACTGTATAATCAATGTCATAGCTATACTTTTACGTTACCACAGTAGGTGTACATTGTATTTTGAGAGGGTTTCTTTTGAACAACAGGACTCAATGACACAAGCTGCAATGTATGGCTGGGTTGAAAGTGGTAACCTCATTTTTTGAAAAGATCTTTCAACAAAGTCAATGGTATGGATTAAACAAAAGTGTGTTGCAGTGTCTTTGGCTCTATTTGGAATGATTTTATAAGAATAAAGCCAGCTATACTTTATTGATTTTTTTAACCAGCACAAATGGCTCATTAGGGGGGAAAAAGCTTGCAAATTAACCAATAAATCAGGTTTTGTAACCGACAGATTGCTTTCCTCAAGTTGTAATTAACTTCTATTTGCAATTACGGTACTACATTCAAGGGAGAAAGATCCATGTACATTGCCCATGGAATTATTTGTTTAATTCTTAAAACAACCAGAGAGCACATTGAAGTGTGTGTTTCTAATGTATTTGGAAATATATCAGGAAAAGCAACCAAATTAACAGTGTTCAAGAAATTATTCATAAACCAGCTTATGACAACAATTTTTCAAACGATTGTTTGTATCTCAGTACTGAAGTAATTACTACAAGTTCTCAGTAAGTAATAAACAAATCCAATATTTACAAAGAAAGCAAAACAGAAAACACTGAATTTTGTCTTGTTCATCCTGAGCCACTGAAAGCAATTATTTGACTGAAGGATCAGATATGCTGCATAGGGCAAATATATAACGCAGCTGCTTATTTAAAAAATTCCTGTATTTTCCTCTCCAGAAAACTAATTTGATGCAATTTTGTGTTGATACGGCCTATTAAAGTTGTGATATCATATAACGTTAATCAAGTATATTTGTACGTTCAATTGAATCAACACACTGAATCAACACCATTTATACAGGAAATATTGTGAAGGTTTTGTAGCCCTAGGCCTTGCATTACATCTGGTACTGCCAATCAACTTTTCAGCTTGCCATTTTATTTACTTGGTGTTGCGTTCTTCTGTGTCCATGCCTGATTACTTAATTATGCATGTATAGTTAATTTGTCTGTCAGCACTGTTGACATGACCTGTACCACCTACATAGTAAACATTCAGAGAGCAATTATGTCCCTTTAATCATTGACTTGCACATGTTTTTGCTTCAGTTCCAAATCAGAGCATTCAGTATCTGATTATTTAGTGTACCTGTAAAGAACAAACTATTAATGGAAACTCAGCCTATATTTCTGACCAAATACTGCAAAACATGTCAACTGTAAAAATGACTTGTGACCATTACCATTCTATCATTGCCCACGTTCTTATTTATGTTTCTAATGACCCACGGTCTGTATACTGTACACACATTTACAGTAAATTTAATCAATAAAATTTGGTTTATTTATTTTTTATAATGTCACAGTTCTTCATTTTGTGTTTTATATATAATGTGTATATGTATCCTCTCATGTGTAGAGGAATCAGTCAACATGAAAGTGTGGTTGTTGATTTTTTAATGCTTTGAATAAATGGATATGTATTTTTGGGAATTCCCTCGTGAGACTACAGAAGTGGGAAGAGAGCATGCACATAAATACATATGAAATCCTGTGATTTATCAATGCTGAACACAATTGCAGGAAAGTTAATTGCACACATTTTAATGCCTGGGGAAAGCAGTTGATCACTTTGGTTCAACACGGAGGCATTGTCATGGTTATAGTAATTGTTGCTAAAAAGAAACATTATCAGCATCAGAGATTACAAATTGGATCAGGGACAGCACATATTTTGTATTCAAACATCCTTCTCACAACTGTTAGATTATGTTTCGCCTCGTAAGTCAGGCAATAATAAATATATGAAATGAGATGAGATAAAACATGATCTAGAACCAGACAGTTATACGGTTGCCATGTCTACAGCATGGAATCTGTACATGCTGAATTTCCTTGGTTTTGGTTCATTCTGGCTTACAGTGTTGTCAAAGGCTAATGTTCTAATGTGCTGTCTGTTGTCCTGAAGTTAATAGACAATTGCCTACTTTCTTAGCTGGTGCTGTTATCACACTCTCAAAAAACAAGCTTTTTACATAAAAATGTTAATTAATATTTTACAGCTGTGTTAATTTGCATAATTATTTTTGAAATACCCCAAACTGAGTGAACAGTGTATTATCTTCAGGTGTGCGTGAGCTGCATTTGTTATCAGTGAAAGTGCTAAGTGTCTGTTTTTTAATCAGTGTAAGTGTTTTAGTTGACCTAGATAAAACTAAATTTTGCATTGTTTGCGACATAAATTTTTGAGTAGCAGTAGCCGCTAGTGTATGCTTGGACTGCTATTGTGGAGCAATTAGTCACATGGCTAGGTGTATTCAATTGCTGATTAGCAAGGTGTGTATCTTTTTGTTAGTGAGTTAGTAATTAAGATCAGTATTTACATCAGATAACAGTGCTACATTTTCAGCCTCGGTTTCACAAAGACTCGGTTGGACTAAGACAAACTAATTTATCTACGGGAGCCAAGACTCGGTTGGATTAAGACAAAGTAGTCTATCTCTGGGTGTTAAGACCTTGTTGGACTAAGACAAGGGAGTCTATTTGTGGGAGTCCATTGAGGGAGTAGGCTACAAAAAGGTTGCTGCTGTGTTGCTACAGTAGGGTATGGTGCTGCTTACGGCATCCCTTCCCATGTACTTCCGTCCTATTCCAGTCTGTTCCTCCCTCAGAAGAGACAGGGGCAGGGTCAGTCCTTGCTCCTCAAACTGGATGGCAAACAATCGTCTGAAGCTCAACTTGGCTAAGCCTGCTATGCTATACTCAGCTCCCTTCCCAAGTCTTCCCCCTGCTTCACCTTTTATACACCCTGGCCTGGATGGCACCACAATGTCAACCTCATCATCTGCTCGGAAGCTTAATGTGATACTGGACAACAAACTGTCCCTCTCTGAGGGCATCACGACAGACAATTGTGCTTGCAGATTCATTCTGTACAACAGTGAGAGAATCTGCCACTTCCTCCCCACCTACTCTTGGTACAGGCACTGGTCATTTCTCATCAAGCCATTGCAAGTCATTTCAGAGTAATATGTAAAGTGCCCTCTACTAGACGGCACCACCATTACACCCAGGCAGGGGAACCAGCTGTGGCTCATGTGAATTAGCCCAGGTGTTCACCTACAGCACTGATTAGTTTGCCTTATAAAAGTGCCTGGTTCCTCTGAGGAACTTCCTCAGGCCCAGTGGACACTTTTGAATTGGACTTTGGAGACTGACTGCTGTGCTTTTTTTTGGCTCTGGTTTGACTGACTCCTGTGCTGAGTTTTTGGCTCTAGTTTTCCACTTTGTTTTGGTAAGCCTTTTCTGTTCAAATAAAAAGCAGCCTTTAATTATCCTTTTTGTTGTGTTTCTGTCTGTTCACCCACGTGATGCAGTGGCCCTCCCCAGCCCTGCATCACAAAAGTTTGGCCATCCACAAGAATACAATGGTTTGTTTGAGCGTTAACATCTAATTTGAATCCAGGAGCACATAAAAAAAAGCTAAAACAGGGGCTGCTGAGTGTTTCATCCTTTTAAGGCACTGTTTTAGGATATGGGTGTTGTCTTGATCTGGATGTGCCCCATAAATCTGGACCATTCCAGCGCTGACTGTCACCGGCAGCTCATAGGGCAGCATATAATTGACCTTAGCATCACCCAGAGAGAGAAGGATTTCAGTGAGTGAGATTTCTGTGCCTCCTGAAGCACCACCGGCCCACTCTGGTCTATTGGCTGCCTCCAGTCCACCTGCACAAAAAGCTCATGAAGAGTCCTCCTCCTACTCAATGTCTGTGCAAGCTTAGCAAAGAACAAACAAGCGCTTGTCTGCGCTGTCCCAAATTGAAATGAAAAGAAAATAAAAATAATAAAATAAATAGAAACGTGAAAATACTTGCAAACCCACAGCAGCTGGTATAACACCTTCAACAAATTTTCCCAGTTATGTGGGATGTGTCATAAGGTATAGAAGAGCTTTTTCCAGTTGCCATGCCATTAAGACTGAGCCACTTTGTGTAATAAGCAAGAATGACAGGTCTTAAAGAATCTAATCCAAAGATAGCACAAGTGGGTAGCCTGAGCAGTGATGGAAAGGCACAGTAAAATGATATTCCTCTATACAGACAGTATACTAATTCACTTTGGAGCCCAGCGATATTATTATGACTGTACTATTCTAAACTGTAAAACATGTGTGATGCTCTATCAATATATGCTGTCTGATAGGACTATTTTGTAGTTATTTGGCAGAATACCTGACAGGGTTACTTCCAATAATTCACAATTTACTTAAAGAATTGGCCATATTCTTACCACCTACTAGTGAAAATATGGTGTGGCATAAACAGAAGTCACAAAGCACAAAAGGCTATCAAATGGTTGTCTTATAGTACATCAAGCCATTACCAATAAAACAGCTGCATGGAGCTTATGACATTAATGCTGCACCAGAGGTTTAAATCTGTAACATAGAGGTTTCTGTTCAAAGCTTTGACCACTGCACCACCATATTGTCTTCCAACGGCTACCCACCTGATATTCCACGTAGCAAAAAGTGTTCCTTTTCTGGATACATGATTCATATTATTTTATGATGAAGTGTGTGCATACATGATTAATATGATCGTATAATAAACACCAGTCAACAAAAAGTGAAGCTACTTTTTCCGTTTTTACTTATAGTTTATTCCAATCATATTTTTCTGCTCAATAATTTACAAAATAATTCTTAATTGGAGCTGGGAAATTCTAAAAGATGTATAGTACAAATACAGTATTTGTCATTTTTTTATTATTCCCATAAACAAATTGAATGTACAATATTAGAATGACACCTGATAGTAAGTGTTGTGCGCTGCTACAGATAATCACCTGTTCATTCAGAGCATCACAGGTATCACATCATCTTAACGTTCCCAAATTGAGCTGTTTGACTGGTGATATATAAACCATTATGTTGTACTGTATTGTGTCATAGTAATTACAGTGGTAAGATAATAATACAAATATTTGCTGAATTTAACTTTTTTCAATGGAAAAAATGCAGTGATTTAAGCAGCTTTCAGCATTAATTTTTAACAAGATTTAGTCCTTTATTGAAATTTTTCTCCCATTTTGGAATGTACATACATACTGTGCATTTCTGCCACAAGCTCTGCCTTATATAGAGAGTGCACATATGCACACTTCTTTTTATCCCATCGCCCCGCAGTTGAGCTGTGTAGTCTTGCATCTTGTACATTACATGTACAACCATTGGGTGCAGTTGCCTGATTGGCCAAAAGACATACAGTACTCTTGCACTGAGACGAGAAAAATCTTACCACAAAATCCCTCCCTCGCTGGGTGATTCTATGGTCCATTTGTATACTACCCTATGAGGCTGTCATTGGCCTTGTCAGAACAGATAAAAGACAGTGGGATGTGCCACAAAAGAAGTATGGTCGGCTACTCAACCCTGTGGATTCCCTTCCCACTTTCATTCCCCAGGTTATTAGTACAAATGAGAATTGAGTTCTCAGTTGGCCTATCTGGTTAAATGGAAAGAGAAGAAAGAGAAAGGAAAAGAGGTTACGCAAGACAACTGTGAGCTGAATTAAATAGGTAATAGAATAGAAACGGCTTATGACAAGTACAGAGTTACTGCTAATGGGAATGGATTAAAAAAAAAACATATAAATAAATAATTGGGAAATAAGAATAAGCAATGTTAGCTGCAATACTCCTGTTTTGAGTGCCTTGGATCTTGGATCATCTGCCAAGTGGATTTTTACAATTTATTTGATTATGGAGTATTCTACCCCCTTATTGGCTAAATATATATATATTTTTGCAATCATGTAATAAATAAACAATATTTAATATCAGACAAGCATTATTTGAGTTTAACAGACTTGTTATCGCTATGTTGTAGGCTTGTAGCTTTGATGAACACCGGAAAAACAGTGGCTTCACTACTTTATTTTTGTCATATTATTCTGCATGGTTGCTGATAACATCCTGTCATAGGATTTGGTAGCATGGTAGACAAAAAATAGATGTTGGCATTTTTTAGCAGGCATGATACCAAAGTGTGAATGAATCATTTATTTGTGTAAAAATAACTAAACAGCTGTCAGACCTTATCTTGAGCATCCAGAAATGACTGTATTTCAAATCCCCGTTTATTTTCTGACGTCTTTTCTTTTTGAGTTTCAGAGCATAGTGCTTGATTGAGTTATGGAATCAGACCTTGACAGGCAGGATTACGCACAAGGACAACTCAAATCTCTTGCTCAACTTTCAAAATAAACCCAGAAAACGGAACTAATTAATATGCTTGTCTAAAACAGATTAGAAATAATCCTTGAATCAAATCCATTCCAAATAATACTGTACATATCTTGTTTATCTGTCCCAAGTCTGATTAGTATAACGCAGCTTTTAAGGCTTACAAAAGCTAGAGCTGTGTTAGTTTAATGGAGGCATATCAAATATCATTCCCATTGGGATATTATTTCCGATCAGGGGAAAAGGACTATGAAACAAGAGTCTTCCGGTGATAACAGGAGATGGTTTCAAACAGGTAAGGTTATATGATACTCATTCCTTATATGTCAGGGGCATAACTGTGCCCTTCTAACCCCTGAAACAGGCCATAAAACTGTGGAGTAATGGAATCACTTAATGAACAGAGGATTCATTCAGCTCAATCTCCTGTGTAGGGTCTGCAGTTCACTTCTTTGAGCTACAGGTTTCCATGTACACTCTAACAGGGTGCAACAAGGTTTTCAGTGAAATATTTGGAGGCTTGACATGTAAAACTAAAGTGAAGCATACAACACTCATGCACACTAACACACATGTATTCCTTAGGCTCTTAATTGGGTCTAATTTAAAATGGTGCCCACATATCCATATCGACTATTGTTAGCTACATCACCTGACTGCTTGTACACCACACTGAGTCACATACAGTATAAGCGGTGAATGAACTGTGAACAAAATAAATGGGTCCTGGTGCAAAAGGTTTCATAACATGCTCCACAAGAAATAAAATTTTCCGCCTTATATGCCAATGAGGTTGGGCATACGTGAGTAAAACAAGCCGTGCTTTGAAGCAAAGCATTAGGAAACACAGGAACGGGATCAGAAAGCAGGACTCGTAGAGCCAGGTGGCAGTAGACTCAATGGAAACCTTGAGATACATTGGTATTGAGTGCACTAAAACCCCTAGACGAAGGAGCAACATTGACAGATTACTTTATAATGTGATTCTCTTTGGTTGTAAAAATGAAACTCCCCAGATGAACTGGGTTTTTTTTTTTTTTGTATGACATTAAAAAAAAAAATATTTTTACTTTAAATGCAATCTTTGTTTGTTTTATATGTTATATGTTTATATGTTACATTATTACTATTATTATTATTATTATTGTTATTATTATTATTACTTTTCATGGACAACTCTAACTCAGCACCTCAACATAATAATGATGTGAATATCATTTTTAGGTTTGATATGTAAAACATCACTCCTTTCTTTCGTTTAACGGTTGGTATCTCTGCATGCTTTTATCAAAAGGCACTCACAATATTATAAATGGAAAGTAAATGATTCAGAGCATGATGGTAACTATAGAAACAAAACATCAGGTTCTCATCAGGTTTCAAATTCAAACTCAGTTTACAGCAAACTTTGTCAGTTCCAGAGCGGTGTGTGCTGAGCACTCCTAAATGATAGGCTTTGATCTGTTATCATTCCTGAGGGGTCACACTTCTCAAAGACAGGCCGAATAAGTGGTTTCCCTCCACTGGAGGTCGAAATGAATCTGACTCCAGGTGCTCGCTTGTCAGTCTCTAGACTCCTAAGAAGCAATGTCAGAAGACAGGATGGAAAAGCACGCTCCGTTAGGAGCATGTTGTATCAATAGCATTGTGGTGTTTTCACTTCCTCTCCATGTACATGTGCACTCTCCTGTACTCCACAAAGCCTGTATTAGGGTAGACATTTATATGAAGTTAATATTATTAATAGTATTTGCTGCAGTACATCGCCATGCTCCATTTAAAACAAACATATATGAGCATATGAAAACAAGCATGAATGCATATACTTGATTTAACTTTCACCTCCATTTCTCCCAAATGCCTGATCTCTAAAGCAAACAAGTTACTCTCAGTAGCCTATTCCTTATTTTCTTCAGAGTTTATTTACAGTTCCCCCAATTGGGTATGCACCCCCCACCATGCATGAGTCTGTCTCACAGTACCACAGAAGGCAAGTTTGAGCAAGGGAATTGGCCTGTGGCTTCATCAACAACCGCTTTTAGATTTATTGCATTATAGCACAAACATTTGGAATATTTTTATTAAACATGTAAATGCCAAACCAAAAATATTATGGATTCTTTATTGCATGAATGCAAACTGTACCTGCATAGGCTGTTAAATTTCCCATCACTGTAATTACTTTATAGATTAATTGTACAATGAATGATTGCCACCAATTCATGAGCCAAGCATAATGTTTTCCACAATGATGACTTGCTATGGAAAAAACAGTGCAATTAACTAACCAAGGTACAGTAAATGCTCAACTATTACTATAGCTATCTTGCTACATATAATTAAAATAAATTAAGACTTCCAAAAAATTATGTGCAATCAAGCAACCAAGCTAATTTTGATAAGTTGTATGTAGCCACTATAAGATTGAAAATCAATTTAGCCTAATCATGGCCAAAAGCTAAATTGTGGTCTCATCTGAACATTACACCCAGCACTGGAGCTTTGATGAGAACCAGGTCAGCCATCAAATTATACCTAAAAGTATTTTTTTGGCCACACATACCAGCAGTGGATATGGTGTTGGAAGAAGGAGCACTTTTTCAAAATGAATGTCATGCCTATATTGAAGTGGTGGTGGATCTTTGATGCCCTCATTTTGCCTCTACTGGTCCTGAGGTTCCTGTTACGGTCAATGGAATCAGAAATTCCAACAAGTTCCAAGTAATTTTGGCCAAAATGCTTCTTGGCACAGTGTTTACATCATCATCTGACAAGGCTATGTTCCTAGCACAGCCTAATATATTATCTGCAGTTGAAAACATTTTTGTTGTGAGGAGTGCTCCCCGTGGTTCGTGCAAGGACTGTCTGGAGCTGTGGCACACAGACTTCTATGAATCACATTATTTCCTGGAGTACTACAATACATTTTGCAGAGCAAACTGTACAAATAACATGGTCCAGATGGTGATGGACAGTTTGTTCTTGAAAATGTACTTTGAAGTGAAGTTACTGAATTGGCAGTCAAAGAAGAGATGATTATCAATTATATTGTCATAGTAATGGAGGTACAGCAAGTGATAATTCACTGTTTCAAGGAAGGAATAGATTTGAGGGGATAGAAATTAAACCCATTATTTAATCATACACTGAGAAAATTACTTTTCCAAGAAACAGGCACATATTTCTTGTATTCACTTTGGATGGAAAAGTGATTACTGCAGTATGTTTTAACAAATAAGGAAGATTTAAGATAATTGTAAAGCTGATTTTTGGTCTTCTTTTTTGGTCTTCTTCTTGTTAAGGCTGCGAACCGCCTGAACTCTGTGACAAGACAAAGAGTCCATTCTTCAAATACATTTCTGTTGCACCTGCTGTCTGACTCAATTTTTCATGGACTTGTAAAATATTTAAGGGGTATTTTATCCGGGCCTGTGTTATCCACACATTAATCAAGGCTAAACACATTATCAGTCTGACACCAAGGCTACAGTGCACACAAAAGGACAACTTTTGATCTAATATAGCTTTTAAAAAGAGATCTGACCTTTCCTTTCAGTGATCATGCACACACACAATACCAGGAAAAAGTATAGAATTTTACTGGCTTCAGAAAAATGGTTGTTTTTTTTTCCATAAGATTTTGAGATCAATCACATGAATGCATTAACACATTTGCTTGAAATTTACTCATGTGGTGGAATTTTTTATGGAGTGATTTATTAAGATTAACTGCAGTTTTTATATTTCTCTTAATTCACAGATGATATAAAATTAATATAAGCTGAAAAATGTAAGATTGTCTTAATATCTTAAGAAACATTGTTTTATGACATTTCCTACCCTCTTAATAGAATTATTCATATGCCCAGTTAAAACAAATTGCTCTGCCTTCTTTAATAAGGATTACATTGTCTTTCATCTGTATCCTACACATATGGGCAATATTAAGAACATTTAGGGCCTGATTTACTAAAACCTTTTAGCACACGCAAAACCACATCACAAATGATTGGTCATGGTATTTGTTTTGCACCAATAATTGGTTGTGTCATTAGTTTTGCATTTGCTAAAAGTTTTTGCACCCGCTAAGGCCGCGATCACACCGGACGCGCTTTGTAGGCTTGAAAACGCGAGGAGCACTACCTGTCTTGATTTTACGAAAGCCTACTCTGAAAAAGCAGTTGGAGGCGTCCTTTTTGCTGTTGCTAGGCAACCGAACTCCGTTCCTGTCAATCACTTAGCTGACTTTAATGGTGTTAGCGAACTAAGTTTACCCGAAAGTTTGCTTCGTTATTTGTCTTTAAAAAGCCGCGAATAAGTGGAGTGCCTTGGATTGCTTATTATTATCATGGTATTCACGATTATTGAAATCATATAACTCCTGGTAGGCTGAAATGGCAACTAACGTTACCATTTTTTTTCAACAATCGTCTTTGTTTACACGGAACCGACAGGGAGAATCAAGGCCCGCCTCTACTTTCGTGCGATTGGACAGAGGAGAAAAGAATGACAGTGACGTGCGCGCATTTTTCCTCAGAGCGCTTCAAGATGAGATATTTCAACTCTGTGCGCACCGAGCATTGTTCGAAAAACAGCGAAGCGCCTGGAGCGGATAAACGCGAGGCGCCCGGGGCGCAAAAGCAGCGTGGAAAACGCTTCAAACTCATTGAAAACAATTCGAAAAAGGCGCCCCCAGCTGTTAAAGCGGATCTGGTGTGATCGCGGCCTAAAGGTCTTAGTAAATAAGGCCCTTAATGTACTCACTCATTCTAGTCTGTCATTTCTCCACCTTATATATTTAATTTAGGAATCCTTTATTATTATCATTATTTTTTCTGCTCAATTTTCACACAATAAATGAGGTTAAAGGCAAAACAATCCATTAGCCTGCTCCTTTAACAAGAATGTCATAAAATAATTCACAGATTAACATCTGTTACGAAGCAACATTTGGTGAAACAACTGCTTTTATAAAGGATTTAAACATTGCGACATCTGGCAATGTATCCTGACCCTCAAAGCCAAGCTACATGCAAAAATGATGCCATCATCTAGGGGATCGGGTGGAGGCGGGGAGATGACAAACATGCCTTACATCAAATGTCTATAGCAATCTTTAAAGGCAGAACAAAAAAAAGAAGATTATGGTCCGCATGAAGATTAAATTGTGAATGCTTTTACCCTTCTACACGAAATGGGGCTTTACCATAGTCTTGTCTCCCTTCGGCAATGTCTACCGCAGCTATTTCAATAAGAAGCTCTCCTGAGGTCTGAGATGTAAATTCACAAGTTGAAAAGGGTAATGGAATTAGAGATTGCAGCCGCTTTCAAATATAAGGCACTTAAATTGCTTATTTGTAACAGGTCTGAATCCCCTCCCTTTCTGTGAAAAATGAAAAACTCAAAGAAGTGTGACTATAAATGGTATATATTGTAAAGTTTCAGCATTAAAGTATGATAAAAAAAATCTGTTAGCCAAATGTTCTGCTTGGCATATTTAACGTTGGCAATTTAAATGTTTAATAATAATACATATTTTTGAAATTTAAATAAATATCAACTACAATGTAAATATTATATATTATGCATAATAAAACGTAAAAATACAATATCAGGGACCATACCGCAGCCTACAACAGATTCAATTGAAACAATGGGTTCGTAAAATGTTGATAACAAGAACAGAGTGAAAGACTTATCTATGCTGTATTGAACCTATGCTGGCAACCATCCACTGCCTCAGATCTGTTGCACCTGTCTGATTCAATTTTTCATGGACTTTCATGGACTGGCTTCAGAAAAATAATTTCTTTACATAAGATTTTGAGATCAATCACATGAATGCATTAACACATTTGCTTGAAATGTACTCTCGTGGTGGAATTTTTTTATGGAGTGATTTATTAAGATTAACTGCAGTTTTTATATTTTTCTTAATTTGCTGGTGACATAAAATTTACATAAGCTGAAAAATGTAAGATTGTCTTAATATCTTAAGAAGGGTTGTTTTATAACATTTCCTATTTCTTAGTAGACTTATTCATATGCCCAGTTGAAAAAAAGTGCGTAAAAAAATGTATAATTCACACATTCAATTGAAACAATGGGTTCATAAAATGTTTTTCTTCCTAAATGATAACAAGAACAGAGTGAAAGACTTATCTACGCTGTATTGAACCTATGCTGGCAACCGTCCACTGCCTCAGATCTATTGCTCCACTGGCTCCCATGATCTAATCAGCAGAACTGGAGATCTGCTTCAGCTAAAGCATTTCACTGACAATCTAGCGCTTGACTTCCTTCAGCACATAATGACCATCTTGTCAGGATAGGGCCCAGCTACAGTTTAAATTGTCTATTGTATGCTATCTTGTGTTAATCAAATGAGGGTGAGCTATGTAGCCAACAGTAAAGTAATCAATCAAAACAGGTTTAAAATGACCTGTAATTCCGTTATTGCCCAGGGGAGGGAGGGGTGTCGTAGAATCCTCATACCGTTCTTTTCATCCTTAAATCCTTCTGAGACCCAGCAGAAAAAAATTATTATTTTTGTCATAATACAAGTGTTTTGTAAGACAAAAACATTGTTGCAGTGAAATATTTTCAAAAGTATTATTTATTTTATTTTGATTGAATGTCCCTTGTAGTGTATGTTTCAGCATAGTTGAATATATGGTTCTTGAGATTCAGGTCAGAGACTCATGTCGTGGTAAAAGAAAAATGGCTAAACTGTCATTATAATGGCTTATTTGTTAATGGAGAAGCACTGTTTCTACCTAGACCAATTTGCATTAGTAGTGCCCTAAGCAGAACTGTCATATTTGAACCCCAATTTTATTTTAAATAAATAAAATAAGGAAAGACAAAGTGAGAGGTTTGCATGATGTCATGTTTTTGTCTTGTGTTTTTGTAAAATGCTATGTTTTTCTATCCATGGCATCTGTAATTTCATAATGAAAATGCATTTTAAAAAATATTCAAACGTCTTTGTAGGTCAAATACTGATCACATTAGATTTTTTAAAGATTATCATGCGCTGCCTATAAAGTACACTTTTTGACAGTTTTTATTCAACCTTATCATCTTATATCAACCTTATTAATATTCACAGTCATGTTACGATACATAAGCATTGTTTGCAAAAGTCTGAGCCTTGTTGCATGACTTCCTGCTTTTATTAAGTATAAATTTGTGTCATGTTGCGTTCACTCCATGCAAATGTCAGTCAGTGTCAGAGAAAAATGCTGTCACAGTTACTGAGTTATCTCAGTTATCTATAGCTGTCTATAATTAGCCAGGGATGTCTTAGATATGTTCGCTAAAGTTATGTTTTTCATATTCCACATATCTACGAGAATGCAATAAATACCATGTCACTATCACCAATAGATTTGAGATTTGACTTTATGGATTTTCCTTCACATTTCACATTCACTGGAGGCCAAAATCGGGAAACGTTTCAATCCATAAATGCATTGATTTTAAATAAGAAATTAGCCACTTAATTCAATGTGAACACATTTATTTATTTATTTATTTATTTATTTATTATGTAAAAATAATAAAACTCAACTGAAGCGAAGGACTTTGTTTTCATTTTCCACAGCAACAAAGAACTAATTTATTGTTGGCATTTGTGTTTTTTTTTTCAAGTTCAAAAGCACTTTGTTCATGCAAATTGTGTGCATGCACAATTTGCTCAAATTGATCTGTTTCATCAAATGAGTTTTATCATCAAGTACCAATCAAAGCTTTGATCTCAATAGCAGAAGATAGCATCAAGCCCACATGACAGAATAAGAAGATTATACTCCAAATATATGAATTGCCTGGAGAAAGTTAATGGCTACATGGAATACAAATATACTTACCATGCTTTGACAAGCTCTGTGTGATTCTAACTTCACACTGTTAAACAGTATTCTATGGATCAATGAACATGAGATGCAGGATGGGTAGAAATAAAACATATGCCCCAAAATATGTACGTGTGATATAAACGTACTGAAAATGTACATAGCAATATATATATATATATATATATATATATATATATATGGAGGGTCCAACAGAAAATATATAATGAAATCTGATATATACAGCATGTATGCAAATCCCAATTCCAAAAAAGTTGGGACAGTATGTAAAATGCACATAAAAGCAGAAAGCAGGGGGAAGTTCCAAAAACATCTGTTTGGAACATTCCACAGGTAAAGAGGTGATGTTATGATGACTGGGTATAAAAGCATATCAAAAGGCTCTTGATATCTTATTTTCAGGTACTCGTACAAGCGATAATATAACCTCTCTGCATTTGAATGGATCTCTATGGGAATTGGGGGGTGGGACTAGATTAAGCTCTGTCCCTTATCACTTTAAGGGTTGTTTCCCTGACTTATTGTTCCATAGAGTTCAATAGGAAAATGAGTCAGGAGAAACAACCTTTAAAGTGATCCATCCATATCAACTGCATATCTGGCAGCAGAGTGATGCTTTGAGGCTCATTTGATACCTCAGACCCTTGATGACTTACAGCCATTTAACCAACCATGGGTTCCATATTATTCCCGTGTAATTTACAGCTTAATCGAGTCCCACCCCCCAATTCCCATAGAGATCCATTCAAATGCAGAGATGTTATATTATCACTTGTAAGAGTACCTGAAAACAAGATATCAAGAGTCTTTTGATATCCATTTATACCCACTCATGATAGCATCTCCTCTTTACCTGTGGAATGTTCCAAACAGGTGTTTTTTTTTTAACTTTCCAGTTTTTTTTTTTTTGCCCCTGTCCCTGTGACTTTTTTGGAATGTGTTGCAGGCATCAAATTCTGAATTAGCATTAGAATGGGCAAAACGTGTAATCTCCGTGACTTTGACCCCATGGTATGATTGTTGATGCCAGACATGGTGGAAACAACTGCCCTACTGGGATTTTCACTACACTACAGTCTCTAGAGTTTACAGAAAATGGTGCGATAACTAAAAACATCTAGTGAGCGGCAGTTATGTGGTTGAAAATACCATGCTAATGAGTGAGGTCAGAGGAAAATGGGCAGAACCATTCAAGCAGAAAGGCCATGAATGCTCAGTGGTGTGCAGAAGGGCATCTCTGAATGTACTACAGTAATAACAGGACGATGAGGCTACAGTGACCATGTGATCAGGTAGATGGTTTGGCATAAACAGCCTGAATTGATGGATTCATCTTGTCAAAGGTGTAGGCTAATGGTGGCGGCTTAATGGTTTTGGGGAATGTTTTCTTGGCACACATTAGGCCACTTAATACCAATTGTGCATAATTTCAATGTCACAGCATAACTGAGCATTGTTGCTGACCATGTGCATCCCTTTATAGCCACAGTCTACTGTTTTCCAAATGGATACGTCCAGCAGGATAATGCGCCATGTCACAAAACATGAATCATCTCAAGGCTGGTTCCACAAACATGACATGACAGTTTACTCCAATGGCCTGCACAGTCCCCAGATCTCAATCCAATAGAGCGCCTGTGGGATGAGGTGGAACAGGATGTTTGCAGCATGAATGTGCAGCCAAAACATCTACAGGAACTGTGTGACGCTATCAAGTCTGTATGGACCAAAATCCCTAAGGAATGTTTCCAGCACCTTGTTGAATCCGTGCCGCGAAGAAATTCAAGCTGTTCTGGCGGCATAATGGGGTCTTACCTGGTATAAGTGTACCTAATAAAGTGGCCACTGAGAGTCTGTGTGTGTGTGTGTGTGTATTTTTTCCAATGCATATATACGTACCGTATATCATGTTCCTCCTTTCCCCTTCTTCTTCTGAGAGTAACAACTAGAATACATTTAATCTGTGCCTAATACATTTGTTAAATACTCTACAGCATTAAAATCAATCATGATGAAATATCTCACCCAGCTTTTTAAATCTATACAGAAAATTATGTGTATTTTAGAGTAGGATATCTAGTCCAAATAGTGAAGAATGCCAAATACAGTTTCTAACATAAAAAGATCATCAGAATTATGTATCTCAAATTGGATCTTGAATAGAGCAGATAGCATTTCAAAGTCAGATACGTATATCTTCTTTATTTTCTTTCTATTAAACCCACGTCTCCAAAGTGGTATTAATTGCAAAAGTAAGTGTACATCTGCTGTACTAACTTGAAGGACACTGAAGGATACTACATTATACATACTTTTAGATACGTTACTTCCCTCAAATAAACTTCTTAAAAAGCAAATTAAGCACCTTTTTTATATTGAATGTATCACTTATCCGTGACAATAAGCAGTGGATGTGAAAGAATAGAAACAACACAATAATGTGCTCCATGTGTAAAACTGGACAGGTTAATGTTGGTTTCCCTTGCAACAGTATTATGCGACAGAGTATTATCTTTCTAAATGTCTTTATTTTAGTGTTTGAAATACATCAATTTGGTACATTTGAATGTCCTCAACATCACATGAATAGTTATACTGAGCATTACATTGTCAGTAATTACACAGATGAGATCGATGCCATTTTTGGCTGTATTAAAAGCCAATATTAGTGATTTCAGGCAGCCTTTATGTATAGCTTTATGGAGAAAGTGGAAAAAAAGGGGAAAACTGCTACAAAAAATAGTGCATAATAAGCAAATCTGCTTTCATCACAATGTCAGACAACCTCTACAAGAAAGTAATACTTAAGTGATTATATCAATCACATACAGGAATAATTGAAAGCTTTTTCCTTCAACACACTTCAATGTCAGTTCACCACAGATTAGGGTTCATTATTTTAGCAGGTCTAGCCATCCATAAAGCACACAAGAAAAGTACATTTGTTGTAAAAACACAAAACCACAATTGCATACCTGCACTATACTCATACTGTTGTTTCTCTTGGTGGTTTTTGGTTGTTAAAGATTAAAATCATTATTTTGTTCTTTATAATGAAAACGGAGTAGTAAAACAATATGAGTTAATGCTGAGGCTTATTCTCAGATTTTAAAGTTTTTTAATACTGAAGTTGATGGAAATGTTTATTCCCTTTAAAGGAAATATTCCCTAGTAAAATAAATTCCCTTCAAATGAACTAACAATAATCTAGGGAATTTGATTTAAGATGTGCATGATGTCATTTATTTATCCTTCTGGGTCATTCTTGTATAACTTGGCTGTGTGGGCTTGTGGATCTCTCTGAGATTAGTGATTAAACTTCAAAATTGCATTAATCCTCAATTTGCTCCCAGACAAATCAAACCATCCGGTCCTATGGCACAGAAGATGTTTGTGGCACATATTAAGTGATTCTGGATCCATTAACTGTTCATTTGGTGCACCAGGAGGAGAATAATATCCCAGAACTGAATAAAGGACTTTGCCAGTGTGATTCACTGAGGGAAAATTTGACTTTGATGGAATCATAATTAGATTCTTATCTCTTTGAAAAAGGCTCAAGCGCCCAGCGTATAATTGCCCTGCCACATGTCTCCGCTTTTCTTAATGGACTTGGTTCCAATCAATGTTTAATGAAGACTGGCAAATTCAAATCTACAGATTAATCCCAGACAGATATCACACTGACAGGTAATATTGTATCATAATTCTATTAGTGTCATACATAAAACTGCTGCCTAAACACCAGTCAGGAGGACTTTCTACACAGGTTCTGGGATTTAGACACAACACAATGCATTAATATTTCACCTGGTCCTCCACCATATTCTGTAGAGTATAGACCACATCTAGTTTCCATGGATATTATAAGATACTGTTAATATAATATTATATTGGAAAACCCCCAATTCCAAAAAAGTTGGGACAGTATGTAAAATGCACATAAAAGCAGAAAGCAGTGATTTGTAAATTCTCTTTTACATAAATTTAATTGAAAACTGTACAGTACAGTAAAGAAAAGATATTTAATGTTTTACCTTATCAACTTTATTGATTTTTGTAACTATAAGCTAATTCTGAATTTGATGCCTGCAACACATTCCAAAAATGTTGGGACAGGGGCAAAAAAAAAAAAAGACTGGGAAGTTCAGAAAACACCTGTTTGGAACATTCCACAGGTAAACAGGTGATGCTATCGTGACTAGTTATAAAAGGATATCAAAGGACTCTTGATATATTATTTTCAGGTACTCTTACAAGCGATACTATAACCTCTGCATTTTAATGGATCTCTATGGAAATTGGGGAGTGGGACTAGATTAAGCTGTAAATTATACCCATGGTTGGTTTTTAACTTCCCAGTCTTTTTTTGCCCCTATCCCAACTTTTTTGGAACGTGTTGCAGGCATCAGAATTAGCGTATATTTACAAAAATCGATAATGTTGATAAGGTAAAACATTAAATATCTTTTTTTTGTACTGTTTTCAATTAAATATATGTAAAAGAGAATTTACAAATCACTGCTTTCTGCTTTTATGTGCATTTTACATACTGTCCCAACTTTTTTTGGAACTGGGGTTTGTAATATTATATCAATTGTACGTTATAATATCCATGCAAACTAGATGTGGTTTATATATATATATAATAATATACGATTGATATAATATTATAACACAATTGGAAAATGGCACACTACATTGTAAATGTTCCCTTATTAACATTCTTTAAAAATGCACGAAAGCATTAAACATTTACAGTTAGCAGATGCTCTTATCCAGAGCAACTTGCTTGCATTCTTTTACATGCAGTCAAGTTATACAACTGGATACTTAATAAAGAAATCAAGGTTAAGTATTTTGCTCAAGGGTACAACAGCTGTGCCCCACAATGGGAATCAATCCTAGGAAGTCAGAGTTACAAACCCTTTCCCCTAACCATTATACTACACTGCTGCCAAATGAAAAGAATCTTAGATAATAGAAACATTCACATTTCAGGCTTTATGGCAGAGCAACTTACACAATTTTTACAGCTGAAAGTTCATGGAAGCAGCTCTGTTTACAGTGTTCCAGGCTACAACTGTAGAGTGTCACCTGGGAATCGAATCCCCAGCCACATACGAGACCAGTTCTTTTATCATTCACAAGGCATAAGTTGCAAAAATAAGTTGCACAAATCTTTTATACCTGTATATACATTTTACTGGCTAACTCAGACGTGCTTCCATATATGTAATATTTCTATTTATTATTATTATTTACGAACGGTTACGCCATGTACTATGAGTTCCGGATGACCATTAGGGTCATCAATATGGATGGACCTTCTGGGGCCAGATGCATCGAGACTTTTATACCAGAATTTGTCATGGTACATGACCTCCGAGTAATTCCTCCAATAAAGGGGGGAGCATCACTGTGGAAATCCTCGGAACATGTTTCTCGCCCTTAAAAGGTCCCGAGTGACCATGATCCATAATTGTCATCCGGAACTCATAGAACATGGTTACCGTTGTAACCGTTCATTCTGTTTCGTTCCTCCAACCATTAGGGTCGTCAATATGGATGACTAATAGGGACACAGACGCGTCTTGCTGATGCCATTGCTAGCAGAAACGCTGTCTTAAAAGAAAGCCACTTAAGACCGATCATTGCCAGCAGCCATACCACCATGCACTCTGCTCCTGCTGAATTGCTGAAACTAAGCAGGTGTGGGCTTGGTTAGTACCTGGCTGGGAGACCTCCTGGGAAAACTACATTGCTGCTGGAAGTGGTGTTGGTGGGCCAGTAGGGGGCAATCTTCCCTCTGGTCAAATAAACCCCAATGCCCCAGTGCAGTGATGGGGACACTGTGCTGTAGGAGATGCCGTCTTTCGGATGAGACGTTAAACCGAGGTCCTGACTCACTGTGGTCATTAAAGATCCCAGGACACTTATCGTAGAGTAGGGGTTTCCCCGGTGTCCTGGCTAAATTCCCAACTTGGGATTTCAATCTGCCACCTAATCATCCCCCAGTTTAATTGGCTAAAATAATTTCTCTCCACCTCAGCTGATGTGTGGTGAGCATTCTGGCGCAAAATGGCTGCCATTGCATCACCCAGGTGGGTGCTATACATTGGTGGTGGTAGAGGCGAGTTTCCCCCTCATCATTGTAAAGCGCTTTGAGTCACCGGTTGGTGAGAAAGGCGCTATATAAATGCAAGGCATTATTATTATGTCAAAAGGCTCATAGGGCTGAACCGTGAACGCTCTCAACTCCAAGGGGAGATCCCAGGAGGGAGCTACCACTGACCACGCAGGTCTCAGCCGCATCAGGAACCGGCTGACAAGGTAATGGCTCCCTGCCGGCTTGCTATGTACCCAGACATGCCTGCCGGATATGGCAGCCGCATAGGTTTTCAGTGTGCTGGCTGCTTTCCGGTTATCAAGTAAGGACTGTAAGAAGTCCAATCGGTTCACCCGAAACTGAGACCCCGCGTCGAGTACAGTGGTTATGCGACGGGTCGTCAATGATGCCTTCATGCTCTTTGAATCGAGCAGCAGTCCGATGTATTCGATTGACTGTATCGGAATCAGCTGGATCTTGCAGTAATCGATGCTGATGCCCAACCTGGCAACATGCTCCAACATCTTGGCAGTGTGCAAGAGCGTCATACCGTGCGATTGTGCGCATATCAGCCAATCGTTTAGGTATGGTATGATTCTCAGCCCCCTCAGCCTGAGCGGCGATAGAACCACGCTCATGCAGCGAGTAAGTACACGTGGGGCTAGAGACAAACCGAACGGGAGGGCATTGAACTCGTCTGCCCGAGTGACTTGAAAAAGCTGTCTAGCTCACTAACGTGAGTGCCAGTTGTTTTATTTAATTTAAAGAACAGACTCGCACAATGTTGCCATTTTTTATTTATTTATTATAATTTATTTATGCAGGGGGACCTTATAATTTATGATTACCTTATTGAGTTTTTTTTGCATTCATTCTGCTGTCCTTGCTGTACCTCTGTGTGATATGAAAACATAAGTTATTAATTTACTGTGCATTTACAACACATAACTAATTGAACCATGTGAATGCTTGGATATCAGGTTGATAGGTAGATTCTTTTTATTAATGGATTTTTTTCTCTCATTGTGATTACCTGCTGGGTGTTGGCGAGAGTCTAAATCTGTCCTATATTGTTTGTTCACAAAAAAAAGATATGTGTCCTATGATGCAATAAAAATATTTGTTTCTTAACAAAATGTAAGGTAAAGTGATTCCAGTATGTTATAGTGCCATTTTAAGAGTTTTAAGCATATTTTAAAAAATAATTATTTTGGCCAGGATAATCGTGACATGAAATTTTCATATTGTCCCATGCCTAGTTGCGAGTCCGGTGCCGGTACATAGGCGGACGGACGACGAAAAGCTCCCCTGCCATACACGGGTTGTGCGTCCCTTCTGACCATTGGTGGGACAACCGCACACCAGAATGTTGGGCATCTGCCGCTCCCTGCATCTTAATGCCTCTACAGACCGCTTCAATGCCTGTCTGGCTGCTTCAGTGAAAACCTGGCCAGGAAAAAACCGCCAGGTCCCTGATTGTTTTTTTTTGTGGCGTCTGGGAGGGGTGACTGAGCCAACCACACTTGACGCCGAGTCACCGTGAGAAGGGACATTACTAGGCCTAATTCATGGGTCATAAACGTAAGCGCTTGTAGCGACGCATCTTTCATTGAGGTGTCGACCTCTGCATCAAGCATTTTCTGCGACTGCGCGAGCATTAGCCATGACAGCGAATTACCAATTTGCGCCTTTATTTAGCCTTTATTTAGCACCGCCAGAAAATCATTTGATGCTGGCATAGCCAATCGTGCCCCCTGAGGGGCCCCTTGGTGAAACCTTAGACGTCCCCGAAGTGCTAGCTTGAGGCATATCGCAACCCATGCGTGCCAAAGCCGAGAGAGTAAAGAGTAGAGAGGCCGAGTAAGCCACTGCTTTAACTGTTGGTGGAACCCGAGCCTCCTATCGACCCTCTGTCAGATTGGTCTGCTGTCTCGGACCGCCTCTGACTAAAGTAGGTGCTTGACGCTGCTCTAGAAAGGGAGTCAAAACCGTCAGTCAGCTGTTGCGCTGCCGCGCGTAGCTGCGTAACTTCCGCGGACAGGTTGCCGTCCTTGCCAGCCTTGCCCTTCTTTCGTACAGAGGCCTCGGTGGCGGGAGTACCCTTAAGTTTGGGCGCAATCTCTACTGCCGCTGGGGTTCTGCCCGAGGGAGGCATGTGGGCCATGAACGCATCCAATCGGGCCTGCTTATTCTCCAGCGACATGCCCATACAGCATGGGCAGGGGTCTGAGAAAGCTTCCTGCAGATGCCCTAGGCCAAGGCACAGATAGCACCGGGTGTGCCCAGTGCCTTAGCAAAATAACAAACCCTCACAGATGATAAAACGTGGTGGTGGTCCTTAGTAGGGGAGGCCAAGGCAGATAACGTAGCGAATCAAGCATACTTCTGCCTTATAAACCAATCGATGTAGCACCGTGCTAACCGATTGGGAAGCCTAACTGGTGTGCTCGACGCAGCCAGTACAGACTTAGAATCAATCACCGGAGCTGTAGCTCGCCGATTGTATGGTAGCAGATCTCACTGGGGTACACTTCCTACGCCCAGGTTCGATCAATGAAATCACAGAAAGATAAAAACCTGTACTTTACTGCATACAAACCTGTTCACCGTGTGATTTGTTTCACTAGAGTGAATGTAGTAAATACAGTAGCAGATGTGCCTACTGCCGCAGTATCCAATAAAACGATATCCATGCAAGATAGCAAGGCTATCCGTGGATGTCGCTCGTAAGTGCTTATCACCGCCTTTGGAGGACGATAAGAATCGTATTGAACGATAAGAATCGTAGCCCCAACCGAAGTCACAAGACGCTGTGAGATTCACAAAGGACACAAATAGTGTCACGTCTCAATATGCATTGGCGAGTATTTACGCAGTGACACCCCCCCCTTTATGGGAGGAATTATGTCACTACGCAGAGGTCATGTACCATGACAAATTCTGGCATAAAAGTCTCGATGCATCTGGCCTCAGAAGGTCCATCCATATTGACGACCCTAATGGTCGGAGGAACGAAATAGAACTCTTTGTAACACGATTTCATTTTAACATTCTAGCCAAATCAAATTGCAACTACAAATGCAATTCAAGCTCCAAATGCAATTCAAGTACAGTAGCGCTCTTTAAAACCTTAATCTGTTTCTGTGGAAATGTTTTGATTTTATGATAAAAGTGAAATAATTGGGTCAGAAATATAAAGCAATTGGACTTTAACTTTTTTAACCATTACCTGTTCATTCATTCATTCATTCAACATTGATATAAATGTCATTCAGAGGTTATAGAGGCCATTTTGAAATGGAAATTCTGTGATACAAAAAGTACAACAGAACAAGGAACATAGTGGATGCTGTGGTGTTCTAATTTTAATGTCATGGTAACCTTCAGACCATATGTGGTACTCTGCAGCACTCCTCTGCCAATATGTGGTGAGGATTTCCAGCAGTTTATGAATTGCATATGACTATGATTGGTTATGCTTTTATTTTTTAGGTATGGTATTGCTAAATTATATTCATGACCATTTAGCAGACACTAAGCAGGGACTAAAGATAACATTTTGTCTTGAACTTGCTCATGAAAGCTTGCCATATGTTTTGGGAGGGTGAGTAATAACTGTTCTGCCTCCTAATACCAGCATATCACAAACAAACATAATTCTAACCTTGCGATATATACTGGTGCAGTTCGGAAAACACATTTGGACAACAGAATAAACTGACGTTTAAATAAACAAACCCCATTGGAATTATATGCTCAGACGGTACCTTCTCCGCAGCGCTTACTTTTTAAAACCCATCAACCACATTTTTGGAAATTCTGCTCGAGTGGCAAAACCCATTATTATATTAGTAACCATAATGAGAGCTGTAAAGTTCTCTATATAACCACATCCCCTACTCCCCATACTGCCATCATAGTGTGTGAGTAAAAGAACCAAGGAGGGGCATTAAATAAAAACTCCAAATGTCTCTTGCATCTGTATGTTCTTCCGTTAGTTGTGGTGTTTTGAAAAATCACTACTTTCGATTATATATACTCGGGAAAGATTGAATTCAGTTCAGTAAGCAATGATTATGTTGCAGGGGGAAATGGTATTTCCAAGTGCTCAATCATCCCAATTAGTGTTTCGCACACATACAGTGTCCTCCATAATGTTTGGGACAAAGACATATTTTTTCTTGATTTGGATCTGTACTCCACAATTTTAGATTTGTAATCAGACAATGCACACGTGGTTAAACTGCAGATTCTCTGCTTTTATTAAAGGGTATTTTTATACATTCTGTTTTCACCATATGCATTGGCTATAAGGCCCATTTAAATCAGGCTAGACTAACTAAGGGGCTAATGATGATTAGCCAGTGACTTTACCCTGATCAGCCAGTGCAGTCATGCTTTGCCATTAAGCAACCATCAGCCATCATGTATGAACAATTTGAACTTGCACATTACTTCTGTCTGCTTTGGTAAAATATCTAAATTGATTCACACACACCTTCTTTGATCTGCAAGAGGCACTTCTTGTACTTTAGCTAACCACATTTGTGCACTCAAGACAGGGCCCGAGGGTTTGGTTTAAAAAGCCTTAAAATTAGATGCAATTAATTCACCATGTGTAACTTCAATTATGAAAAAAAATAACAATGCAATGGTGTATGCACAGTATCTTTATACTCCTTGTTATAGTTTCTCTCCCAGCTATTTTATAGCCCATCTGTATTTCTTAAGACAAAATTAAAGCATTAAGCATTCTTTCAATCATTTTATGTTTTATCTTGAGGTATCTAAAGGCACTGTAGATTGATCTGTGCAATATTTTTTGGTTATTTACGTATATGATGTATGAAGAATTGGTTAGTCTGCCGTAGCAAATCGACGTAGCCAAAACACTTTGAAATTGGCAAACAACTTCAGGAAATGAGTATTAAGCTTTTGACACACTAGTCTTAGTACTATTTGCAGTTCTTATAAACTACAGTGAATCATAAAAGGAGTCCTATGTGGTTTCCTTTATTAGCAGATGCTCTTCTAGATGCTGTGACTAGAATAGCTTGCAATATCCACTTAAGCAGCTGGATATTCACTGAAGAGGTTCAAAGTCGTGCTTAAGGATTCAGTAACAATACCCCACACAGGATTTAACCTGCAAGACTCCTGGACACAAGCCCAGGTTCCTGCCCACCACATCATACACAGAATATATTATATTGTCAGCAGTCTTGGGTAAACAATGTAGTAAAGCTTAGTCCCATACAGGTTTAGCAGTGCCTTTTGTTTTGCAGGGACTTGGAAATTACACAAGACAGTTTCTGTTTTATGTTGAGGTACTCGATATCCATTTTAAATGAAATGCTATCAATATAGCTAAAAATATAGTATAGTATAGTGCTAAAGTATAGCACTCCACTCAAACTTCAGTTATGCATTTGATTTTATCAGTATACATACAGTGAGAGGAACTGTTTAAGTTGTTAAATTTTATCCATTAAAACATTACAAGTCTCTCTGTACTTTCAAAGCTGAACGTTAGCTTCGAAAAACAGCATTATTTTTAATGCATCTATTGCATCTACAGATGCCTTTCATTTTAAAGTTATTTGCCAAAAATAGCTTAAGAACAACGTCACATGGTGCATGGGTGAATTTACAGCTGGGTTTTTACAGATTATGAATTTACCACTGAAAAACAAATAAGGGATGAATAAACCTTAATTTGCAGTTATCTTAAGTATATTTAAGAGTAATCCTCATTCTGTATTTAAATCCTTATTCACATTAAATTTTTCAGATATTGCACTGAGCTTGGCTTTGCTTAACTGAGGTTCATTATAAAAATGTTCAGATGTAATTACATTCTGAAGAATGTTATATAATTAATTCAAGATGATGTAAAGATGGGGCCTGTCAGTCATGATAAACTGAAAACACTGAAAACATGTACATAATAGAAGGTACAAAGTAAGATTTTGAAGGAAATCCAGAAAGTGTGTTTGTTTTTTAAGTTGAAGGACAATGAATCATAAATTCAGGATACTTTTTTAAAACCCAAACACAAAGCATACTGTGTGTTTATAACAGTGTGCAGCTCTGTTTGAACATTATTTTGTAGTTGGCAAAAGGATGGCATCCCTTTAAGGACCAACATGAATGAAAAAAAATGCATTTGTTTGCCTGAATATTCCTCACTCATGCAATGAGTATTATCATGTGTATAGCAGGGGATCTGGATGAACGATGCATTTAATCATCGTTCAGGTGTGGAGATAGTCAGACCAGCTATACGATTCCCACTGCTGCGCTGACCTTGCGTTCCCCAGTGCGATGCATATGAGTATCTGTCCTGAGCCCCTTCAGGAGTCTTGTCCCTCAGGCTCTTCTGACCACTCGAGTGGCTGCTTCTGTGAGGCAGCTTTACACGGTGAGGCTCCGGTGCCCTTGCACAATCTGGCTTTGGAGTGAATCTGGCTGAACACGCCAGTCCTGATATTACCGAGCAAATTAAATCGAGGACGGGGAGTTAGGGGAGCTCGTATAATCCTGTCAGAAACACAGAGCACCTCTCAAGTCTGCCTGCCAAAGAGATCAGGCTACCCTTGGAGGAACATCATTAATTGGTTAAGGATGTGCAGTGTTGACAGGGCTTTATTCTCTTTTATTTCTCAGGAAAGAATGCAACCTCCTATGGGGAAACAATGTAAATGAATGTTTGCCGCTCACTGACAGTTCTCCATTGTTGCGTACTACACACGCTATGAGGACTGAAAGAAATCTGTGCAGCGGATAATGAAGTTGGTATTGATGAATGTAGCGATAGTTTTACAAGAAGAGATTAACAGAAAGAGAATTACACTTCTACATTTCATAGATGAAATATATTCAGTGCTTGTGGCTTTGAACTGGTTTGCCTATGACAGTCTATCACATAATAGAACAGATCACTGTCTCTATAAAGGGCAAGGGAAATTGATGATGCTATATGATATTATATCATAGCTAGCACAATGCCACCAGATCTCCATTACAGCCTGAATGTATACATACTCCACACTTCATCATTACTTTCCAAATAAAATGTCTACATACTGTACTTAAAATACATTTAAACTCTGATTTATGATATGAGTGCAAAATGAATCCTGTTTTAATTCAAAGCACGTCCCAAAATTGATGGTTATCTCCATGATTATTTTTCATAACAACATTTGATTTTCAGTGTTTTTTAGCAGAACACACTATTTTCAAACCATTTTATATGTTCACATTAAACGGAACTAATCAATTCTGCCTTAGACAGAAGTTCAGATAATATGAAGGCATTTTCATTGCTGAGACAGGTGTGAAACGTCCTCCTTTTAAGTTTCACAAAGTTTAAAACTGATCAGTCTGATAAAAGAATACCGTTTTTCTTTCTGTTGAAACAAAACATGAAATAGAGAATTAGCTTTATATATACTGTAGTTCTTTCACTGATTCGAGTTTAGGTTGAAGATTCATGTACCAACAGGACAATGACCCAAAACTACAAAAGAATTGCTTAAAAACAAGAATATCACATTATCCTGGAATCTCCAAGCCAAAGCCCAGACTTAAAATCTGTGGTATGACCTGAAAAGGCTTGCGTCATTCTCACTGTAACTTGATAGAGCTGGAGCATATTTGTATGGAGTAAATGGCAAATATTCTAAAATCTATATGTACAGAACAAATGCAGGCATACCCTGCAATGGAAGACTAAGAGCTGTAACTGCTGCCAAAGACCTATCTACAAAGCATTGACTCTGGGGCGGTGAGTATTTTTGGAAATGTCCTTAATTAATTTTGAAAAAAATTATTGTTGAATGAAAAAAAGGTACAGACGCCTGTTTGCTCATGATTTTGTGCCAATTATACAATTAGCTTAATCATTTACCATTCATCTAAATGTTTTTACATTGAACTACAGCTGCAGAGGGTTAACGTTTTGCTATGGTCCAGTACAGGAGTAAACTGCCATTGGCTTATGAAAGGCTGTTTGGCTGTGTCAATGGTGCACAACAGAAATGCAGCTTTTTGTGTCATTTATGTGGCTTAAATTAATCTTGAAGTAAACATTTGCAATTTAGTCTCCAGATTGGTATTTAAATTAATAATTTTTGTTGATTTAAAAGAAAACTACCTGTTGAAAGGGGATCTTTACAAATGGGGTTTTCATTTATATGTGGGAAGTTGAACAATATATTATTATTGGCCTATCTCTTTAAAGACTGGTACAAGTTCCCTTGTCATAACTATTGATAAATTTAAATAAAATCTATTAAGCAGCTTCATGGTTTCCCTAACTCTATTGTCTAGTACAAATCATGGGAGAATGAAAATATTCAGTAATTCTTCAAGAAAGAAGGCCCTCTTAAAGCCTTAACAGCCAGCACAGACACGTCCCTTAAAGCCTTAACAGCCAGCACAGACGCGTCTCTTAAAGCCTTAACAGCCAGCACAGACACGTCCCTTAAAGCCTTAACAGCCAGCACAGACGCGTCTCTTAAAGCCTTAACAGCCAGCACAGACACGTCTCTTAAAGCCTTAACAGCCAGCACAGACGCGTCTCTTAAAGCCTTAACAGCCAGCACAGACATGTCTCTTAAAGCCTTAACAGCCAGCACAGACACGTCTCTTAAAGCCTTAACAGCCAGCACAGACACGTCTCTTAAAGCCTTAACAGCCAGCACAGACACGTCTCTTAAAGCCTTAACAGCCAGCACAGACACGTCTCTTAAAGCCTTAACAGCCAGCTCAGACACGTCTCTTAAAGCCTTAACAGCCAGCACAGACGCATCTCTTAAAGCCTTAACAGCCAGCACAGACACGTCTCTTAAAGCCTTAACAGCCAGCACAGACTCGTCTCTTAAAGCCTTAACAGCCAACACAGACACGTCTCTTAAAGCCTTAACAGCCAGCACAGACACGTCTCTTAAAGCCTTAACAGCCAGCACAGACACGTCTCTTAAAGCCTTAACAGCCAGCACAGACACGTCTCTTAAAGCCTTAACAGCCAGCACAGACACGTCTCTTAAAGCCTTAACAGCCAGCACAGACGCGTCTCTTAAAGCCTTAACAGCCAGCACAGACACGTCTCTTAAAGCCTTAACAGCCAGCACAGACACGTCTCTTAAAGCCTTAACAGCCAGCACAGACACGTCTCTTAAAGCCTTAACAGCCAGCACAGACACGTCTCTTAAAGCCTTAACAGCCAGCACAGACACGTCTCTTAAAGCCTTAACAGCCAGCACAGACACGTCTCTTAAAGCCTTAACAGCCAGCACAGACACGTCTCTTAAAGCCTTAACAGCCAGCACAGACACATCTCTTAAAGCCTTAACAGCCAGCACAGACACGTCTCTTAAAGCCTTAACAGCCAGCACAGACACGTCTCTTAAAGCCTTAACAGCCAGCACAGACACGTCTCTTAAAGCCTTAACAGCCAGCACAGACACGTCTCTTAAAGCCTTAACAGCCAGCACAGACACGTCTCTTAAAGCCTTAACAGTCAGCACAGACACGTCTCTTAAAGCCTTAACAGCCAGCACAGACACGTCTCTTAAAGCCTTAACAGCCAGCACAGACACGTCTCTTAAAGCCTTAACAGCCAGCACAGGCACGTCTCTTAAAGCCTTAACAGCCAGCACAGACACGTCTCTTAAAGCCTTAACAGCCAGCACAGACACGTCTCTTAAAGCCTTAACAGCCAGCACAGACACGTCTCTTAAAGCCTTAACAGCCAGCACAGACACGTCTCTTAAAGCCTTAACAGCCAGCACAGACGCGTCTCTTAAAGCCTTAACAGCCAGCACAGACGCGTCTCTTAAAGCCTTAACAGCCAGCACAGACGCGTCTCTTAAAGCCTTAGCAGCCAGCACAGGCACGTCTCTTAAAGCCTTAACAGCCAGCACAGACACGTCTCTTAAAGCCTTAACAGCCAGCACAGACACGTCTCTTAAAGCCTTAACAGCCAGCACAGACACGTCTCTTAAAGCCTTAACAGGCAGCACAGGCACGTCTCTTAAAGCCTTAGCAGCCAGCACAGACACGTCTCTTAAAGCCTTAACAGCCAGCACAGACACGTCTCTTAAAGCCTTAACAGCCAGCACAGACACGTCTCTTAAAGCCTTAACAGGCAGCACAGGCACGTCTCTTAAAGCCTTAACAGCCAGCACAGACACGTCTCTTAAAGCCTTAACAGCCAGCACAGGCACGTCTCTTAAAGCCTTAACAGGCAGCACAGACACGTCTCTTAAAGCCTTAACAGCCAGCACAGACACGTCTCTTAAAGCCTTAACAGACAGCACAGACACGTCTCTTAAAGCCTTATCAGCCAGCACAGACACGTCTCTTAAAGCCTTAACAGGCAGCACAGGCACGTCTCTTTCTGCAAACACATTTTCTCTGAATCCATTGAATGGAAACACCGCCTGTGGATTCCGATTAATACACACTGCCGCATCCTCAGGAATACCTTCGGAAATACATATTTGTTAAATAGCCATAATAATATTTAATCTGGCAATGGAGCTGCACTGTATTCTAGGCCGTGCTAATGGGTCTACTCTCCCCCATTACTGATGGCTTCATTGAATCAGCCAGAATGGAGAGAGAGGCCTGTTCCCTCAAGCTCCCCTGACATGTGCTGCCTTTTCAGGGAAATGCAACAAAAGTGCTGGCTGTCTCTCTCTTTAAAAAATTATGACATGTGTGCCTGTCTAGTAATGGCCGTGAGCACAATTAAATCAAAGTGCAGCGCAATTACAAGCTGAGAACCATCGAGCAGATGATCAAATTCCACACAAGATGACAAATGACGTGCGCAATCCTCGAGAGAGCTGACTGCACAATGACAAACGGACACAAAAATACCACAAACAAATCTAACAACAAGCTCACAATGCTAAACGTTTATTACGTTAATCATTAAAAATACTATTTATTATTACTGAGTTTCAACTAAAGAATTAACGGAGACTAGGTCTGCCACTCTGGTCCTGGAGAGCCTTTGAGTCTGCTGGTTTTGTTTTCAAATTAAAATCAGCAACCAGTTCAGACCAAAGTAACCAGATAAGGTGAGCTAACAGTGAAACTAAGTCAACTGCCTTAATTGATCAATGAAGTTCTGAGTCACAACGGAAACCAATGACAGCTTGCAGCACCAGGGATGAACAGTACTGTACTAGCCCTTATGGAAATGTAATATACTGCAGTATATTTTAAATATATTGCGAAGATAATTTGAATATATTTACAATATATTGCAGTATATTCTTTTTCCATAAGGGAGGTCATTGTCTCTATCGATCAGATGACCATTACGTTACCAACTTACCTTTTTAGTGCCATAGTACAGAAAAAAAGCCAGCCTTTATCTTTCAAGTGTGAGTGTGGCAAATATTTTGAATTATATTACCAAAGATTGTATCTACCACAACAGCGACCAAACACACTTTACACAATATATTAACAGAATGGTTATTACAGTACATGCACTTAGGTTTAGTCCTGTAGTCAGTTTACTTCAACATTTTCTTCAGGCTGCTCTTTGTTATTTCGGTTGCTATGCTATTTTTAGAGATTTCTGTCTGTACTGAAATCTGAGGTTGGATGCAAACATACTAACTCAACTGATTCCCTTAATCTTACTCAGTCAAGGTTAGACCATCTGAGCTGGGCATTACTCCAAACCAAATGAAATGTGCTGACACGGCCTGGATTGTATTAAAGCCACCATAACATGCATGTAGTGCACTGCAGAACTAAATAGTTTATAACTGAATGCCATGTGTAATTTCAGAGATTGCTGTAGATGCAAATAGTTGGCAAGCTTAAAAATCGCTTTGCAATATACATCACTTGTCCATTGGATAATATTACTAAATTTTTCAATGCGCAGGGGATTTCCATAACGATGAAAGTAAAGAAACCTTTGGATTGCAACATACACTACTCACAAAAAGTTAGGGATATTCGGCTTTCAGGTGAAATTTCAGGATGAACCTAAAATGCACTATAACCTTTACAGGTGAAATTAATTTGACCTTCTCTAAACTTTTGAATGCACATGTCCAACTATTCAATGTTTCAGTACTTTTTGCACAACTTGCTGTTCTCTAACAAGGAGCTGAACGGCAAAATTCACAACAGGTGTTTGATCCATGAATCGACCAATAAATTTCCTGGTTCAATTAGAATTGGTATTTAAACAGTCCTCTTCATCATGCTGTTCACATTTTGACATCATGAGACCAAGACGACACCTAACAATTGATCAACAGTACCTCGCCATTGCGAGGCTTCAAACAGGATGTTCTCAGAGGGAAGTGGCCACTGAGCTTAGAGTGTCACAGAGTGTCATCAGCAGGTTGCAACAGAGATACAGAGAGACTGGAAGAGTCACAGAAAGGCATAGAAGTGGACATCCTTTGGCCACATCCCACACTGATGACCGCTTCATTGTGAACAGTGCCCTGCGGAACCGGATGATGAATGCCACTCAACTCCAGGCACATTTAAGGGAGGTGAGAGGCACCCAAGTGTCACGTCAGACCATTCGAAACCGTTTACATCAGCGTGGTCTGCGTGCTAGACGACCTGCAAGGGTACCTGACCACACCACCAGGCACAGGCGTCATCGTCTTGCATGGGCCAGGGAGCATTTACGCTGGACGAGGGACCAGTGGGCCTCAGTGCTGTTCTCTGATGTTCTCGATTCACGTTGAGCAGAAATGATGGCCGCCAACGATGTTGGAGACGTCAAGGAGAGCGCTATGCATCAGCCACTGTTGTCACCAGACGACCCTTTGGTGGTGGCGGTGTTACAGTGTGGGCAGGTGTGTCTAGTCAATACAGAACTGCCCTACACTTTGTGAATGGTACAGTGACAAGCCCATACTACCTGAATAACATCATTAATCCAGTCATTGTGCCCCTGCATGAACAACACAGGCCTAATTTCATCTTCATGGACGACAATGCTCCAGCTCATCGAGGTCGCATCATTAGGGAAAGGCTGCTGGAGACTGGGGTACCTCAAATGGAGTGGCCTGCACTTTCTCCAGACCTGAATCCCATAGAAAACCTATGGGATCAGCTGACTCACCGTGTAGAGGCTCGTAACTCTGTACCCCAGAACCTCAATGACCTGAGGGCCGCCCTTCAAGAAGAGTGGGATGCCATGCCTCAGCAGACAATAAGTCGACTTGTGAACAGCATGAGACGTCGTTGTCAAGCTGTAATTGATGCTCAAGGGCACATGACAAGTTATTGAGACATTAACATTTTTGTTGTGGTATACCCACCACTGTTGTTGGCTTTTGTTTCAATAAATTGTTTGACATGAGGAAATCACCATTGCATGCTTCTACTTAAATGCCCTACTTTCATGATACGTATAATATCACTGTAGCGTGAACTTACATTTTCCATAAATTTCACCCGAAAGCCAAATATCCCTAACTTTTTGTGAGTAGTGTAGACCCAACCACACACCTCCTATTATCTACAGAAGAAGAAAGCAAGCAGTCTTGAAAAACACAAAGACTGGACACTACACCATAGATTACTAGAGTGCACTTTCACCAGACCAGGAATGATGGTGGGTAAGACAGGCAGAATGACCTGTTGGACTGCAGGGGTTAGAATCATAGCATATCTGATGGCCACCTCAAAATGGGACAAGAATATTCAGGCCACAATTGTTTTTATCACTACCAATAAGCTTGGGATGGCAGACAGACTCCATCTGGCCATAGACTAAACAGTTTACAGCTGGGATTATGGTGGTTAAAAAGACAGCTAAGACAATTGAACATGAGGGTATGCAGTTTGGGTGAGCAAGTAGCCACAGCTAGCCACAGCACTCTGCATACTGATACACAGTGATTTAATTCTGCCCATTAGAATGAGATACCTAACTGTCTGAGAACTCCAGAGAACTGGTGAATTCCAACAAAAGAATACCAACGCAGGCACACAAAAGAGATGAAAGGCACTATTAGTGCTGGAGAGACACGATGTGAAATTTTCACAAAAGACAGGAGGCAAGAGCAAAATACAAATAAGTGAAATGGTCACTGCAGCAAAACTGTAACATCGATATTTACAATACAGCCAGACCAAAAACTGCAATATTCACTCATTTTAAAGGGAGCAGAGTAGCTGGAGCAGATTATATCATATAATATACCCATTTAGTGGTTTATTTGGCTTGTGTGATGGTCCACATCTTTCTAACATACTGGGTCTATAACTTGCATTCGTTGACGTATGAATCTTCTTGTAACAGTACACCATTATTTTGAGACGTGGAAAATTCTAGATAAGAGACTGGTAGCAAAGAAGGCCAGCCTTCTGTGAATGACAAGAGGAAAATTAATGAACTTTTAGTAACCAATCTTATGGTTGGTAATAACATTTTTTTTTTTTTTTTTTCCAAAGATGAGATTTACAATTGTGCCTCTCTGCAGATGTGTTACCTTCATCCCTGAATCATCCTCATCCCTCATCAGTCATCACGCCATGGCACATTTGGCATCTGATCCAAGCCTGCTCATACACACACAGACACAGACAGCGAGATAGAGACAGAGAAAGAGAAAAAGAGAGAGAGGGGGGAGCTTGGCCCATTTTCATCAGGCCTGATCAAATTCTCATTATAGCCCCTTAAAGGTTGTATCAGCGATTTTGGGTCGAAACATAAATGATCACATTCATCTGATTTTTCCTCACGATCCGCTAGCTGCCCGCCCCATAAGCAGGCCGTCAAAAAACCGCGTCTCTGTAGGCAGCCTATGCTCCGAGATCGTACACAAAAACAAATGGTACTACCAACCACTCAAAACCAAAATAAACAGTATTCCAACCAATCACCGACAAGGGGTGGGTGATACTAATACGCTAATACTCTTATCTCGCTGAAATCTTGACGGATTTACAAACGGTTTGGTTTCTTACAAACGTTATTAACGTGGTTATAATTCTGGATGCTTGAACACTATTTTTTAAAACATAACATAATTGGCTCTGAGCTGGAGCTGGCTCTGTTTGTTTGGGATTTCGCTTCAGAAGTGACGTCACCAAAAATCGCTGATACAACCTTTAAGTAAATTTACCAAATGGAGGATCATCTCGGAATTTATCCTAAATTTGAGCGTACGATCGTTTCTCACAGTGTTCCTATGATTGTTTTATTAAATGTCCATACACACAAATAAATGTTCCTACGCATGATCCGTTTCTGGCCTCAAATATCCGCATATGGTCGGGTTTTCCTGCTACATGCCCTGTGAAACCATTGTCACGTGATATAAAATTTATATCTAGCCATTTTGTTTTCCTTTTAAGTTTTGATAGTTTAGAGCAATGTTAATGTTACATTTCAGTATTGCATAGTTGTTACAATTATTTTATTTCAATGGAGTTCAATACAATTCTGTTCTTCGTGCTTGAAATAGCACTCAAGTATTTAGCATATCTGTATATCAATCATTATGACGTGATGCATATTTTAATTGCACATTGATTTTATTATTTTTTAAATTATTCTTAGGCTGTTCTATTTTTCATAAAGCTTTGCAGACTTTGCACAATGTTCACAGCAAATCGTGCAATCCTAGGCATAGGTTTCATTTACACTTTGAGGTAGACTGCTGGACCACCTAGTCCCACATAAATGTCAAGTCTCACGAACACAGCTAGTCTTGGGACCAATTCATATGAAAATACTAGTGACATGTCTTCCCCCAAACCAACGCGTGTGGCTGCAATAGCCTAGTTAACGGGCCATAACATTGCGTCCCACAGTGCTTATGACAAAAATTTAACTGACACGTGTGGCGAAATAGCCTATACATCTCCATATGTGAAGGGATAGGCAAAATATTCTCACGCCTGAAATGAAAGGAACGTGTTGAGGCTGCAGTACAGCTGCATAGCCACAAGGGGAAGTTTGTGAGAGAGCGAGAAAGAGAGAGATGGAGGGCTCAGCATGTTGAAGAGCAGAGTGTAGCCGTCAATGAACTGCAAGTTGGAAAATACAGTACGTACGTTCATAGAGTGTATACCTCATGACTCTTTCTCCGCCGCTTCATGAAAGGAAGCTAGGCTGTAACACATTGAAATCAATATAAATAGACTTGATTTTGATCTCCGAACCACGGTATTACCCCCCCTTAGTCAGATTGGCAGACGTGCAGCATGAGCTCCGTGGAGAGCGGGATCCTCCAGTTTTCCCTGGCCCTGGCTTCCCAATTCAATTACCGCTGTGTCTCTGGCAGGAGCACACTCCAATCCTCCTTCTGGGCCGCATCAGTCAACAGCTCATCTCCCCGCCGTCAGACAGGACATCAACAGACCAGGGAATAGCGCCACGCCAGAGTTACGGCACGTCACATCGCATTCCTTATTCAAAAAGTTAATACACGCGGGCCACTTGTCCACATGCTTCAAATCAGCTCCCGGGCGAGGAGAGCCCGTCACGTGTACAGCGCCTCGCGGCACAGTCAGGCTGAAGAAACACCGCGTGTATTTTATACACTCTCGTATCTTTGTCCGGTCTTTGTCTCGAGTCTTCTGCCCAAGCAGAGAGCGCGCGGAGAGGGGGGGAGGGGCGGGGGGGGGCGTTAGATATGAAAGAGTACACCGTCAGAGCAGAGGTTTGTGAGCGGGGAGGCTCTGCTGACACTGTAACTCAATGTAGGTCAGCACACACTGACATTCGCTGACAGGGATTAATCACAGTCATGGGAGGGTGAGTGTGACTCCAGGCTCCAAGCCTCACTCTAGCACAGACGAAAGACGCGGTCAAAAACTCCCAAGGTCACTTCCCCTTGAGAAGGCACCTCGCTTGTGTACACCTCAAGCCCGCATTAAAGCGGCCTGCTCCCGGTAACCACATGCCAACCTTCAACATTTTAATTTTACACTCCGGCTGTGATTTTTTTTTTTTTTAAATTGACGGGGTAAAAACTAAATGTGGAAGGAGTGGATTTATAGAAGGGCTTTTAAAATTTGACAGAGCGATTTTTAGTTTAACGACCTTTTCATATCCATGACAAGAAGCGGGCTACCAAAACAGCATTTTAATTCAACAAAATGCATATTTACAAAGCAGAGGTAACTCCAGAAATCTAAAGGTACAGTACCATTACAAAATAGTTGAATATGTATACAAAAATGGTCACAGCATTTCAGTGTCAAGGAATATGAACACGTTTCTGATTAATACATAGCTTCCACTTCACATTTCATTGTAGAAATGACATAACATAAATCCCTCCCTTAAATCTGCTTTAGCCACAAACGGACATAACCGCAAACTCTGCACTTCCTCTGGCGACAAAAATAATTATTTCTATATTTAATTCTGAAGATGAGAATCACGACCAGACTGAATACAAATGAGATGAAGGGGAGAAACACGGGACCTTTTCTCTGACGGGACAAAGCACAATCATTATGATTTAAGATAACTATAAGAGACATGATCACATTAGGTTACCTTTAAAAACATAAAAGAAAACTTGCAGGCAGTGACACTAAAAGGCAGATAGATCCACATCAGTTATTTGTAGGGTGCAGAGCAGAATATATATATATATATATATATATATATATATACTGAAGAACAAATTGACTGCTGCCCCCCCCTGTTGCCATCTTTAAATAACTAAATACAAAAGCTATACAGTGTGACAAACAACAATGCCAAACACGCCTCCAACTCACGAGTAACTGGCTCAGCCTTTTTCCCCAGAGATGAATGAAGCCGAGCACTTTTGTAATCCAATGAAGGAGCAGCGGCGTCAGGAGACACGGGACAACGCACAATGTTTGGCTCTCCTGTTGATTCGACAATTGAAATCACAGCATGGAATCCCAGGCAGGGGAAAATAAATAAAAAAACGTCCTTCTGTACTGGCCCCTTCGACGGTCCCCTTTCGCGGAGAAACTCGACGGGAGGAAAAAAAGCTCACGCGGCGTGGCGTACAAAAGGGCTTAGCCGTTTCTGCACTGTGTCAATTCCTCAATGTGTGACGGAGGGTCACAAAACCATTTCCCTCCACCCGGAACAACGGATAGTTCGGCTGCGGCAGTGAGCCTCATTGTCACAAAGTCAAAGTTCAAGGTGAATTTCATTTCGGAGGTTTCAAATACCTCAACACTGGTGGGGAGACCTACCGCCGACAGGGACAGAAGTCTTAAAATCATATACATAAACGTCAAAACCCTGTGCGTTTAGGTCTGGATATGGCGACGCGGACACGCCCTTCTCTCAGAGCCAGGGGTGCCAGGCGGGGTCCATGCGGCAGAGGTTATCCAGGCTGTTGGCGGCGGCCACCAGCGTGTTGACCTTGCTCTCGCCGCCCTCGAACTGGGCCAGGTTGTGCAGCCGGGTCATGATGGCCGTCACGGCCTTCTGCACCAGGGAGACCAGCTGCTGGCTGTCCATGTTCTCGGGCTGCCCGGCGGGGGACAGCGGCATGGACGTGTCCTCCTGGGTCTTCTTGTGCCAGGCGATGATCTCGTCCCGCAGCACCGCCTTCAGGATCCCGTCCACCTGGGGAGACACCGGCGTGAGAAGAGTACGAGCGAAGGGGGGACGGAGTCACGGTAACCGTAACCCCTAACGCCGGGAACAAACCCCGCTGTCTTTCGATCCCCCCCCCCCCCCCCCCTCAGCGTCGACATAAAACACGTTTTAAAATGAGCGTTTTGTCAGCTTTGGAGAAGAAAAAAAAAAAAAAAAAACCCACATAAAAGCTTTGAACAAAAACAAAATCGATAAAACAGATTCCGATTTCACCCCCGGACGTCACGCGAATCTAATTCAACCCACTTAACCACGTTATTGAATTAGGGCAGATACAGGTACACGCATCTGGAGATACCGCAGATTATACGGCATCGCAGTCCGATGACAATGCCCAGATTTATCTCAAGCGCTTCATTTTCACTGACATTGATTCCCATTAATTACACTTACTTTAAGAGCTTAATTGTCAGTTGTGACATTCGTGCCCGTCTTATTAAAGGCACTCTCGACTAAATGGCGCAGCACGCATTAAGCAGAACATGTGTCACAATTTCTGCCTTTGACATTTCGTATCGCAGCTTTGTATGCAAAAATTGGAGAAGGGAGAAAAATGGGCACATCGCTCTTCCAGCGTGTTGATAAAGAGAGGAAGTGCCAGGCATCCACGGGAGGGAGAGAAACCATTAACCGCTCTCTGCCCATGCCCTGTTAGCTTGACAATAGACCAGGGAAACATATTCACTTATAAATAGCTCGTCCGTGGTGGGACTGGTGTTACGCTACAGTTCCAGGTGAGTTCTCTGAGTGAGGTGCCTACAAGCAGCTAGGACGTCTGCCGACTGCACTTTCCGTGTTAAAGGGATGTCGTTTCTGATGTTTTTCCCTCAGATTAAACAATTTTTTTGTAATGATTTGTCCTATTCCTATATCTCCTATTCCTATTCCCTACATTTAATAAAAAACACCTGACGCGATTTTAGCCGATGTCCTGCACAGGACATTGACGCCATCACAGACGCCGGGAGGGGGACTTTGTTGTTGGGAGAAAAAAGTTGTTGGGAGAGGCGGATACTAGGGAAGACAGCTAGGGAAGCTCACGTCAGCTGCTGTCAGTGCAGGTTAACTCTGAGCAGCACACCTTAAATTAAACGCAGTGAAACCATTATGAGGAGACAAATTCTCGTCCCAAGCTCCTGTGATTATAGAAGATATTAATTTCTCCCACATTTATTGCACTTCCTTGATGAATGCCCTCAGCGAACAGTGTTAACAGTTTTCAGCCGATAGGGGTTGAGATTGCACTAAACCAATCAAGCACCTTTCGGAGTGGGCCATCTACATTAAAGTGCACTGCTTGATTACCCCGATTCACCAGCAGTACAGTCACGCTTCTCCTCTGCCACACATTCAATTATCCATAGGAAGGTGCCATCACTTAGAACCACTTAGGGTCTCATGCTGTCTCTTTGTAACTTGAGGGTTGAGTTTTTTGTACATTCATTATAGTAAAGTGGGAGAAATCCACTTCTTTTTCAGTTAAAATACAGTTTTAATTTTGAAGATGGCAACTCAATGAAACTGCTCTGTATGGAATTGGAATGGAAGCACGGATATGTGCGCTATGACAAACTCTGCGCAGCAAGAGTTAAAGAGTTAAAATTGATGGTGGCACTGATTTTTATTCCCCCCCCCCCCCAGATATTTTGCTTTGATAGGGGTTGGGGCAATGTGTTACGGCGTGGTTAATGCAGTTAAAAGAAATGTTATCTGCTGAACACTAATGAATAAGTGCAGCGCTGGGCTGCGTATTCATTGGGGGGGGGGGGGGGTCACTAGAGTAAGTACGGAGGACAAAATGCTGGGCCTGTTGGGTAGCATATCCAGGGTAAGCATCGGTCTACAATGCAGTGACACAGCCTACAGTCCAGAACTGAATCCTGTCTACGTCAGTGTGGACTTTGGCCGGTGTTCTGACAAAACTGCCCTACCCCCACAGGGTGACCTACCTACTCTAATTGCATGTGTGCTTAAGCTATTTATTTATTTTTTAAACACAGGCCGCCCCTCACATTTGGCTACAGTGTGACTCGGGGAAGGAGGGGTACCCCCCACCATATTGTGGATTAATGAATCTGGCCAACGGGGTGGCTGAGGTTCAAGAGGTGCAATCCTCCAGCATAGCAGATGATCTGGCGGACTGCAGAGGGAAAAGAAGTGATGCCCGGCAGCACAAGCATCACAAGAGAGAGTGCGCCCTCTGAATTGATAGAGGACATCGTTCCGATTCGAAGGCCTCAAAATTGCGCTTCAGAAAAAAAATGTAAATAAATGAAATACAAATAAAAACTGATCTTGTGAGCATAGAGTACAAACACAAAATCCCAGTAGGGACAAATGTGAGCAATTTCATCCACCCTGGAAAAAGCGTGCACCCAAACAAGCCTACATTGAAATGTTAGAAAAACTATCTTTAAATTTACTCCAACCGAGAAAAGTCAAAAACCTTCAATCTGAAAGTGGATACGCTAGTCTGAACCGCAGTTATTGTGACAGAGGATAAAAATAGCACGGGTGTCAGTCATGCTGCGGCTGAGTGGCCGTTTGTTCTCAGTCGTCTCCGGGGACGGTGGGAGGTATGGAGGAGTTACCACCACTTCCTCCGAGTGCCACAGGCAGCCCGAGAGGCCCGGGGCATTGCCCTGCCACTTCCGTAATGACTGCTATTTTCTTCTTCCTTTGTTTTGTCCTCACCGCCCATTTCATTTCAACATCCCAAAGAATTTGCCCAATTTGGCTCCGACTCAAGGGGATGTTCCACGTACCGCTCGCTGCACTGTTATTATGTGACCAGTATGTACTAATGTTGGTTTATTTCAACAATCTACCCACAGTCCCTGGGTCGGGTTGTTTTTCTGCTGTGTTTTAGTGATTCTCAACTTTGCAGGGTCAGTTCACCCAACCCTTTATCTGTTTATTGAAAAAAGAAGATGAAATTAGCTCATCTCTGCCTTGAAAACAGTAAACAAAGCTAGGAAATTCAGAGCAATTGTTGTAATTAAGCTATGCAGTTGCTAAAGGAGTATTTTGCAAATGTGATATTCAGTTCTGTATTTCTGCTGTACAGTTATGGAAAATTGGGTGAGCGCCTAATTTTATAACCCAATGAATTCCATTTTAATGCACGACACCTACAAGTACGACACTTTTCTTTACTGCATTTAACAAATTTATTTAGCATTTATGACGCTTGTATAGAGAGCAATGCTGCGTTTTCCCTGCCAATATCAGGGCGCGTATGAAGCCCTACATTTAACTGAATGCATCTTGCTCCCTGTTTTTGTATAGTAGGTACAGAAACTATAGTTTTTCCCTGCAATTAGTTTTTGTCACACAGCAGAGGGTTTGGTGTTCTTGTATCCCTCTTGTTCAGACGCACGCGTGTGACAATTCATCACTCCAGGGTGAAAAGGTAGTCACAGCCAAAAGGAACTCTACTGGTTCTGCTCTTGTTAGTGCAGAATTTATACATCTTGCTACTGGCCAACAGCTGTATACTTTATTTGTCAGTGTAAAATCAGCACCATTGCTATGCTGGCAGCGTTCTTCAAGGGAATGCATCAACGCTGAAAATTTATGCTTGAAGTAGGAGCGGCCGGTATTCCGGTAATGTGAATACCGGTTTGACACTGCCGCAATATGGGATTTTGCCATATCGCAGATATCATGGCAATGCGTTTTAAAAAAAAATAGGTCGTGGTACTTTTGTGTGCGGAGTGTACAGCATTGTCCTACAAACGTATACACACAACGATCTGTATTCAGTGTGCATACTGCATACTACTTTCAG